>OW240916.1:228344017-228445432 GCA_933207985.1 Pelobates cultripes
ACTGTGTATGGGGGGGTAGGGGTACTGCTGGGGAGGGGAGGGGTTACTGCCGGGGAGGGTTAAGGGGTACTGCTGGGGGGTTAGGGGTACTGCTGGGCAGGGTAGGGGTTACTGCTGGGCAGGGTAGGGGTTACTGCTGGGGGGTTAGGGGTTACTGCTGGGGAGGGTAGGGGTACTTCTGGGGGGGTAAGGGTACTTCTGGGGGTGTAATGGTGCTGTGTCAGTATACCCCCCCCCCTCCTTCTTACCTTTAATGAAGTAGGGGGGAGGGGGACACACAGCGATCCCTGGTGGTCCGGTGGTGGTAAGAACTGCAGGGGGAGGGCTCCAGGAAGCAGCTCCCCTGTCCTCCCGCGCAATGCTGTGTGGGGCGTTGCCATGGTAACGCGCGGCAACGCTCCACACAGCATCGCGCGGGAGGACAGGGGAGCTGCTTCCTGGAGCCCTCCCCCTGCCTCCCGACCCGGAAGCAGAGTAGGCGCCTGCCGTTTCGGGCAGGCAGGCGCCTACTCTGCAGTGATGGCGGACCTGTGGCCGCGTGCCCACAGAAAGGGCCCGGCGTGCCACCTGTGGCACGCGTGCCATAGGTTCGCCATCACTGACCTATACCATCTAAGACTCCCACAAGAATTCTATATGGGGTAAATATATGTAAGGAATTTCTCCTATTTTATTTAATGTAAGGTTTTGCAATTTGTTATCTGTATGTCATTTATTTCTGTATTTTGTACTCAGCACTGTGAATCCTTTTTGTCAGATTAAATGTTTACTTAATTAGCTTGTGTCTCTGTTCTCTATGAGCTTCACTCTCCAGAGGAAAGCTCAGGTAAACACGTTACCAAAAAGGGTTAACTGTATATGTTTTATCAGTAAAAGTAGAACTGTGATACTATAATTCTCCTGTGTGTGGGGTAACCTAAGATGCCCGGGTTTAAAAGTCTTGGTGGTGGCAATAAAGTGTGTAGTAAGGGGGTTAGTGTAGAAGGGATTGCAGGGGTTAATTGAGTGGTTGCTGGGACTAGCAACAGGTAACCAGGGGTCTGGTGTCATTAACCCTGTCACTTCCACACTCTCCCCACTGTCTCGGCTGGGCCTATAGCCCACGCTCGTGACAGTTTACAATTCATGTTATCGTCCTGCTTGCAGTCTCTAATCTTGTTTAAGGTGATACTAGCACTCTAAGCTGCGGTAATGTGCATCTAGTCTTTCTCTTTCTCTCTATTCTATCTAAATTCTAGAGTAATATCTCTTCATTCCGAGTACATTGATCTCAACAATACCAGTTACTGAGAGGTTTGAGGTTTGCATTCTGGGAGGTCACACCTCATACTGAAAAGTTATAAAAACAGGAAGCAAAAAGTATGTGTTGTTTTAAATTACACTTACCGGTATGTTTATTGTGTTTATATTTATTATATATTGTTTGTAAACATTTTTTTAAAAACAACCACTTACTACTTACATAAGTGGGTTTTGTTTGATTGTTTCTGAGAATTCTAGGATGTTTACTCAGTATTTTATCTCAAAACCATGGTATAACCAGAAAATACATAGATGACAGTAAAGTAGCTGCAGTTACCCATCTGCTATAAAATACTATTTATTTTTTATTTTTTTTTAAATAGTCAGGTTTCATATCTTTTACATAAATTCTCTGGGGGGTTTTTTTAGTCTACAACTAAAAATGTACGCATAACTGTCTCTTTATATATAATATTTTTAAACTGACCCAATTATTTTTGTTGGTTTTCCCAACTTATTATATTAATATTTTTTCGGAAATATGAAAAAAAATATTACTGTGTTTCAAGGTTTTTTTTTTCATGTAGCTCAGGGGTGTCAAACATACATTTTGCGGGCTGTGATCATGCCAGGATTTTAGAATGAATCTAATTAATATATTAATATACTGTGTTTCACAGAGAGAACAAGAAAGTGTCTGGAGCCCTCGAGGGTTGGAGCTGAATTCTTGAGCTGTACAGAAATCTTATATTTAGTATATAGTTTCAAATGTTCTTATAAACTATGCTTTCTTAAAAATATTAATATGCAGCTAATTTGGTTTCAAATGTTATAAAATGTGCTTATTTTTCTATATACATTATAATTTTCATCTTCCATTGGAATATTTTCTATATTACAGTTTAAATATACATATACTGCATTCTTTATAGTTTTGTAATAAAAATACACATTAATACTATGACTGCTGTTACAACATACTTACATATTCAGACTAGAAACAAGTTACATGTAAAGGGAATGTGTATGAAAATTATTTCTGGAGCACGTTTTAAAAAATTCACTTGTAACATTTTAACACTTCCATGGTGATTGCATCACTTGTAAAACTCATTATAAATAGCCAATAACTCCCAAGTGTCCCTATTTAGGAGGGACAGTCACTATTTTGGGCCCAAGTCCCTCTGTCCCTCTTTTCTATCCTAATGTCCTTCTTTTCTAAGAACTTCATATTGTTCATGCATCTAAGTGTTGCAGAGCTCCACAACAATAACACTAACAGTAAGGTGTCATTAAACTACAATGCGGGAGCTGAACAGGAGGATCAGTGCTCCCTCGCCAACTGTAGTCACAGCCCGCCCGCCCTCCCAGCAGCCACACTGGACCCCAGGGAAAGTGATAATCCACCCCAGCATTCCCAGGTAGGGAGGCTGGGGGGATTACATTTTAAGAAAAATGTGAGTGTGTTAGTGTGTGTGTCTGTTAGTGAGTGTGTGTGTGTCTGTTAGTGTGTGTTAGTGAGTGTGTGTCTGTTAGTGAGTGTGTCTGTTAGGGAGTGTGTTACTATGTGTGTGTCTGTTAGTTAGTGAGTGTGTGTGTGTGTGTGTTAGTGTGTGTGTCTTTTAGGGAGTGTGTTACTATGTGTGTGTATGTTAGTGAGTGTATGTGTCTGTTAGTGTGTGTGTCTGTTAGTGAGTGTGTGTGTGTCTGTTAGTGTGTGTTAGTGAGTGTGTGTATATGTTAGTGAGTGTGTCTGTTAGGGAGTGTGTTACTATGTGTGTGTCTGTTAGTGAGTGTGTGTGTGTGTCTGTTAGTGTGTGTCTGTTAGGGAGTGTGTCTGTTAGGGAGTGTGTTACTATGTGTGTGTCTGTTAGTGAGTGTGTGTCTGTTAGTGTGGGCCTGTTAGGGAGAGTGTTACTATGTGTGTGTCTGTTAGTTTGTGTGTGTCTGTTAGTGAGTGTGTATGCATGTCTGTTAGTGAGTGTATGCGTGTCTGTCCCTGTTAGTGAGTGTGTTAGTATGTGTGTCTGTTAGTGAGTGTGTAGGCATGTCTGTTAGTGACTGTGTGTGTCTGTTGGTGAGTGTGTATGTCTGTTAGCTAGTGTATGTGTGTCTGTCAGTGAATGTGTGTGTCTGACACTGAGTGTATATGTGCCTGTCAGTGAGTGTGTATGTGTATTTAGAAGGCTGGGCAGGAGGGTGCCTGAGTTCTGTCATGCCTAAGGCAGCAATAAACCAGGATACACCACTGTCTACGGGCGCATTGACTATAGGCCTGTCCCACCCAATTTTACATTAATACCCACTACGGTTGTTAGGTGTGGTAAAGTTTAAGCACTGCAGTAAGCAGCTGTATGATACTCATGGATTTCATGATGATTGTTATTCCCTTAGCATTTTCCTCAAATGAGATCATTATATATAATCTCTGTGTTTTATCGATACAATATTATACAGTTAGACAGTATTGTTTGAAAACATCTTGAGTATTACACCATAGCAAAGTCACTAACAAAGGCAATAACAGAGATTATTTTAAGAACATGTCATGAAATCTCACGCCTTGTATAAAGGGAGGGAACATGCCCTCATTGAGCATAAAAGACGCTGTTCCTTCTAACGATTCATAGAGAGGTTGAAACACGGATCACCTCCTTCCTCATTTTTCCCTTGCTTGTCCTAACCAATAGTGACATGAAATATTTCATTTACCTGAAGTAATTATTCTTTATCATTGTCATAAACTTCTGTCCACTGATGTGATTCAGATGCATTGAGATATTCCACATGGCAGCCTGCTTTGTCTCTTTCTAAAACTTTATTTCATTTAAGAATTCGGAGAGCACAGACGAAAATGGATTCTGTATAAGAATTATAGAATAATAGAATGGTGGTTTGGAGGTCTGGAGTGTTGTTTCACAAGGAAAGTCTTGCACATTCTGCTTACATCATATGCAAGGGTAACCATCAGTTAATGCTAGAACTTGTAATATATCTTCTAACTTACTATGAATTGACATCATCTTGATTATGAAGATGTTGATGTTGATGCAGCTTGATTAATATTTTGATTTAACGATAGCACGTGATAGACAGACAGATAGACAGACAGACAGACAGAGAGTCAGATAGATAGATAGATAGATAGATACATAGATAGACAGATAGATAATGGTTTAGTGTATTTGAAGAGCGTTATTAACCTTTTAGTTATCAAAATTACACTGGATGATAATAGTTTAATAAAATGTGGGAAAATGTTATATAATGCTTTAATTATTTTATTTCAGCCTTATTTCTAGTTAAAGAAGGATCTCTGTGACAGCTGCAATGTCACACTATGCAAAATTTAGCATTTTATTACTATACCTCTGAGCAGTTCTCTTGCTTCCAAGGTTTCTCTGCTAATGAAAGCATTCTAATGAAACTCACTCGTACAGAATACACACATAGCATGGAGCAATACAAAACAAAATGTAGCTCAGAAATATTAGTTTACCTTGCCCTGTGCTCCAAACACCAGAATTCACAAAAAAGTTAAAATGTGCATGATTTTGAGTTTTACATAATGATAAATGTTTTATGCTATGTTTGTGTGTTGACTATACCTCTCTACAATAAGGGAAATATTAAGGAGTTATTCTGGATCAAAGTGCTTATTAATGGAAACCAGTAGAATGACTCTCAATATTTAGCACTCCTAAATCTATGATAAACCCCTGCATATAGTGCTAAAAAAAATCCTTAGAAATATACGTATATGTTTCCTTATTATTAATGTGCAATTAATAATGTGCTACCATTTTGCAACCAGAAACCATTTTAAATAATTTGAGAGATAGAGTTGGCCAAGCATTCCTCTTGTTGCAGAGCAACATAAACTGCAAATGAAGTGAACGTTTGAGTTTGAGTTCTCCAGAGTCATAAAATGAACTGAATTAGTACCAAAGAAGTGAGCCGAGACCAGATCTATTGGCAAAATGAAATTATTTGCATATGCAGTAGATCATGTTTAATGGTATGCAAAGCGCACGAGAGGGAGGTAACATCAGTTCTCCAAAGAACATTCAGTGAGCCTCCCACCCTCCTATCTTCTCTCAGATGGATTAAAACCATAAATAAAATGAAAAAGCATTTTTTTCCCCACAACATATTTACACATCTTTAATAAAAAGTTGAAAAATGGTTGTGTTTAGCTTTTTAACTCACTTATACTTATGAGGCTTGTTTTGTTGCTTTTGTTTTACTCATTTTATTTTTGTATCTATTTTAATTTGCCGCCCCTCCAAAAAAAAATTAAAAATTAAATAAATTAATAAATAATAAAAACACAAAACAATGCGAACCCAAACGACTATTTCACACATTTAACTCTCTTCTTCGCCCTGCTGTTCCTCCTCCACCTACTAACTTGACCGCCTCAGACTTTGCAACTCACTTCACTGACAAGATCTCAACAATCAGAGAAGAGATCTCTCATCTTTCTGCTTCCCCTTACAATACTTCCCCTAACTTCACTCCCTCTGCTGTTCTATGTTCATTCGCACCCGCTACATTGGAAGAGGTTTCTGCTCTGCTCCAGTCCTCCCGCCCAACCACCTGCTCCCTAGACCCAATTCCCTCACATCTCATCCGTACTCTGTCTTCTTCTCTTTCTCCACCTCTCACTAAAATTCTCAATCTCTCTCTCTCCTCTGGTATATTTCCATTGCCCTTCAAACATGCAACTGTAACCCCAATTCTAAAGAAGCCTAATCTTGACCCTAACTCCCCATCCAACTATCGTCCTATCTCGCTACTGCCTTTTGCATCCAAGATCCTTGAAAAAATTGTGTATGCGAGATTGACAGACTTCCTCGAGTCCAACTCTCTGCTAGACCTGCTTCAGTCTGGTTTCCGCGCTAAGCACTCTGTGGAAACGGCACTGACCAAAGTATCCAATGATCTACTCGCTGTAAAATCTCGTGGTCACTACTCTATCCTAATTCTCCTTGACCTGTCTGCGGCTTTTGACATTGTTGATCATCAACAGCTTCTTCTCATCCTCCGCAATATCGGTCTACAAGATATTGCTCTCTCCTGGTGCTCCTCCTACCTCTCCCAGCGCTCTTTCAGTGTTTCTTTCTCTGGCTCTGCTTCTTCTCCCAACTCCTCTCTGTTGGTGTCCCCCAAGGTTCAGTCCTTGGTCCCCTACTGTTCTCCATCTATACTGCCTCCCTTGGTAAACTCATTAGCTCCTTTGGCTTCCAATATCATACCTGTCCTCTCCTGATCTCTCCCCGTCCCTCTTGACTAGTGTCTCTGACTGCCTCTCTGCTGTTTCTAACAGGATGGCTGCCCACTTCCTTAAACTAAACTTGACCAAAAGTCTTACGTGCTCCCAACTTGCGCCGTTACAGTCCATAATGAATGCGGCGGCGAGACTCATCTTCCGCCCGCACCTCCCATGCCTCACCCTTCTGTCAATCCCTACATTGGCTTCCTATAAAATATAAAGCTCAAATTAAAATTCTGGTTATTGCTTTCAAATCTCTACATAATTCTGCTCCCACCTATCTTTCCTCCCTTATAAACAAGTATGTCCCGTCTAGGCCCTTACGATCTGCTGAAGACTTACGTCTATCTTCTGTCCGTACTCCCACCTCTGATGCTCGCCTTCAAGATTTCTCGAGGGCTGCACCGTTCCTGTGGAACTCGCTTCCCTCCTCCGTTAGATGCTCACCCAGTCTCCACTCCTTCTCCACTCCTTCAAAAAACCGTTAAAAACCCACTTCTTCATAAAAGCGTATCAATTAAACTGTTAATAGCTCCTGACTGATTCCTCTTCTGCAACTGTCACTAGTCTAATACCTTTTTGTGTCATTTTACCCCACTCCCTCTAGCATGTAAGCTCATTGAGCAGGGCCCTCAACCACTCTGTTCCTGTGTGTCCAACTTGTCTGGTTACAACTACATGTCTGTCCGTCCACCCATTGTAAAGCGCTGCGGAATTTGACAGCGCTCTATAAATATCATAATAATAATAATGCGTGAAGTATGTATTACCATTAAATATGTTACGATTGAATCCCTTCCCAGTACTCAAGGCACTCCAACAGATCACCTCTACAGTAAGTATCTTTAGGCAAGACATCTAACAATATATTCGCCTACCTCAAATCCTCTTAGATTGTAAGCTCATCTAAAAGGGGCCTTCGTCACCTCTAAACATCCCCTCTCTATAATCATAAAGCGCTGTGGAATATGTTAGCGCTATATGAATACTAATAATAACAGTGCAATATTTATTAATTTTCGACATAACTTGGACTATGTTCCTTGCGGACTGGGTTAAGAATCATTGTGACATTGGAAAACACTTTCAATGTGTTTTTCAGTTTTTTTTTTTTTCATTTTAAAGTGACTGTCAGATACACTCTTGATCTGGACAAAGTGATTCTGAGCATCATTTGAACACCTACACAATAAATATTCAGAAAGTTTAACGTATTATTCTTAGTACAGGAAGTTTCTAATTTGTCTCATTAATAGCTAAATAGGATATTTTGACTACAAAGGTCTTAATAGTTTAACACTGGGGTCTGAATAATTTTGCATACCCAACAAAAGCCGCTCTAATGAAGCAATTTAATTTGTTTATGTATTTTATTTTTTGCTCATCACGGAACAGAAGATGGTAGATAGGAGATTAGAACACTAATTACTGTAGTCTATGACTATGAATTAAATAGTTTGACAATTATACTATAGCTTTATCAAACACGGATATTATGTTGTTTGTCATTGTAAAAGATTGTGTAGCTTTGCTGCTCCCTCTGCTGACAGTGCGTTACAAGCTATCAGTACAAAAGGAAGTGTCATATTTGAGATGAGATTATATTTAATTTATTCACATAAAAGCGGATATTACCCATCTTAATCATTTGTTTTTGTTTACACACAGGTCAATTCTTATATATATTGATGAGATAAAATAATGTCTAAAAAAATCATAGAAAAGGCATGTCATATATATAATTTGCACAAATTTAATGATGACTTTAAGTAGGTTTCATGACTTTGCCACATTTGATTCCCCTTTGACTTAGGTTCTGTAAAATTCATGAACACTAATAATCCAAATAAAGGTAATTTTTCCAGTTTTTCACCTAACATTTGCAATTCTCTTTCATCTAACATTTTCAATTTAAATCCTGACAATTAACAATGTTGCAAATAACCTTCCTCCCCCCACCCCCGCACTCCCCCCAAAAAAGACGCATAAGGGAAATTATGGTCCCTACCTCAGTTACTTTGGTTATGTTGCGGCCAACTGCTTTATTTAATATAATTATGGAATACTTAGATTTGCATACCTTCCATCCAGATCTGGTCCTTCTATTTCAAATTATTCACTTTAGCTTATATAATGAATAGAGTTGAGGGGACACCTGGATGTTCGGTTTCTGGCAGGTTCGGCCGAACTTTGAAAAAAAGTCCAGGTTCGTGATCGAACTTGACCCCAAACTTGACCCCGAACCCGAACTCTATTGAAGTCAATGGGGACCCGAACTTTTGGCCACAAAAATGCGTCTAAAAAAGTCCTGGAAAGGGCTAGAGGGCTGCAAAAGAAAGTAAAATGGGGGTAAGAGTAGGACAAGTGCCCTGCAAACAAATGTGGATAAGGAAATCACTTAAA
Organism: Pelobates cultripes; assembly: GCA_933207985.1. Classification (NCBI taxonomy): domain Eukaryota; kingdom Metazoa; phylum Chordata; class Amphibia; order Anura; family Pelobatidae; genus Pelobates; species Pelobates cultripes. The sequence goes on from OW240916.1 coordinate 228,352,938, forward strand.
ATAACATAAAAATTAAAAATACAACTGAGCCATAAAATAGCACTAGATGGAATCTTTGATTTTAGCTTTGGAAGATAAATCAAAATATAACGCATGGCTGTCAGGAGGATCACCAGAATTATCAATTTGAGAGAGGGTTGGAGTGCAGGGTATTCTCTTTCATTGTTCAAACTGAGCTCAACTCCTGATGCATGGAGAAAAGGCCTTCACAAGCCTCTGCTATTGTGTACATAGTTTATACTAAGTGACCCATAGGTTGAGGAGGCGGTGATCATAGTGGTGTAGGTGGAAGCGGAGGAGGTAGCCAACACTGTTTTATATATATATATTTTTTTATTTTAATTGGGGTAGCACCCAAAGTATTGGGCCATATAAAAAAAAAAAACATTTGCGGCCTGCAGTCCTGATGCATGGAGAAATGCTCAACTCCTGAAGCATGAAGAAAAGGCCTTCACAAGCCTCTGCATGAAGAAAAGGCCTTCACAAGCCTCCACTAAGTGACCCATAGGTTGAGGAGGCGGTGACCGTGGCGGTGTAGGTGGAAGCGGCGGTGGAGGAGGAGGTAGCCAACACTGTTTTTTATAAATATATTTTTTATTTTAATTGGGGTAGCCCCAAAATATTGGGACATATAAGAAAATAAACATTTGCACCCTGCTCCCTCTTATGCTGTGCTGGTGCCTCTGTGCGACCAGCACCTCTTCCTCCAAACTGCACACGTCACTCGCATGACCTTGATTCCATGTGGGGTCTAGGACCTCACCATCCTCCACATCATCTTCCATCCACTCCTCAACCCTGCCCTCCTTGCTGGTCTGCACACTGCAGAAAGCCACAGTAGTTGGCACCTGTGTTTTTCCAGCATGTAAAGTCTGCAAAGGACATATGGAAATTGTTTTAGAATTGTATCCAGACAACAGTTTTCCCTATAAACTGACCTCTCAGTTTGACTTGTGAGGGTATTGCCCCAGAATTCAGTGGCGGATCCAGAGCCTGATCTTGGGAGGGGCACTTGTAGATTATTTAAATAAATAATCCAGGCACAATAACCACTACAGCTCAGTGTAGTAGTTATGGTGCCAGTTGTGCCAGGTTCCCATCCCAGAGTAAGTAGTCAAACCGTTTAAGAACCGTTTGACCACTTACCTGGGGTCTTCTGGGATATAGGTAATAGGAGCAGTGGTATGTTTAAGGGGTGATGTGTGCGTGAAAGGTGCAGTGTGTGCATGTGGGAGTGTGAGAGGGCGGCAGTGTATGTCAGGGTTGCAGTGTATGTGTAGGGCAGTGTGTATGAGAGTTGCAGTGTGTGTGTGAGGCTTGCAGTGTATGTGTGTTTGGGGCAGTGTGTGTAAGTGGCACTGTATGTGTGTGGGGGGCAGTGTGTGTATGGGGGTGCTGTGTTTGTATGGAGGGGCACTGTATGTGTGTGTGGGACAGTGTGTGTATGGGGGGCAGTGTACGTGTGTATGGGAGGCAATGTGTGTATGTGTGGCAGTGTGTGTATAGGAAGCACTGTATGTATGTGTGGGGCAGTGTGTGTATGGGGGAGCACTGTATGTGTGTGTGGGGCACTGTATGTATGTGTGGGGCAATGTGTGTATGGGGGGTAGCAGTGTGTGTGGGGCACTGTATTTATATGTGGGGCTGTGTGTGAATGGGGGCAATGTGTGTATGGGGGCAGTGTACGTGTGTATGGGGCAATGTGTGTATGGGTGGCAGTGTGTGTATGGGTGGCAGTGTGTGTATGGGGAGCACTGTATGTATGTGTGGGGCAGTGTGTGTATGGGGGGTAGCAGTGTGTGTGGCACTGTCGTATGTGTGGGGCAATATGTGTATGGGGGCAGTGTACGTGTGTATGAGGGCAATGTGTGTATGTGTGGCAGTGTGTGTATGGGTGGCAGTGTGTGTGTGGGGCACTGTATGTATGTGTGGGGCAGTGTGTGTATGGGGGAGCACTGTATGTGTGTGTGGGGCACTGTATGTATGTGTGGGGCAGTGTATGTATGGGGGAGCACTGTATGTGTGTGTAGGGCACTGTATGTATGTGTGGGGCAGTATGTGTATGGGGGGTAGCAGTGTGTGTGTGGGGCACTGTATGTGTCTGTGGGGCAGCAGTGTGTGTGGGGCAATGTGTCTATGGGTGTGCAGTGTGTGTGTGGGGCAGTGTGTGCATGGGGGGAGGAGGGTAGGGAGGCTTTTAAATAATGTTTATTTTTATTTTTATTTAATAATATAAATATGCATTTATGTCCTCCCTCCCTTTTTACCTTTACTGAGGGAGGAGGGGGGGCATTTCTGGATCCCCGGTGGTCCGTGGTGATTCCCTGGTGGTCCCAGTGGTTGGAGTGAACTCTAGCCCATATCTACAAGGCTGGAGTTCACTCTCGCGAGATTTGGAGCGTTGCCGTGGTAACCGCGGCAACGCTCCGTGCTCGCGAGAGTAGGACCCGGAGAAGCTGCAGGTTGAGCTCCCGGGTCCTCTCTCACTCCCTCCCACGTCGGCTGCCAGCGCAGTGCCTGTGGACGGGGGAGGGAGATCTCTGATCTCCCTCTCCGGTCCGCAGGCACATTGCAGGGCTGGCACTTGGACAATGCCAGCCCTGCACTAGCCAGCAGGGGAGAATCTCAGGGGCCCCGTTGCCCTCCCCCACCCCCCGGATCCGCCAGTGCCAGAATTACAATATTGTTTAAGTACCTCTTAGCTATTGATAACAGGTTTAAATATAGCAGCTTGTTATCTGGTAGTTTCTAATGTAGAAAATATCAATCTGTTTTCTATCACTTAGATCTGTTAAACAAGTGTTGTAGGTGTGAAATAATATTACAAGTGACCGATGTAGTAAATTCGAATCAAAGTTCCATTTGCAAAAAAAAATTCTCGGCCAACTTCTGTGGGTTATTGCATTTTTAAGATGTAGACTTATTGTATCACACTAGCCATGCACAGGTAGATTGTCTGGCACGTTGTTTTGGTGTTTGTTTTTTAACTTTGTAGTTGTGTCTTTACACTATATAGAAATGTTTATTAATGCTTCTGTATATGAAGCGATCACAATAACACTTATTTTTCACTTTTTAAAAAAAAATCAGGCTAAACAAAAATTGGTAATTAACAATATGACATCTGAAAAGCACATGACAGGATGCTGTATAATTTTTTTTTAAAAAAGAACACACTACATGAAAGTCCTGTTCACTAGAGTGTGTAGTCATGAATGTAACCAGTAAAACTTTGTTTTTACAGCCACTGGTTGGCCCATACATATTCTAAAACTTGTTTAATTTTGTTGTAGCATGACTTGTAGTCTTGTTTTTAACTTGTCTATAATACATATTTTTGTATGACAGTGTGTTTTTTCATTGATTATTGAATTTTAATGGTCTAAGATAATTAACATGACAACAGGCAAACGTAACCCGAATGATTTGATTCAGTCTTGCCTTCTATATTACCTGCACCATAGGCAACATGTATTTGTCTTTAGACTTTCTTGAGAAGCGGTAACTAGCCAGTGTTGCACACATACACCAGATATGAAGTGCACACCCCAAATGTACTATTTAGCACCAAAAATTTTTTAATTTTTAAAACTGCGATGTAACCACAGTATTTGACGGTTCTATTTGACTCTCAGATATGAAGAGCAGGCCCCAAAATTTACTATTTAGCAAATTAGCACCCAGAAAATAAGAATGTTTTAAACTGCACTATAAGTGCACTATTTGACGCTTCTATTTGACTCTCAGATATGAAGAGCACGCCCAAAATGTACTATTTAGCAAATTAGCACCCAGAAAATAAGAATGTTTTAAACTGCACTATAAGCGCACTACTTGACGCTTCTATTTGACTCTCAGATATGAAGAGCACCCCACTAATGTTCTATTTAGCAGATTAGCACCCAGAAAATAAGAATGTTTACAATTGCGCTGTAAGCGCACTATTTGACGCTTCTATTTGACTCTCAGATATGAAGAGCAGGCCCCAAAATGTACTATTTAGCAGATTAGCAGCAAAACAATTAGAATGTTTACAACTGCGCTGTAAGCGCACTCAGGGCCGGACTGGGGAAAAAATTCGGCCCGGGCATTTTTAATTACAGCGGCCCACTGAAAAGGGGGCGGGGCCAGATAGGGTGTGTTTTGTCATCCCCAATGACAAGCACGCCCCATCTCAAAGTGAGCATGTTGGTTCAATGCTCTTCCAGGGCATGAGAAAAGGGCCCTGCATTTGATCTGCACAGCGCAAGCAAATTTAATAACATGCTTGCATTGTGTTTGCTTGAAACTTGTCTCAGGGGTTTCCATAATTGGAATACTCACTGTATCCCATTTATGGAGACACTATGTGTTTGCTTAAAGGGTATCTAGTGTGTTCATAGGGGATCCTGAGTGTGTATGTCAGAAATGTAGTGTGTGTGTAAGTGGTGCAGCGTCTGTGTGTAGGGGATCTAGTGTGTGTTTGAAGGACTCAGGAGTGCGTATAGGAGATCTAGTGAGTGTGTGAGTGGTGCAGTGTGTTTGGGGGTGCTGTGTGTGTGAGGGGTGTAGTGTGCATTTGTGAGGAGTATAGTGTGTGTGTGGGAGGGTGGTGTGTGTGGGGGGGTGCAGTATGTGTGTGTGAGGGTGCGGTGTGTGAGGGCGCTGTGTGTTAGGGCACTGAGCGAGGGTTCTGTGTATTTGAGGGTGATGTGTGTTGGGGTGCTGTGTGTGTGTTGAGTTGCTGTGTATGTGTTGGGTTGCTGTGTGTGTGTTGGGTTGCTGTGTACGTGTTGGGTTGCTGTGTATGTGTTGGGGTGATGTGTGTGTGTGTGCTAGGTTGCTGTATGTGTTAGGGTGCTGTGTCAATGTTAGGGTGCTGTGTGTGTGTTAGGGTGCTGTGTCAATGTTAGGGTGCTGGTGTTAGGGTGCTGTGTGAGTGTTAGGGTGCTGTGTCAATGTTAGGGTGCTGGTGTTAGGGTTCTGTGTGTGTGTTAGGGTGCTGTGTCAATGTTAGGGTTCTGTGTGAGTGTTAGGGTGCTGTGTGAGTGTTAGGGTGCTGTGTGTGTGTTAGGGTGCTGGTGTTAGGGCGCTGTGTCAATGTTAGGGTGCTGGTGTTAGGGTGCTGTGTGAGTGTTAGGGTGCTGTGTGTGTGTGTGTTAGGATGCTGGTGTTAGGGTGCTGTGTGAGTGTTAGGGTGCTGTGTGTGTGTTAGGGTGCTGGTGTTAGGGTGCTGTGTCAATGTTAGGGTGCTGGTGTTAGGGTGCTGTGTGTGTGTGTGTGTGTGTGTGTGTTTTAGGGTGCTGTGTATGTGTTAGGGTGCTGGGTGAGGGTGATGTGTGTGTTTGCAAGGATTTTGTATTGGGGGGAGGCAGGTAGGTGTTTTACTAAAACAATAATAATACATACATAATAATAAATACATAATAATACATACTAATAAATACATAATAATAAATAATAATAATTAATAATAAATACAAATAATAATAAATACATAATAATACATACTAATAAATACATAATAATAAATAATAATAAATACATAATAGTAAATACATTATATCACCCCCTCTCCATTCTTACCTGTAGTCTGGAAGGGTGGGGGGGGGTCGTTCTTCTGCCAGCCATCCCTGGTGGTCCTCGTGGTAAGTGAACTCTAGCCCTTTGGGGCTAGAGTTCACTCTCGCGAGACCCGGCCGGTTGCCATAGCAACGGTCCGGATCTCGCGAGAGGAACCCGGCGGTGCTCTAAGTAAGAGCTCCGCCGGGTCCTCTCTTCTGGCGGCTGTCTCCCTCCCTCTCTCCCCGCCGGCAGCCGCGTTTGAGCGCATGTGGGCCGGTGAGGGAGATCTTTGATCTCCCCACCGGCCCTTCATGGAACATAGCGGGGCCGGCGCTTGGATAGCGCAGCCCTGCATAGACCGGCAGGGGAGATCCTGGGACCTCCCCTGCCGGCCTCGGCCCCACGGCCATCGCGGCCCACCGGGCATTTGCCAGGTGTGCCCGATGGCCAGTCCGGGCCTGAGCGCACTATTAGACGCTTCGATTTGACTCTCAGATATGAAGAGCACGCCCAAAATGTACTATTTAGCAGATTAGCAGCAAAACAATTAGAATGTTTACAACTGCGCTGTAAGCGCACAATTAGACACTTCTATTTGACTCTCAGATATGAAGAGCAGGCCCCAAAATGTACTATTTAGCAGATTAGCACCCAGAAAATAAGAATGTTTACAGTTGCGCTGTAAGCACACTAATGCCCTCTTTTCTAGAAGCTCCATACACACTTCTAGCCACATCTGTAAAATTAAAGTGGTCCTCTTTGTCATTTATAATTTTGGTAGGTATTACCATTTCCTTGTTTACATTCCAATTTGTCTCTGGCCCACATTAGGGTATCTGTTTGTGAAGCATCTCCTCATTGAGGCAGTTTATCCAGTCTCTTTTTTAAAGCCTCCCTTTCTTTATTTCCGATCTTTCTTCAGCGAGCTCTTCTTATGAACAGTTACCCAGCACATCTAATGGATTTACTGTGCCTCTCTTCCTGTCAGCCTTCCTTCATCTCATTTACAGTCAGGTCCATAAATATTGGGACATCGACACAATTCTAATCTTTTTGGCTCTATACACCAACACAATGGGTTTGAAATGAAACAAACAAGATGTGCTTTAACTGCAGACTTTCCGCTTTAATTTGAGGGTATTTACATCCAAATCAGGTGAACGGTGTAGGAATCACAACAGTTTGTATATGTGCCTCCCGCTTTTCAAGGGACCAAAAGTAATGGGACAGATTAACAGTTATAAATGAAACTTTCACTTTTTAATACATGGTTGCAAATCCTTTGCAGTCAATTACAGCCTGAAATCTGGAACGCATAGACATCACCAGACACTGGGTTTCATCTCTGGTGATGCTCTGCCAGGCCTCTACTGCAACTGTCTTCAGTTCCTGCTTGTTCTTGGGGCATTTTCCCTTCAGTTTTGTCTTCATCAAGTGAAATGCATGCTCAATCGGATTCAGGTCAGGTGATTGACTTGGCCACTGCATAAAATTCCACTTCTTTCCCTTAAAAAACTCTCTGCTTGCTTTTGCAGTATGCTTCGGGTCATTGTCCATCTGCACTGTGAAGCGCCGTCCAATGAGTTCTGAAGCATTTGGCTGAATATGAGCAGATAATATTGCCAGAAAACCCTTCAGAATTCATCCTGCTGCTTTTGTCAGCAGTCACATCATCAATAAATACAAGAGAACCAGTTCCATTGGCAGCCATACATGCCCACACCATGACATTACCACCACCATGCTTCACTGATGAGGTGGTATGCTTTGGATCATGAGCAGTTCCTTTCCTTCTCCATACTCTTCTCTTCCCATCACTCTGGTACAAGTTGATCTTGGTCTCATCTGTCCATAGGATGTTGTTCCAGAACTGTGAAGGCTTTTTTAGATGTTGTTTGACTAACTCTAATCTGGCCTTCCTATTTTTGAGGCTCACCAATGGTTTACATCTTGTGGTGAACCCTCTGTATTCACACTGGTGAAGTCTTCTCTTTGTTTACTTTGACACACATACACCTACCTCCTGGAGAGTGTTCTTGATCTGGACAACTGTTGTGAAGGGTGTTTTCTTCACCAGGGAAAGAATTCTTCAGTCATCCACCACAGTTGTTTTCGTGGTCTTCCGGGTCTTTTGGTGTTGCTGAGCTCACCGGTGCGTTCTTTCTTTTTAAGAATGTTCCAAACAGTTGATTTGGCCACACCTAATGTTTTTGCTATCTCTCTGATGGGTTTGTTTTGTTTTTTTAGCCTAATGATGGCTTGCTTCACTGATAGTGACAGCTCTTTGGATCTCATATTGAGAGTTGACAGCAACAGATTCCAAATGCAAATAGCACACTTGAAATGAGCTCTGGACCTTTTATCTGCTCCTTGTAAATGGCATAATGAGGGAATAACACACACCTGGCCATGAAACAGCTGAGCAGCCAATTGTCCCATTACTTTTGGTCCCTTGAAAAGTGGGAGGCACATATACAAACTGTTGTAATTCCTACACCGTTCACCTGATTACCCTCAAATTAAAGCTGAAAGTCTGCAGTTAAATCACATCTTGTTCATTTAATTTCAAAACCATTCAAACCATTTTGGTGGTGTATAGAGCCAAAAAGATTAGAATTGTGTCAATGTTTATGGACCTGACTGTATTTGTCTGCAGTGTTCGTTTTTAACAGTCTATGTTAAAAACTAGAATTCACATATCCATTCTTTGTAAAAAAAAAAAAATTAAAAAAAAATAGTACTGAGATTCTGCATTTATCTATCTTCTCTCACTTGTGCTGAGATACTTTTTGACAGTCCTGAGTCACCAATATAAATATAGGAAAAGGGTCAAATATGGGGATGTTTCAAACATATTGCAACAAAATCACATGTGGCTTGGCAGGTTGTTTTAGTATAAGATCCTGTACTTACCAATGTGATTATTATCATTTATATTCTTCATCGCCATCGCTGAGGATATTACTAGATAATCATTTTGATAAGATCCCTACTTTTTTCTTTTCCTCTCTGAAGAGAAGTTTTATATCTGGTACATGGATTATCTTCACGTGTGATTTATTCCTGTTGTTTGATTCGGTTGTTTTTCTTTGGTTTTCTTGTTTACTGACCTGACATCTTTACTTGTTGCGACTTGTGAATCTTAAGGACTCTTAAAAAAACAACTGTATAATCTACAACAGGATTTTTGTTTCTGATGGTTCTTTTGTATTAAAGAACAGTCTAATAATATTGAAGCGATTCAACAAATTCATTTTACAGATCTCAGGGAACACTCCAGAATGTTTAATAATATGATCTAAAACACAAAAAGATTACATACATTTTATGGACTGTGGGTGAAACTATATATTATAAAAAATATCCAGTAGTCAATGTATGGCTCTTCTCTCTCTGGATTTAGTCTATATATATTTAATTATAGTCTATTTAGTCTATATATAGCTTCACAACAGCTATGTTACATCATACTTAAAGGGACACTCCAGGCACCCAGACCACTTCTGCCCATTGGAGTGGTCTGGGTCCCAACTCCCACCACCCTTAACCCTGCAAATCTAATTATTGCGTTTTTTTTATAAACTGCAATAATTTAAGTCCTCCTCTAGTGGCTGACTATCAGAAAGCCACTAGAGGGACTTCCATGTTCTTAGAACACGAAAAGTGTTTTAAACCACGCTGGACGTCCTAACGCTATGAGGACCTCCAGCATCGCCGGAATCACAAGTAGGAAAGCATTGAATAATCTCTATGGAACTGCTCTTCCATGTTCTCTAATGTCATTTAAACAGAAACAATATGGCTTGTGGAGGAGCGTGGAAGCCAGCCTCTTTCCTAGAAAATATAGACCCTCTTTTATGGCTGAAACTAGACTCAGCAGAAACTAGGGCTATCTGGTTAAAAATGCTCTCTATATTGTGTGGTTGGACTTGAGTGAAGGCTGCACTGTCAACCACTGAAAAATATGTATTTCATAAATATAGAATCTTTATGACATAATCATTTTGATTGTGTTGGAATTTCAGAGAATTATGGAATTTGGAGAGATACAGAGACAGAGTAGGGACTATTTTGACTCTGTATATGTCCTCCACCTGACTTTCTAAGACACTGAGTGGAGAAACAGTGTCAATCGACAATGGAGATAGCTGCAAGGAATTTCCTCCATAGGTATCAATGCTGTACTCTTGCGCATGTTGGAGGAAGATGGCCGTGCCCGCGAGGGACAGGTTCAGGTAACTAAATCTCACCATTACCTGCCCCCCAATCACCGGCAATGTCATCGTATCAGGGTTTTGCAAAGTCTACAAAGTCCCCAGAGGGTGACAGTGCCTCTTTAAATGTATTCAGTGTCCTGTTTGTGCCACCCTCCCCCATCTCAGCCTTGTTGTCTTTCTATTAGGGTGTTGTCCTTTTGTTCCAGGAGAGGGTTTCCAGACTAGTTGAAACTTGCTGCTCTGCCACTCCCTTAAGTCTGCAATATGGTCCACATTCCTTGTCATTTTCTGTCCCCAGCACTGTTCCCTGTAAGGTATGAGCATGTGTGTGTCCATTTTGCCTGCATTTCACACAGCTTGTGGGTTTTAGCCGCAAATGATGATCAGGAGTAGGATCTGTGTTCCCTTACACGTGCTTTGTAGATCCTTGGATATATATATGTCAATAGACCTCATGGAAGTGCAGCTGAGAAAATGGAGGCAAACCGAAATATATGTAGGCAATGTGGCAGGAAAAGGAACAAACTCTGGTTCCAGTCCTCCTGTGTCCGCTAAATCTAATTTGCCTGTTTGTTAGGATGCTCCTCAGTGCTAAGGCAGGCATGGGCATGTGATGTCATCTCTTTTTGCTCACTGTGTTCATTATTGTGCAGACAAAGAGGCCATTTCCTACTTGTCTTCCCGAGTGTTTCACTTCTCTGTGAACAGTATTATACAATGTTCAACGTATTCCCTACAGGTTTCGAAATAATTTCATGAACTGAGTGGTCCAGCAATATAGGTCAGATGGACACAGTCCCATGATCCATACGCCAGCCTTCTATGTTTTTTATGGTCTATTGTTAAAAGGATATGAAATGTGTGAATATTTATGAAACCCATTATGTTATAATAATTACAGCTGTGGTCATTATCACCTATTCAAGGTCAATTTAAGTTAAAAAAAATCTTAACTCATGTATAGGTATCACTCTGATTATAGGAGCTAATTGTCTTGCCTCCTGCGATACACACCACAATAGGTTTACAGTTTACCTAATGAGGTGTAGACACTCTAGTTTGTGACCTCTCTGGGTATTTATAGACCCACTGTTATTGTCTAGGTCATTCTGGTGTTTAAATTTGCAAGATTTCCCAAGGCAAAACCTTTCAATAGTGATGAATTGGGCAATTCTATGTTTAACTATGCATTAGATTACTAGTATTGAATACCATTTAAGCCAATTTATGCGTTTTTTAAATAAGTATCCAATAATTTAAGCAGAAGATGAGCTGGCAAAATTGATAAGGTTTCTTGGTGAAAAAAATAAAAAGTAAAGTTTACTCCTGTTTAGTTTCATTACATTAAACAAAAAAATAAAAAGTAAAGTTTACTCCTGTTTAGTTTCATTACATTTGTAACGGATCGCCTGGCACCCCGACTGGGTACCTCCGTTAAAGGATGCTCCTAGCGCTTCCTGAGGACTCCAAGCACTGCAGCAGACACCACAACCACCGAACCGGAGAAGCATATGAATCCTCTCAAGCATATGAATGCTGTAGACAGTTGAATAGGAACCATACGAATAGGTTTACTCTCCTAGCAGTCAAACTGGAACAGCATACAATTAAATCCTTCCCCCAATAATGAGACGACACTTCACTTTGAGGGTTAAGCAGGAACTTCCTGTACTGTCACATACAGTCTCTTTTATTCCCAATCCACAAACATAGTACAGCCCACAGGGCGTTACAAAACAGCCAATCAATCCATACAATACACCCAGACACTCCCACACAAAATCCTCCCCTCTGGCTGTGATATGATTACTGAACACAATGGGTAATCTAATTATCACAGCCAGAGAAATACAGTTTCATAAAACACATCACAGGGACCCCAAAACATGCAATAACCCCATAAAATATATATCATTGGAACTGGGGGATCTGGGTGAACCACATATCCAAAATTCACCCAGATCCGTTCAGTACTTTGGAAAATACAGTTTAATGCAGATTCTGCAGAACATATACAGGCTAAATAAAAAACAATCACTGTATAATGTGTCCCCTGCTGTATAGTCCAAAACCACCGCACGATGTCTCTGTGCAACAAATACTGGCGAGATGGCACCGTGTTGAAAAGTCCACACAGTGTCTGTGAGTTAAAATGGCCGCCATCCATTGTTCTCACCATGTGCTTCTGATACAGGAAATGGTGGCCACCCAGTAACTCCACAGTATGTTCCCAGATGGTTCTTAAAAGGGCCAGCAGCAGCACAACACAAATCCATTATGCCCGAATCATGTCTTTAAAGGTCAATACATCCCAGGGGCCATAGTCACATGGCAAGAGGCTGGCAACCAGGCTTCTCCAGTGCATAGTGGCGAGGTTGGTTCCGCCACAACATTAAACAAAGGGAATAAAATATTGGAGAACCCAATGGCCAAGATACTAGGCAAAATTGGCAGGGTATCTGTGACGCTGTTGCTTTGCATGGCACATAAAGAATGAGCCACAAGATACATGTGAGCTTGTACCTCACTCCTTACTGACTCTTTCTAAAGAGACAGACAGCCTCTGAAATTGCTAGAAAAGATATGAAGAAAAAAGACACATGCTTTACTTTTGATGGTTCTGCCAAAAACTTGAGTTATTGTTTGAGAAACACTACAAACACCATAACCACTACAACATGCTGTAGTGGTTACGATGACAGGAGTACCATGGCAACCTCACATCATAAGTATTCAAACCGATTTACAATGTTTTAATGGCTTTCTTGCAGTGTTCCTTTAACACATAGGTTCCTAACCCAGTCCTTAAGTACCCCCTGCCAGTCCAGGATTTAGGGATTACCCTGTTGTGTCTAAACACACACTCTGTATCGGTAGAGTTGAAGCACATGAATCTCAGGCAATAAAACTTGATAAAACAATAACTAATAAAATAAAATAAGCTCTACGCATTTCGTCTATCCACGAGTAGACTTCCTCAGGAGAAAAAAAACATATAAAATCAAGTACTATAAACAATAAATTGCTGCCATTCATTCTTTACTATAAGGTGTTTCCCAATGAGTGTTTTATTTAGGTGTATTGTATATATTTATCTGTTTGTTGAGGATTAAGAGGAATCCTTTTTCTACAATCTAAAACAAAAAAGGAAAGTAATTACCTTTTTTATTTATTTATTCTTTATCACTGCACCTGGGTGGTCTTGGACCTAATGGTCCGTGTGTTTACAGCTGAAAGCAGACCATTCTAACTGCATAGGAAACTCTGACTCTGATTTGGAACAAAACTCTGACTCGTTTATTAATATCAGATTGAAAACGTTCTCTGGCTTTGGTGAGATAGAAAACTCTAACTCTTATCTTTATGACACTTCACCTTTTTTCTTTTAATTAATACCATTTGGACATACTTCTCTTTACCATATACTATCATCTTTTCACCATTGAAGTTTAAAAGCAGGAAAACCAATATATTCCCTGGTGCCTTTTCCTTGCTTCTTTTCGTGATAATACCTTTCTCATCATTTTTACATTTTTCTTTTTTCTTTTAGTTCTTAGTACACGATTGTTGTTTCTTCGCTCCTCTTCATGTCATTGGCACAGGAGAAAGGTTAAATAAATAAACAAAGATCTAACATTTCAATCCCTTAGCCAGCTAGTGTTTCCATTAAAAAATAATCAATTAGATATAAGGAGTTAGATGGAAAACAATAACAAACACGTTAATATTTCTTCTGTATCAAGGATTTTTTTTCTTCATCTGTGTGTTTGTCAATTATCTAACAATATTTCATGTAATAAATATTGTGATGACTCTGCAGCACCCTCTGTTGACTAACTAGAAATGTTAAAATAAATTTACATAATGTGAAAATATGCAGTAACATGTATTTATTCTTGTTTTTTCTTATGTTACAAAGTGGTACTTGTATTATATATTTGATGTATTAATTGTGATTGCTTTTTCTCCAGTGTTTGTCTGTATATAAATTATTTTTACCACATGCTTAATGACAAGTTGCCAAAGACTAGTCCTGGTTAAAAAAATAAGTATTGTGTGGTAGTTCTATTAGGAACTGCATGCCCAGTCTGTCTTCTTCAGTGATTCCACCAGCAGAGTTTTAAGACTTCCTTTCTAAGTGTTCTGTTTCCTGGTACTGGGGACTTTTAGGACCTGAGAGCCAAAAGAGTCTTTGTAAAGTCTGTAGTAGGTGGCAGCACAGGCAAAGGGGCTAGATCATAGGCGTGCGCACGGGGTGTGCCGGGTGTGCCTGGCACACCCTAAACCCCGTGGCACGTGTTATGTGCCTCCCTCCATGGGCCTGTGAGGGAGATCTTCACCAACCCACAGGAAGTGACGATGGCAGGAGAGGAGCCGGGGAGTTCTTGCCAGCAGCTCCGCCGGGTTCCTCTCGCGAGGTCGGAGCGTTGCCGCGGTTATCGCAGCAACGCTCAGATCTCATGAGAATGAACTCTAGTCCTGCAGGCTGCGGGACTAGAGTTCACTCACCACTGGACCACCAGGGATGGCAGCAGCACCATCCCCCCACCCCTACAAAAGGTAAGAAGGGATATTAACTAAACGGGCACCCCCACACAATACACACAAACATAAAGCACACACAGACACATACATCACCCTTACACACGCAGCACCCTCACACACACACTAACAGCACTCTTACACATACACACTAACATCACACACACATACATCACCCTTACACACACAGCACCCTTACACACACAGCACCCTCACACACACACACACACACTAACAGCACCCTCACACTAACAGCACCCTTACACACACAGCACCCTTACATATACACATACACACACACACTAACAGAACCCTTGCACATACACACACACTAACAGCACCCTTACATATACACATACACACACACACTAACAGAACCCTTGCACATACACACACACACACTAACAGCACCCTTACACATACACACACACACACACACACACACATCACCCTTACACATACACACACACACACATCACCCTTATACACACATACATCACCCTTACACACACATACAGCACCCTTACACACATAGCACCCCACACACACAGCACCCTTACACACACAGCACCCTCACACACAGAGCGCCTTCACACACACAGCGCCTTCACACACACAGCGCCTTCACACACACACAGCGCCTTCACACACACAGTGCCCTCACACACACAGCGCCTACAAACACACACAGTGCCTGCAAACACACACAGCGCCTTCACACACACACAGCGCCTGCACACACACAGCACCCACACACAGCGCCTTAACACAAACACAGCGTCTGCACACACACACAGCGCCCACACACACACAGCGTCCACACACACACAGCGTCCACACACACGCAGCAGTATATGTGTGTGTATGTATATATATATATATATATATATATATACGCGGTGTGTGTGTTTGTGCTTTAGGCTGCACACCGTTATAAAATAGGCTGCACACGCCTATGGGCTAGATTGAATGCAGAGTGACCCATACCTGCCTGCAGGATGACAATGTTGGCACAGGGACTCATTTTTTTAAAAGAAAACATTGGCAGATGGACATGCACATTAAGACCAGATAATTTGAGAGATATAGCCGCTGGTTTGACCCCAATCTCAGTTATAATCCCTATCTGGAGTAACAAACCAACACATCTGGTTAATCGTCCTGGGAATTAATAGGCCCAGGGCAAGATAGTCTATGTCTAGATTACTCAACTGGTGCCTTTTCAATTTGTGTAAGTATAATATAGTCCACTAACATTACATAACATGGTCATATTATGCCATCTCTGCATTAGATACAAGATATATCAGTGGTTCCCAACCCAGTCCTCCTGGCCCACCAACAATCCAGCATTTATGTATTTCACTTTTTTATTCCAACGGAGATACTGACAAAACCTGGACTGTTGCTTGGTTTGTGAGGACTGGTTTGGAAACCACTGGTCTATATTAAGTGGCTCCCTGGATAAATTTTCTTGACACACCAGTCTCACAACTAGCGTAAAGTTTAGCTTTTTATTTTACCATTTATCAAACCTCAATATTTGTATTATTTAGCTGTCTAAAATTACGTTTCTTTAAATGGAAGCCTTTTATTTTTAGAAGCAAATTAGCGTATGTTTTAACAATCGGTAGAGATTGCATTGGATTAAGCATATGATGAAAAAAAGGTTTATTCCAGGTACTAAAACAATAAACACACGTACTTTCATCATGGACCTTACGTAAAGCACGAAGGGTTTATGTTATTAGTCAATTCTTGGATCACTGGGTGAAATGCCAGATTCTTATCATCACATAGCTTGGAGTTGGATCTATCAGATTCTACATTGATGTCTTATTGGAAATTCTCAAGAATCTTGGGATTTGACCTCAGATTAGCAAGTTTAGGAAGGTCCCAGGTATGACAACAAACTGTATTAAAACAATGTACAGTTACATTTCAAACCTAAGAATAATCCTGGGGCAATAATATAAGGACACAGAAAAAAAAGTGATACAAGGTCTATCTTCCCCTAAAGCAAAAAAGCAAAATAATTCATCATTTTGGATTCTCTCTCTTTTGTTTCTCCAAGCTCATTCTTGCCCAGCCTCCACCTCCTTCTTTATCCATCCTTTATTATTACAACACTACCTCCAGAGTGTCAGGGCAGAGTGAAACAAATGAACACTGTACCAGGAGAGTCATTTTCTTCTTAAATGAATTTCTTTGTGACAGTTTTTGTCTCATGTTTCTTTGGTTTTTGTTTTTTATCTAGAAAATTGGATTTTATTTGAAATCAACCATCTAGTATTTAATACAAGATGTGAGAATACCAGATAAACACTGGCTTGTTTTCACCTTGTTATATTTTTGTTTTAAAGTTACGATTGGGTTATTTTAAAATTGATTTAGAACTAAGTGTAAGTCAGACCACTGCTTTTTCACACTGCATTAAATAAAAAATTTTTTACAAAAGTTAATATGATTTTTATTTCGTACATTATATCAATCGTGTTAGCAATGTGTTCGGTAAATATACCCCACATGACTCTACTAGAACTTCGACAATCAGGAGATTGGCCCAACATAGCTGGTAGGAAGATATAAGTGCTGCTGTCAGGGTTGGTAGTAGCAGTAGCAGTTGGTAGTGGTGGAATTAGTCTGCACTGAATGAGGCTAGTAACAATCGTTGCTACTGCTTGTGTAGCAGGGTTTACATTTTGCCATACTGATATAAAGTTTATCTGTTTATATATGTTTACTATATCAAAATGCTTTGAACTTTTCAGACAGATACCTATAAGAATGGTAAACTAACCATGATGTAATGTGATTGGCAAGCATAGAGTCTCAACGCAAGCTGCAACGAAACTATATCCATAAGTAGGAGCTTGCAGGTCTCGCACTCAGTCTGGGTTTGTCATCTAGTAGACACCATAGGGTGGTATGCATCCCTGCCACTCTCCGAACTGCCCCCCAAAGGCTCCTCTAACAAAGCAGGAAGAACCATCTATGTCAGAGGTGCAGTTAATAGATACCATCACTGGTATCCTTACCTACCAAAGTTGGAAGGATTATGCTTTTGTCCAGACGGCCAACTTCTTTCTCCTCAAATTTAAAGTATAAATATTAAGTGTTTAAATTATTTAAGAAAAATAATTACCAACTTTCTTGTGTATGTATTAATTTTGCCAACACCTTCTGAAAAAATACCTGATTTCAAAACAAAGGGGGCAATTAATCCAAGTGTTCAGTTGTAAAAATTGGTCTAAAGTACTATTGCATTGTTAACTCCTCCCCTTTTACATTTTTGCATCACCTTTTAGAACTGAAGACTTTGATCAATCTCCCAAAAAGCATTAGGTTGGCTTACTATAGAGAACCCTCATTAACACCTACCCAATGCTCAATATACTCAATAGTTTACATATCCTATTATTACTCCTTGTCTTGATACACAGCAGGCTTTCCTACATTTTTAAAGATAAAATACAGTTCACACACTCTAAAGCAGTATTGTAGAAATAGTACACTAGATACAAAATATACTTGGAAGGCAAGTAAAATGCAGATACCAAAGCACCCATAAATAAGAATGCCAAATCTATAAAACATGCAAGCCATCTCTACTGAAATTTAACAGAAGTTACAATTAGCATAAAGAACCACTGAAGAACATAACCATGCCCTGTTGTAATGGATCACTAGAGACCCAGTGGCGGATCCAGGCGGGAGCAACGGGGCAATTGCCCCCCCCCGCCCCCTCCAAGATTCTTCCATGCCGGCTAATGCAGGGCTGGCATTGTCCAAGTGCCATCCCTGCAATGTGCCTGCGGACCGGGGAGGGAGATCAGAGTTCTCCCTCCCCGGTCCGCAGGCACAGTGCTGGCAGCCGGCGGGGGGAGCGAGGGAGAGAGGACCCGGGAGCTCTTACCTGCAGCTCCTCTGGGTCCTCTCGCGAGCACGGAGCGTTGCCACGGTTACCACAGCAACACTCCAAATCTTGCGAGAGTGAACTCTAGCCCTGGAGCTACGAGCTAGAGTTCATTCTAACCACTGGGACCACCAGGGAATCCCCACGGACCACAAGGGATCGGAATATGTCCCCCCTGCTCAGGGAGGGGGGACATAAATATATATATATTTTTTTAAATAAAAATTAAAAAAAGCCTCCCTACCCACCTCCCCCCCCATACACACACTGCACACCCATAGACACATTGCTCCCCATACACACAATGCCCCACACACACACATACAGTGCTTCCCATCCACACACTGCCCCACACACACACATACAGTGCTCCCCATACACACACTGCCCCACACACACACATACAGTGCTCCCCATACACACACTGCCCCACACACACACATACAGTGCCCCCCATACACACACTGCCCCACACACACATAC
This sequence comes from Pelobates cultripes, assembly GCA_933207985.1. NCBI lineage: Eukaryota > Metazoa > Chordata > Amphibia > Anura > Pelobatidae > Pelobates > Pelobates cultripes. The sequence continues at coordinate 228,371,640 of OW240916.1, forward strand.
AGTGTTCCCCATACACACACTGCCCCACACACACACATACAGTGCTCCCCATACACACACTGCCCCACACACACACATACAGTGCCCCATACACACACTGCACCCCACACAAACACACATACAGTGCTCCCATACACAATACTATCGCCCCACACACACACACTGCCCCACACACACACATACAGTGCCCCCCATGCACACACTGCCCCACACACACACATACAGTGCTCCCCATACACATACTGCCCCACACACACACATACAGTGCTCCCCATACACACACTGCCCCACACACACACATACAGTGCTCCCCATCTGCACACTGCCCCACACATACACTGCCCCCTAACACACACACTGCAACCCTGACATACACTGCTGCACTCACGCACTCACACACACATTTCACCACTCACACACACACACACTGCACCTTTCACACACACTTCACCCCTAACACATACCACTGCTCCTATGCCCTATATCCCAGCAGACCCCAGGTAAGTTGTCAAACTGTTCTTAAACGGTTTGACTACTTACTCTGGGATGGGATCCTGGCACTACTGGAACCATAACGACTACACTGAGCTGTAGTTGTTACTGTGCCTGGATTATCTATTTAAATAATCTACAAGTGCCCCTCCTGAGATCAGGCTCTGGATCCGCCACTGTAGAGACCTCTAGAGGAAGAACACTGAATGTGCATATAAAGAAAACCATGGCCTCACAACCAAAGCATTATTTATGGCTTCAAAAATATATCTCTTTAATACGTCTCACTAGAGCTCTAAAAGTTGTAACAAGGCAAAATTATATTTTTTTAAGGATGCATCTCCATAGGTTAGTCACTAGACCCTGGATTATGGACTACAAAAATGGCTTGCATGTGGAATTAAAGTTTTTTTTCACTAGCCAGTGAGTAAACTACCAATTTGCAAACTGTATGACTAACAACTGGCAATTGTTACAGAGATGGAACAAAGTTTCATCACATTTTACAAGGCTTCCTGTTTTGGGGCTGATCTACACATCATACATTACATATTGTAATCCTATGGTAAGGGCAGTTTTGTTCATCTTTAATATATAGATAGGATTCTATCGCTGAAGTTTTTGGTTTTGAGTGACGTTGGATGTCCTCATGCAAAGTGTGAGGATGTCCAGAGTCAGTTAGGTGACCAAGTCACGTAACCACCTGAAAGTCCTAGAGGTGGAGTTAGTCCTGCAAGGCAAATATTGCAGTTTCTGAAAAGCTGCAATAATTACAATTGTGTTAAGGGGACTGGAATACTTCACTTTTTCCACTTCAATGAGCTGAAGTGCTCTGGGTGCCTATAGTGTCCCTTTAAAACAGTGCACTTTGCAAAACATATCTGCTGAAATGCAATATGAAGTCTGAAACATGATGCATGTCTGTGCTCAATTGCATTTTAGGCTGGGAACTCTGATAGTTGTGGAAACATGATTCCTTAAGCGTGTATGTTGTTTTGGTGGAGCACTTAATAAAATCTACTTGTAAAAAATATCTTATCAACAGGTCTTTCCCATCACCTTTAATAAAATATACTTGTAAATATATTCATAAAGTGCTAACTCAGTAAAGTGCCAATCCATTAATTATTATTATAATTATTATTATTATTGTAACTTATTATTTATTGGAATTGCAATTTATTGAGTTGACACTTTAAGAATATCTTTGCAGAAATCTGGAAAAGTACCGTTAATAAGATATTTTTACAAGTAGTTTTTATTAAGTGCTCCACCAAAACATCATTTGCATTTTGGACTTTTTAAGTTATTAAAGGGATAACTTAGAGGTGTTTGAGCAGCAAATTAAAACCAGATAAAAATACATAGTTAAAATACATTTTTTAAAAGTGCTCCATAACAGGCACCGATCCATTTTTATTTTTGTCGTTACACATGATTCCTTGAGTTTCTACTCCCAAGATGGACTTCTCAAACTCCAACTTGAGATTTGCAGGTAATGCACAACAGTTATTTTCATAGCAATTCTATCAGACTATGATAGAATTACTATGAATATGGAATTCTTTATCCAGTCATATGATTATGTTTTGTAGTTCTTTATAAAATCACTCTGAAACAAGTAACTATTATCCCCTGTTATGTTTACATATATGTTTTCTATACATGTGTATTTCAGTAATTATACAAATTAGACACAGAGCTAGGGGAAGAAAGATGTATATTCTTGGCAAGTTTTTTGTAAAACACAGTATTCTGTCCTTCACCGTCATCATGTTGTGGGAAACACAAAACAACCCACCTGTGATGTGAACAATTGTGTATGTCTCTGTCTGTTTGTCTGTCTGTCTATCTACCTGTATCAAAACATATTATCAGCCATCATTGGTACCCACTCGGCAGAATGCATCCAGATAATATATTGCCAACTATCCCTAGACATGTTCTAGTTTGTGCCACAGGAACAAGACTAGTCATGTTTGGACAAGAGATAAAATTCTGAAAGGGAATCAGTTTTATTCAGATGTTTGTGAAATAGGAAATGTAATCACAATTTGCCCACAATACAAAACTCTTCTGTAAGCAATACAATCAAATTACAGAAGAAAACAAATGTATCAGACAAGACGTCAGATAAAAAGTTGATAAGTCAATGATTATAATAGGTACTTAACCTTGCAATCTTGCAATATCTTCCATAAATATATGCAATGTATATTTAGCAGATTCTTTATTTTACAGAAAAAAAACAGCTACTACTCTTACAGAGAAACACAAAATCTTAAGATCAAATTTACCCAGTCAGAAATAATTGTTTCCTTCCATCTTGGTGGATTAATCATCAATTGACTTATTTTCAAACAGCCCAGTCTGGGCCTTGATTTAATATCTTTGGATACGCTTTTCAAATTATTTATTAATTTTGCATTAACATTTAAAATGTTTGTTTTTTTTAAATATAAAAAAAAAATCATCTATAAAAATATATCTATATATATCGTTATGTATCTATCTATATATATATATATAGAGAGAGAGAGAGAGAGAGAGACAGATATATATATATATATATATGTATATATAAACAAAATACTAAAATGCTTTTAAAAATATTATTTCATTTTAAAAGTTTATCCACAAATATTAAATCATTTGAAAAGCTTAACAAAATATATTACATTGAGCCTTGTTATTAATCTCTAATCTTGTTGTAAAGTGTTTAGGATAAGCAGCTAATAATAAAATAGGTGTCACTAACGTTAGAAAATTATGAAAATTACAAAATCTTACCAATTGCAACTGGTACTGACCGGCTGACAAAAGTTTTAGCATGTCCCAGCTTGAAGAACTGCTTTATGTGTGAAGAGTGTGTTGTCTGTACTTCATTTTACGATAAATTCAGATTTCAATAGAATTTTACACTTTTACAAATTAACCTGGTTACATCTCCCTGACTGTCAATCAAAGAACATGTCCTGTTACTTCCTGGTAGTTTAGCTTGGTGGAGCTAAACTCAAGAGGTAGGTAATTGCTCAGAGCACCTGCCTTGAAAACACTTCTCATTGAGCTGCTTTCGGAAAGCTGTGATTGGACAGCCACAGAAAGTCTGGGTGAGGTTAAAATGGGAGGGTTTGCAGAGGCAGCAGGCAAGAGATTTGCAGTTTTTGAAAGCTGTTTTTAGATGAACCCCCAATGAAAAAGCATTTTAAAATGCATGCATGTTTTCATTTGGGGAACAGTTACTAAATAGTTATTCTTTTATATATATTTATTTATTTATTTATTATTTGGGCGGCCGAGTCTCCTTTTCAGTGCTGCTTGCTGATTCATTTCAATGCCAAATGCAGCGATAAAACATATGAACTATACAAGTTCTCACCTTCACTAATATCAACTCATTTATTTATCTATTTAATAATTTTTTGTTCTCAGTTTTCAAATTGTTGCAAAATTCTTTGAATGAGCAATGTATACATTGTCCAAATACTGTACATGAGCAAGAAGGGCTGGACTTCATTTTAGGCAGAGTAGGTACCTTCTTAGATGCCTGCCCTGTAGGGAATGCCTTTTTGTAGCACTTACAGTGTGCCTTTTTGTAGCTTAAGTGGTCTGACGGGGAGAGATAATTATGCAGAGCCTTGACATTGTCTTCAGTATTTTAGTCAGCCTTGTATGGTTCATAGCAGAGCTGCGGCTATAGTTATAGAGGGTGTCTGAGTGAGAGCCTGGACAGGAAGAAGGAGGGATCATTTCCCATCTGCCCACTAACAGCCTCTCACACAGGAAATGCCTTGTAGGAGGAGCAGGGATAATAATGAATGATGCACATTGCCTAAAGCTCGAGTAGCTCAACAAATTAACCATAGTGGGCTGACTGAAGTACAGAAGACATAGGAGAATGAATACATGTTCTTTGCAAATTACTCTTTCCTATCTGACCAGCTAAAACCTATAGAAAAACTTTCATTAGTCCCTAATTAAAACACTCAAATGCTAAACTTTAAAAAGGCCTTTACTTTAAGTCTAGGTATAATTCCTCATGAAAAACAAAAACCCCTTGTATCCAAATACTAAATACCTAACTTTAATCCTGAACTCAATAATTCTAAATGCATCTTATGCCACAACTATAACCCCTTTCAATCCTTTAATACTCTAAACACCCATGTAATCTAACTCTGATGTTACCCCTCTCAAACCCCCTTTACCCTGGCCACTTTTAACACTGGCCTCAATTTAATAAGCTTTCCAAATACTGTTAGAAAAACCTCCCCAATGTTTTATTTACATAGACTTTGGGATTTGGGTGACTTCTGTACATAAATCATTTGCAACATTTTGAAATGCCACTTACCTATTCAGAGACCCAGAGTAACCCATGTTGCCAAGTCCATTCATTAGAGGCTGCACTTGCAATCTGTCTTTTAAAGATTGCTCTCACAGACCGACTGCATACATGAGGCATAGCTATCAGCAATCAAGTAATTGGTATAGGAATACTTCTACTGTATAACATGGATCAGTATAGCTTACTCTCACAATGGGCTCATACAGCTATGTCTGAAGGACTTGCCATACTATGTCACCATGAAAGGAAATAGTTTCTTGAACCCAATCAGTGAAGAGTCTCACCTGAGTGATGTGGTAATTGAACATTTTTAGAGCCTTTTCATCCGTCTCTACAGGAGGCAAAAACTTACCTCAAGAACATGAGTTAGAGCTGGGAGTTAAAGGGACAAAACTCTTCTAGGAGTGTTCTGTCTCCCCTGATACAAATGACCTAATTCTAAAAAAGTAAGGGCTTTCAATACGGTCACCATATTAAGGAGAACATATGTGGTTTTGTCTTGCTATGGCAAAGACAGTGTCTTGTTGGTTACAAGAGAAGCAGAGATATTCATCTTACCTGATTTGTAAACATTGCGCAGACAAGAGAGGGAAGCATTTAACCGGTCACATTCCTCGCTGTTGGCACCAAACTTTTCCAGTGTCTCACACACCTGCTTATCGGTCATCTCCATCAGCTCCTCCAAGGTTAACTGACCTGGGTCAATCTCCTGAAACACATTAGTTATTCCATTAGATGACCAATATTGTAATTTGTCTAAAAATCATTCTGATTCTTTAATTCATGTAAACAGGAAAATATTATATATAGTCAATATATAGAGAAAGCCCATATAATGTGCAAAACACTGAAACAACAAAGATACAATGTAGCTAACTTCTGCAACTTATTCATGTTCTGTGCAACTCCTGCAACTCAGCGCACTCAGACCATGGATTAGCAAGTTATAAGATGTATTACACAGAAATAATGAACATATGAAATGAGAAAAAGACAAATGCCGAAAAAAACACAGATGGCCTTAGTGTGCCTTAAAGAGTCCATTAGCATTTAATGAAAGAGTTCTAATTCTTAGACTCGGGTGACAGCATGGTCATGGACATGTGAGGATATTTAAATAGGTGATTGTCATAAAAACAAACTAAATATCAATATATTGTATAATATATAACATATAACAAAAATAATCTAATATTTTAATAAGAATGTTATTATACATTATTAGAATACTGAAAAATAATTACAGCATAATAAAGGGGGTACAATAGGCACCCATGACACTTTTTTTCAATGAAGTGGTCTGCTGTCCATATCCTCCTCGTTTTAACCCTGCGGCAGGAAACAAGGCCGTTGTTCAGGAATAGCAATGTTTACTTTGCACAGTTTAAATGTCGCTATTGGCTATCATACTAAAAAATACAGAGACACAATCAGAGATACATATGCATACTTAATGATAGACTGATATGCTTAGAATTGCATATTACACACCGCAGTACTGAAAACAGTCAAAAAGAAAAATATCATTAGCAACAAACCAAAAATAAATTTGAGATATATAGAAAAGTATATTGTGAAGAAACTACTCTTCGTGTTCGGTAATTTAGATTTTTCTTTGTTTGGTAGATAAAACTACCGAAGACCAACCAACCCCCTGGCTCATTAACTACAAATAAGACCAAAGATTAAGTACTCTCTCTGTGTATAGCCTACGCCACGTGCGGGAGAAGACGGCGGCCATCTTGTCACACGAAAAGGGGAAGCGGGACTTGGTCGTCGAGTGTCTGGAACTAAAATCAGACACTTGACTTCCCAAACACCAGTCAATTTCGTGAACGCCTGCTTCTTTTCACCGACCAGCCAGGAGAGTGCTATTCGGTAGGTTTGTTCCCACGAACAAGGGGAACAAACGCTACCCATGAGCCAGGGGAACCGTTCGTGTATTTGTTCGGTTTTTAGACTTCCTAAAAGAGACCAAACGGACAGCCTAAATTAATGGAACTCTTTCTGGGCGTGCTTTCTCTTCATGTGCGGTCGGTCAGATTAAGACTTCCATGGAACTCCCGAACCCCTGAACCGATATGGGTGATTTTTTTTAATATGTTGGTCCCCCAGATTATGACTATCAACGGATATTACGTTTGTGGGGTTTCCATGGGGTTTGTGGTACTTTCTGTGTTTTGTGCAAATGTGTGTTTTTTTGTTTGGAGATAATTGAGTTTAGTGCTTGACTCAATTATCTCAAAGACACAGGGGAAGGATTATATTATTTTATGTAGGAGTGTCCTGGACCTGAGAGCCAATGTAACTGCAGAATGTACTTTGTCATTGTCCTCTCACAGGTCCAGTGTGGAATGCCCCTGGAATATGTAACCGTAAACCCCGTACATTTGTAACTGCGTATAAACCGGCCAGTTGGCCTCAATAAATGTATTCCTGTTGTACCCTTCATCTAGTCTAGGCCAATGTTTGGGTATCCATCTGTTTTGCTTGGTGAATTTACTTGGATGCAGAGTTTTGTCTGGAGGTCATTCGAATCAGCACCCGAACTGCGAGCTATAATCACTCAGCCTCTAGCAGTTCGGAGGAAAACACACGAACGGGTATCTGATATACCAGCGTTTGTTACATATATAACTAAGGAAACTTCAGCAGATTAAGTGTCTGCTTGTAAAACAACTGATTATGTGCAAATGTGTGGTAGAAGTTGCCAAACGGTACTGGTAATTTTCTGTGACAGGTGGTTTGACCAATATGAATATGATATAATGTAGGTGCCGATGATCTGAGCTATAAGTAGCAAAAACATTGTTTACAAGGGATCCTGCATAAAGTCACCTGCATAATCAAAATAAATAAATAAAAAATATATAAATCCTTAAATCCCTGTGTAAGACACTAATGTGTAAAACAACTCTAATATTGAAATGCAGGATCCAGAGAATAGAGAGAGCAATGCTGCCACCTTGAGGACATTATAGGTTTTCCAGCTAGAATACAGAGGGCTGTTATTTGCTAAAGTGAGAATTGTTAATATGAAATACTAATCGAAATGATGCATTTTAGGGAACCTGTGCCCTTAATCCTCTGATTAGAACACGGCTCACATCCACCTGTGCACAATTTGTATTTGATTGTTTTATCTAGTTGTCTAGTATTTCTATTAAAGATGCCTGAATACTTTGTATAATACTCTTTTTTTTTTTTCTCCTTTGGACTCGGTCTTGACTTGCAACCTCACCTAATAGCATGCAAAGCTTACTTTATTATACATCAATTAGAGTAGCTTTATTATTAGTGATGTCCCGAACGGTTCACCGATCGGTTCTCCGTGGACTCATCATTGAGTAAACTTTGACCCTGTACCTCACAGTCAGCAGACACATTCCAGCCAATCGGCAGCAGACCCTTCCTCCCAGACCCTCCCACCTCCTGGACAGCTCACTAAGAATGCAGCTTCACAATGAATGTAAAATGGATGCTGTCCAGGAGGTGGGAGGGTCTGGGAGGGAGGGTCTGCTGCTGATTGGCTGGAATGTGTCTGCTGACTGTGAGGTACAGGGTCAAAGTTTACTCAATGATGACTCTGTGGTGAACCGTTCGCGGCGGACCGTTCGCGAACTGTTCGGCAAACCGTTCCGGACATCACTATTTATTATCCCTATAAAACAATGCTTCTAGTGCCGGATACACTATGTGCTTCCTCACCTGTATCTTCAATGAACTACACTCAACCATAAGCATACCAGCTACAAGCCCGAGTCTGTGCCCTCTAGAATGAAATGTCCCTGTGGAAAAGTGTATAAGGACAGAGATTAAGAGAGGGTGAACGTAATTAGTCCTAAACACATTTTCAGCTGAAGTGGTAGATGTTAACACAGTGAGGAAGTATACGCATGCGTGGAATAGGTATAAGGCTATCCTAAAGTCCAGGGACTAATGAAAGTATTTAGAAAATTGGGCAGACTAGATTGGCCGAATGGTTCTTATCTCCCGTCACATTCTATGTTTCTAAGAAATATTGCATCTACCTGCATGGTTCTGCTAAGTGGTAATGCATATATGAGCATTATAGTATGCTAAAATGTGAATAAAAAATAAAAAAAACAAGAACAGAAGAAAACAATATAAGGTCCTCAAGAAAACAAACCAATACAATGGAAGCAAAATAAATGATATTCAATATTTTATTTTATAGGCTGAATTCAAATTTAATTTCAATAGATAAACATAAATATTATGCAAATTTTGGGGTATGAAAGAAGAAAATACAGAATCATGAGATGTTTCCTAATTATCCAAAAGGTGCAAAAAATAAATAAATACAATGAAAAATAAATAAATAAATGTGCAGATGCCTTAGACTGGAAGGGAATGCAGATGCAGGTCCTATGGGGCTCGTACTGTGGCAACATACTAGTGAATAATTAACACATGCGTAATTAACCGCTCCAGAGGGATGCAAACACTGCTTTCTTCTGTTAAGTACTAAAGACTAGGCGAGGAAGCATTTTCCATAAAATACTGTACATAATCGATCCTGGGAGATTAAGGCAATAAGATTGTTTTAAACGTGTTCAATGCTGGAGATACCTTCAAAGTTCAGGGAACATTGGCTCCTGAATACTAATTTTGTTTTTCCACCAAGATGTGCATGAAAAGCAATTTTGTTTTGTTTTTGTGTCTCTTTGTGTTCATATATCAAGGACTTGGCATCAATTTATGTTCTGTGTAAGTCAGCTTCTTTTATAGTCAGGAATTAAATGCCTGACTCACTAATTTAACAGTGTTTTCAAAGGGAAAATGTATGATGCTCGAGAAATACATCTTACTTTGTCATAATCAAGACAACGGAATTTGCATATTGCAATGCCGATGACAAGGACAATCAAAGATCAAATTGCATGGGGTTGATGGATCTCTCATGCTTAGGGGACTTGTTGAATTTTAGTTCTGGATGGGTTAATTATACACATTTTCACAAACCCCATAAAGATGGGGTAAAATGGGGTGGGCCAGTGACATGAATTGCGTTACTGCTGGTACTACCCAAAAAGGCAGACAGGGTAGAAAGTGAAAGGGGTCCACCAGAAATGTGCAAATTAGCCTGGAATCAATGCACATGAGACTGCCTGTCCATCAAGGGTGCTGGTTGATAAAGGGTGGCCCATGGATAGAGCTGTTCAGGATCCTAGTGCCATAAGCATAGCGCAAGTGCATCTAATGATATGCTTATGCTGTGCTCTCTGGGGACAGTTCCCCGGTCTCCTCATTAGTAGGTCACCAAAGAATAAAATCAGAACAGTAGGATAGGACCATAAAATAGGGACTGTTCCACCAAAATTGGAACTATTGCAAACTATTGCGAGGCTTGCATTTCAAATTGGGGTCTCCTGAAGTGATTACAACTGATAAAACTAAGCTTTTGTATGTTTTCATCTTTTCTTACACCTTATTTATAGCTAATATCCTTATTATAATTATCCATATTCTAGGAATGGCTCTTACTAGCTTGATAGTGGCATTTGCTCCACTGTGTTGTGAATACTAGGAATGGACTGTACTATGATGGTAATGCTGATGGTAGGGTATAGTACTTGTGTTACAGGGCTGGATTGAGCACTCAGGCAAGTCGGTCATGGACTGAGGGCCCTAGGCTCTGGGGGCCCCCCATTTGATGTGCAGTGAACTAATAGCAGAGCTGGGGAGTTAATCTGTCCAGCCAGCCTGCACTTAGTAAGGGGCCCGCACAGCCTTCTTCCCCCTTGCTGCGCACACTGAGGAATAGCTAAGGAGCCTTAATTACCATATTAACAAAGGGAATGGACACTCTTACAAAAGATAGAATGTTTTTCCACTATTTTCTATATTGTGCCATTTAAAGTTGAACCCACTGTATTCTAAACCTTGTACAATAGTACATTTTACCGGGAAAAAAAGCCCTGCTCATCAACTAACACATCATTACCTACAATAAATGCACAATACGAAAGAATAGTGTGATTGTTATTTCCTGATAGTTTCCTTGCAGAATGATCCTTTAAAAGTCAATTAACAAACACTGAAATAGCCAATATAACCTATCACTGTCAGGTAACCAGCAGAATAGGATCTGTGAGGCTAACGGTTTCTAGAAATAGGGATTTTCAACAATGAGACTCCATTTGCCACTTGCACATAAAAATAAGATCTTACATGTCGCATACAAACGTTTGTTAGCTAGGATCTGCCTACACATCACTGTGACCTGTGATTCTGCCTACACACGTTCTTACTTATTAGAAACTTCAGGGAATAATAGAAACGGCTCGGACTCCTGGACACCTACTCGCTGACACCCACGTTGTATAATGTATTAGAATATTAGACAGATTTGTGTCTTGATGATTAACTCATTCATAACCAAATATCTAAAGACTAATTGTACAGCAGTGCAACCAACAAAATAATACAAAAAACATTTTTTATTTCAGGCCGCGGGAATCATATTATCTGTGTGGAGCCCAATTATGTCAATGACTAAATCGGATTGCACGACAATAACCTTTTTCCATTCTAAATGTTTCAAAGAATTCCATATTTCTCCACTAATCATGCACAAATAGAATATTCATATTAATGGCATGCTGAAAACCACCTGTTTTTGAAAGGGTGCCTAAGACTACACAGTTTTGTAGAGCTTAAAAATATCTATTGTTTCCTAATGGTCTCATTATTATGCAAAATCATCTATTTGCAATTTATGCCCAGCTCATACAGAGCAAAAAATATTGTGCAGTAACAGTGAATGCATTAAAGGGAAACTAATTACCCAAATCATTTCATTTAAATAAAGTAATTCAGGGGTTTTCTATCAAAAACATTGGCAGGGTTACAAATAAAGTGAAAAATAAAAGTGAATTTTAAACTTAAAGGAACACTATTGCTTGTATTACTAACACAATAGTGTCTCTTTCCAACTTATTAGGGGTTAAAATAATCCTTTTTTAACACTTATTTTAATTCAGGTGCCGAGGTTTCCAGAGCACTGGCTAGGTCTCCTCCTCCGTGACGTCACTGTGATTGTGGGACCACCAGCTGCGGCTCTTTAGGCAAAAGTGAAACATGAGGCTCCAGCTAACACCCTTAATGAACAAATAAAAAGGGGTACACATGTAATTTGCAATTATGTTAATACCTTTATACATGATTGCTGGATTTGGTAGTATAGCCTGGCAGTTGTTTATACATAAGAACCAGTGAGAAGAGGTTATTGCAAACTGGAATTAAAGTTTTGATTGGGAAAAATAAATTTTTTTAAATAATTTTACAAAATGATAAGAAAACAGTGTTATAGACTGAGATTATATAATACTTTTACATATATATGAACCTATATGTTAATGACATGCGTTCCCCACATTTTGTATATGTATATTATATACATTAAATATGTTGCACCTTTACAATTGCCCATACAATACCACCCTCACATTGTAGTCTTGTATGCACACTCTAATGCGTGCACACGTATACACACCAACACACAAACACCTATACACACTCTTAAATGCGCACATGCACACACAAACAAACAACCTGATGCACAGAGACACACACATTGACACATACAGTTACAATGTGTATCTATCTGTGTGTATTTCTGAGTGTGACTGGCATTGTATACCAGTGTATTGTTTGGGGAGGTGAACACTACAGGATTAGAGTGAATATTGCATGGTTGGAGGAGAGAATATGTCACGGCGAGGTGACTGTGACAGAATTAGTGGGGGTTAATGTGACAGGGTGAGTGTGGCAAAGTTGGGGGGTGTGACAGGATTAAGGGGTTTATGTGATATACTGATGGTGGCATGGTTGGAGGAAATGAGAGATAGGCTTGGAGGGGTTAATGTAATATTCACCCTGTGTAGCACGGTGAAGAAGAATGAGTTTGCAGGGTTGGGGGTAAGACTGGCAGTGCAAGTAAAGATGAGTGACAGGATTAGAGGCGCTAATGTGAGTCTGGCAAAGTGAGGGCAGATAAGTGTGGTATGGTTGGAGGGGGTAAGAGTGACAAGAGGTTCATGTGTCAACGCTCTGATTCCCTGGATTCAGACTCTGTAGCTCTGCACCCGGTGGAGCTGCAGACCAGAGATGGTGTTGGGGTCACTTTCATGGCAGACTGAGTGGAGGGATCCCGCACCCAGTGGCATAGATATCAAGCCACCAGGCGCCCTCCCTTTGTCAGGCCATAGGTCATGGACTGATGACCCGATGCATTAGTCTGCCATAAGGTGAATTAGGTGAGCGAGAGGCCCCAGTCAGCGCAAGACTTTAGTCGGCCACCTAACTCACCTAATTAGAGAGCCGCCTCTGGAGACTGCACGTTATTTAAAAAGCACTGAATAAAGGCTTTCCTATGGGGGATTTGAAGATGTAAGACGCACACATGCAAAACATTCTACAAACTAAAAAATATAGGGAAGAAAAGAAAAAGAATACAGGAAAACTGGATGTGTCTCCAACTGGTGCTCCCTTACCTGTTTGCTATATTGTTGATGTCCAGGAATACAGTGGGTCGGAGTGAGTAAGATTATTCCAGTATAGTTAAGGATTTTTGGCTAATAATTATGGGGTAGCAGCACCAACAGTACACGCGTGACTCCCTGATGATGCCATGGACCACTAACTGCATTAACAAGACATGTTTAATTGGACCCGCAGGATTAACCTCACTAGATGTGACACGTCAGTTTGCTGTCGCAGCTCTATAATGACCTGATATGACCTGGTAAACCTGCCACATTTTCTTTGCAGTAAAGAACCAGTGGCCAAAGTTTAGCAACATTATATCCAAGGGCAGATAATACACAGATACGCTGATGAAGATCAGTACAGGGTGTCCCACTTTCTTATGTACTGCCAACTTCTGCATGCAGCAGTGCAGTACATGATAGGTGTTGCATTGCAGAGTATATATGATTCATACGCTTTAGTTATGAAACCAACTATTTCCAAAAGAAGCGTTTCATTAAATGATATCCCGCCTGCAATATATGGAATCCATAGGGTAGCGCATTTCATGCATTGACCAACAATGCAGTAACGTCACATGTATCTAAAGAAACATCTGTCAACCCAGCCATATGTGAAATGCAGAAAGAGTATTGTCTGGCTTGCTGCAGGGCTGTCTTTAAGGCGGGGCAAACAGGGCAGCTGCCCCGGGCCCTGTCCCTGCTGGGGGGCCCGAGGTAACTGCCCTGTTTGGCCTCTGCCCGCAAACTATGGGGGCCCATTGGGTGGTCCATGCACTTAGGGCCACCCAGTGGGCCTGTGTCAGCAGGGGCCCGATCGGGCGCTGTGGCGCTTTAACAGCGCGACCAGCCCCTTGCTTTTCGGCAGCACTGGGAGGAAGTGACAGCCACGCGTCACTTCCTCCCACAGAAACAGGAGCCGCGCGGGAGGAAGGAGGACCAGCTGTTCCGGAGGAGGTCAGAACGGGAGAGCTTAACTCCCAGCCACCCCAGCCAGCCCACTGGACCCCAGGGAAGCCACCCTCCAGGAAAAGGTAAGAAACTGGAGGGTGGTTATCAAATTTTGCATGAGTGTGTCAGTATGTGTGTATGTCTGTTAGTGTGCCAGTATGTCTGTGTGTGTGAGAGTCTGTCAGTGTCTGTGTGGTTCAGTATGTCTGTATATGTGTGTATGTCTGTCAGTGTGTCAGTATGTCTGTGTGTGCACATGTCTGTCAGTGTATGTGTGTATGTCTGTCAGTGTGTCAGTATGTCTGTGTGTGTGTGTGAGTCTGTCAATGTCTGTGTGGTTCAGTATGTATTTGTGTATGTGTGTTTCAGTATGGCTGTCTGTGCGTGTCAAAATGTCTGTACGTGTGTATGTCTGTCAGTGTCTGTGTGTATGTGTGTATGTGTGCCAGAATGTCTGTATGTCTGTCAGTATGTCTATGTGAGTCTGTCAGTGTCCATGTGGTTCTGTATGTCTGTGTTTGTCAATATGTCTGTCAATGTCTGTGTGTATGTGTGTTTCAGTATGTCCGTCTGTCTGTGTGTATATGTGCCAGTATGTCTGTCAATGTATCTGTATGTCAGTGTCTGTGTGGTTCAGTATGTCTTTGTGTATGTGTGCTTCAGTATGACTGTCTGTGTCAGTACGTCTGTCAGAATGTGTCTCTGTATCTGTATGTTTTCCATTTGTGTGTGTGTATCTGTATGTGTCAGTGTTTGTATCTGTATATCTTCATGTGTTTTAGGTTGTGTATCTGTGTGTCTGGATGTGTGTCAGTGTGTGTGTATCTATATGTAGTCAATGGGTGTACCTTTGTATCTGCATGTATGTCAGTGTTTATATCTGTGTGTATGTCTATGTGTGTGTCAGTGTATCTATATGTAGTCTGTGTGTATCTGTATGTTCTTGTGTGTATCTACATGCAGTCAGTGTGTATCTGCATGTGTGTCAGGAAGTGTATTTGTGTGTATCTATATATAGTCAGGGGGCCCAAGTAAATGCTTGCCCAGGGTCCAATCAAAAATAAAGACGGCCCTGTCTTGCTGTTAAACTTATACAAATATCTAGTCTTGATACATTGTCAGCACCGGGATATAAATCATGGATCAGCTTTGTTCTCCATTCTTGACAACTTTATATCACAGCAACCCCTTACTCTAGGGTCAACTTTGTGGTGACTCATTATTCTTGGATTATACCCTCATATCTAAATTTAAATGACAGAATATTTCAGGATCAATAGTCTGCCAGAACAAAGGTCCCAATAGTATGAGCAGCAGACAGAACTGAAGCTACTAAAAACATACTATTTTCAGTGTTACTCTATGAATCAGAACATTGAACAATTCTCAGCCAAAATATAGCCCTAATACACTCGTGGCGCTCAACTCACTATCCAACCAGTTTGTCCGCATATCACACAACCCTAGTATCACTCAGACTAGCTGAACTATACTGCTCCAAGAGACAAAATATAGAATATTTACATCACAGAACAATTAGGGGAATATGCCTAGAAACACATACAATCTCTCTAATATACATATTAAAGAGGAATTTCAGCAAAATTGAACGTAAAACTCATGTAAACCGAGTCGTCAAGCTCCAACCTCCCTATACTTGTGTCTGTAGTACTTTACTGTGTCAAACAGTTCCATATTGCTGTATGCAAACTGTATTTTTAAATATACATTCGTATAGCTAAGAAAGCAGACGTGGAGTTCATTAAAACCTTAGAGACAAAGTTGCCAAAGATGTGGAATTATAAGCAGCAGAAATACTCCCATTCATTCAGCACAATTAAGATGTCCCACGTGTATTAATTAACAATCTAGACAGACGCCAACGTGTTAATGAGCATGTTTTTGGAACTAATAATCTTACTTCAAACCATTAAAATGAAAAATATAAAATAAAATGTTCTGCCCCTTATAACCTACAGATAAATCATTCTGGTTTTCCAACTATAGACTATAAAAAAAATTCAAACACTGTTTGTGTGCAATTATAGTTATTAGTTATTAGTAATTATAGCTTAATTCAGCTATATAAATCATCAAAATCTATCATTAAAGCAGCTATTTGTTTTTTTATTTCATATTTAAATAATGTTGATGCCTACAGCAATTGGACTATGTATTCATTAGTTAGTCACAGAAATGTAAAATGTATTTTTTTTTTCCCTAATACGCTAGCTCTTGAAAATAGAAGAGTAGATTGATAGTATATTTACTTTACTGTAACAGGTCTTTTTCATTGTGCTATATTACTAGATGAGCTCTGATGAGCTTATGAGCGAAACGCGCGTCAGGGCAACCAGGGCTTCACCAACCTACCACCAATTTACCTAAGACTTTACAGCAGAATGATTTTGTTATAGAGCCACTCTGCACTGACTAGTCCCTAATTTTCGGACTTGACGAGTATGTTCTATTGGCACTGGCCACCACATACCCCATACTTACCCATTGCTGACTTTTCCCCTCTGCTAGATTATTTAGGCAAAGGGTGTTTTTTTCTGTTGTCTACCAGTCAGGGAAAGTGTTTTTTTTAAGGGGGACCCTCGAAGGCACAGTAGGGAGAGTTTGATTATATCTGAGACATACCATTCCTTTTTTCTCCCTCTCTCTATACTCTTTTAGTGTAGCCTGTAAAGATTCAACAGGCTCCCAAACTTTTAGTACCAGTACCAACATCTGGACGAATTGATCGATATGGGGCCGAAATGACCATACATTTGTACCGGCAACAAATTTTGTGTATTTATACTTACCTCCCACGGAGACTATCACTTTTCCTTTGCCACAGATTTAGTGAAAGAGGAGGTTCTGCCGGCTGTCTATTAGGAAGGGCAAATGCTTATATAAGGGGTACCCTTGAAGGCAAAGTAGGGAGATTTATATATTACAATCATTAATTTATTTTTCTGCCCCTTTATATTATACTCTCCAGTATATACACGAGAGACTAACTCGCATTAAAGCCAGACAGTGTTACAGTCTGACATCATCTACACTTTAACCTGAAATCGTACACTTGTAAAACCAATATATAGATTTTCAGCAGCTAGCCACTGTTGCATTCCAAAGTGGCATTTTGTTGCAATTATTTGGATATCTGTATTTCAAATCTATCGGTTGTACCTGCTACATAATTATTCTGAAGGGAAGATGTGTCAGATTGTCCTAAGGGAATAACAATGATAAGCCGGTGCACCAATACCATGACCTTTATTGCCGGGAAACAATCTGGTAGTCCATGGGGATATTAAAACTGTCATTGTTTCAGGCCAGTTTGCCGAAACCTCATTCTGCTGGGATTGTAGCAGACCGCTAATTGTATTCCAGAAATATTTATCAGTATTTAACTGCAGTCGTTATTGATAAATCCTGTCACTAGACGATTATTGGGAATTACAATCAACACTACTTTGATTTTATGATTTATTTTTTATTTTCTTTATTTTCTATATTACTAGACATCTGTATAACCTTGTCAAAAAAAAGTTTAGACTTTTGGCAATTTGGTAGTTGATTTGTACATAGGTTTACTTTTGGATGCTCAATCCAATAGTCATGTAAACAATGAATTTCTCCTGATGTCAAAGATCTATAACATAATAAATAATACAAATGTGCATTAGCTGCATCTTATGCTGTCCACTTAAATACTAAATCATACGTGCTGTCTTTGTAAGTCCTCCATTTCTAACCTCGCCTAGACTTTATGTGGCTGTCCAATCATCTTCCTGCCTCTTCAGTTTAGCTCCACTGAACTAACCAAACCAGGAAGTAACATGACCAGTTGTGAGCTTGTAAGATCTGGGGGTTATAACCAGGTTATATTATAAAGTGTCAATTTCTATTGAAATCTGCACCTTTTTCAACATAAAAAATAGGACACACTATTTACACATAAAGCTTTTTAGCAAGCTAAAGTGCTTTAGAGGTCTGGAGTGTCCCTTTAAGTGGAAACATCCATCCATTGCAAGCTACCTTTAACCCCTTAAGAACACATGACATGTGTGACATGTCATGATTCCCTTTTATTCCAGAAGCTTGGTCCTTAAGGGGTTAAAGGGACAATCTAAGGACCATAGCTATGTTTTCTTGCATTGGTTATTATGCACTAAGATAACATGTGTCTTAACTTTTGCAGTGTTACAAAATGCCTGCAGCTATATCTCTCACTGAAATAAGTAATAATTTTCTCATAAATATCTGCTGTGTAAAGGATGTATAGGATCCTCTCAGCACTGATGTGCAATGTTATGGGAACATAATTGCTGGTTGAGTCACTTTGTTGACTAGACAGAGCTCCTTTCAGAATCTACAAATCCTGGGGGTTTATTAAAGAACTTCTGATGTGAGTATGTGTTCTGTTTTTATAATATTTAATTAGTTGTTTTTGAATATACATTTACTATATTCTATTTCATGCATTAATAATAGGTCATTTCTGTCATGGCTCACGCACTGGCATGACTTCACAAGAAATATATACATATATGAGAAAATAAGGGTTTGGCTGCACTCACCTACACATGCTAAATTAGGGTGCTGCTGGGGGCCAATAAGTACAGTAAAAATAAAAATCCCGCGCACTCGCTTATCTACTAAACAGTCATTTTAATGCTGAACAATTTTCAGTTTTATTAAAAACACCTAATCTAGCCAAAAAAATATAATGGGGGTTTAGTTACAGTATATGATCATACATTGCATAAGCCTGCCACAACGCCAATGTACCCCATTTTTGGCAGGTCCTACTCTGTCTGCTAAATGAGCTTCTCACTTGGGGAAATCCTTCCATCTCGAGGTCTCTGCAGTACAATGCTTAAATAGGATCCTGAGATGAGGCACCTGTAACAGGGAGGGGTGCAAAACCCATGGAGCTGGCTAGACTCCTAAATATATACATATATGAGAAAATAAGGGTTTGGCTGCACTCACCTACACATGCTAAATTAGGGTGCTGCTGGGGGCCAATAAGTACAGTAAAAATGAAAATCCAGCGCACTCGCTTATCTACTAAACAGTCATTTTAATGCTGAAAATTGTCAGTGTCCTGAGGGACAGGTATCGTGACATTACCCCCCCATCCAGTACTGCCCCCTGGGCGGACAGAACCAGGACATGAAGGAAACCTGACATGGAACCCACGAAGTAGGACTGGAGCATGGATGTCAGCAGCCAGAACCCAAGAGCGCTCTTCTGGGCCATAACCCTTCCAGTGCACTAAGTATTGGAGGTAGCCCCTAGAATACCGGGAATCTACAAGTTCCTGGATCTCATATTCCTCCTCTCCATCAACCAAAACAGGAGGAGGAGTATGGGGTCATTGAAGTATACTGGTTGCACAGTAAAGGCTTCAATAAGG
This sequence comes from Pelobates cultripes, assembly GCA_933207985.1. NCBI lineage: Eukaryota > Metazoa > Chordata > Amphibia > Anura > Pelobatidae > Pelobates > Pelobates cultripes. Next base: position 228,391,360 of record OW240916.1, read on the forward strand.
AGGTATGAAACACATTAGGAATACGGAGATTACGAGGTAAATCTAAAGTAGGGATTGACCGATATTGTTTTTTTAGAGCTGATACCGATACCGATAATCTGTGAATTTACAGGCCGATAGCCGATAACTTGCCGATATTCTGTACATTTACCATTTTGAAAAACTTAACTATTTCTAAAGGTAAATTCACTAAATATACATGCCACATGCAGTGGATGCAGTGAGTTTAGACAGGGGAGCTGTGTGTGTGTAGTGGATGCAGTGTGTATATAATGAATGCAGGGTGTGTTTGTGTAGTGTGTATAGTGAATGCAGTGAGTGTTTGTGTAGTGTGTGTATATATAGTGAATGCAGAGTGTGTGCGTAAAGTGAATGCAGTGTGTAGTGTGTGTAATGTGAATGCAGTATGTGTGTAGTGTGCATAAATTGAATGCAGTGTGTGTATAGTGAATGCAGTGTGCGTAAAGTGAATGCAGTGTGTTTGTGTAGTGTGTGTATATAATGCAGAGTGTTTATATAATGCAGATTGTGTGTATATAATGCAGAGTGTTTATATAATGCAGATTGTGTGTATATAATGCAGAGTGTGTGTAGTGTGTGTATATAATGCAGTGTGTAGTGTGTGTATATATTGCAGAGTGTGTGTATAATGCAGAGTGTGTGTAGTGTGTATATAATGCAGGGTGTGTGTGTGTTTGTGTATATAATGAATGCAGTGTGTGTGTGTGTTTGTATAGTGTGTGTGTGTTTGTGAAGGGATGTAATTTGTGTAAAATGGGGGGGAGGAGGGGGCTTTGGTTACCTTTGAGAAAGCACTGCCCCCACACCAACTTCAGATGCGTCCACTTCTAGAACAAATGGTTTACGAGGATCAGGGTGGACAAGCACAGGAGCAGAGGAAAAGGCTTGATTCAGAGTCTCAAAAGCTTGCTTGACATCCTTAGACCATTGCTTGGCATTAGCACCCTTCTTGGTCATGTTGGTGATAGGAGCTATTATCGTAGAGAATCCCAGGATGTTATTATTCGATAATAATCGGCAAACCCCACAAATCTGTGGATAGCCTTGATCCCCAATGGCAGAGGCCATTCCAACACTGCTTTCAATTTCTTTGGAGGATGTCATTGAGATAAACAATAACAAAATTGTTAAGGCACTCTTGTAAGACATCATTAACAAAATCTTGGAACACAGCAGGTGCATTACATAACCCAAATGGCATTACCAGGTACTAATAATGACCACTACAAGTATTAAATGCAGTTTTCCACTCATCACCCTCCTTGATCCTAACAAGATTATAGGCACTTCTTAAATCAAGTTTGGTAAACCATGTGAACCCATGAAGACAGTCAAAGAGTTCAGTGATAAGTGGAATAGGATACACGTTTTTCACTGTAATTTTGTTCAAACCTCGGTAGTCTATGCACGGTCTTAGATCACCTTCTTTCCTATTTAGCTATATTGACCTAAAATTTGTTTTTAATAAAGCAATATAACTAGTAGCATGTTTCAGTCATTTTTATTGCTTGTCAGAAAGAGATTAAATGAGCTCTTTGAAGTTATACCACTATAATATAAATCATACCACTAATAGTACCTAAATACATATAATTCTATAGTTTAATTGCCTAAAATAGAAGATTTATGGTGAAATATCCATTGTACAGCGCTATGGAATTTGCTGGTGTTATATAAATAATAAAATAAAATAAAAATAAAATAATAAATGGTATCCTATCCAGCAACAGACTGCCAAAAATAAATACTTTACTTTTCATGTGGCACTACCGCCATCTTGTGGTTTTATAGGAGTAAAACAAATATATGTTTTACTCAGGAGAAAACAATAATTGCAGGATAGTTTTGGTTAAGAATATTTGCCTGCCCTAATTAGATAATAATAATAGATTTAAGGAAATAGAATTTAAGTTACAAGAATCAGGCATGCTTTTCTGTAGAGTTTGTGAATCCATGTGTCAAAACATGTTTAAAAAGTATAATTATTTTCTATTTAGATTTTACTATCTATGATTTTAAAATAAGGTCTGGGACATCTTAGTAGAGAAGTAAAACAAGAGATTAAAAATAAGAAAAGGGCATTTAAATCGGACAAATCTGAGGCATCCTATATAAAATATAAGGAAGCCAATAATACTTGCAAAAAGGCAATTAAAGTGGCTAAACTAGAAAATGAGAAATTGATAGCCAAAGAATGCAAAACCAACCCCAAAATTTTTTCAAGTACATCAATTCTAAAAAAACAAAAAATGAAAGTGTAGGTACACTGAAAACAGAGATGTGTCTGTTAGTTAATGAAGACCAGGGAAAGGCAGAAATTTTAAATAACAATTTTTCTTCAGTATATATTAATGAGGATCCTATGGCAAGAGATAAGCAAATGATTGCTGCAACAAACTTGCAGATAACTTGTGATTGGATAACTCGAGACAAGGTGCTACAACTATTAAAGAAAATTAATGTAACTAAAGCTCCGGGGCCTGACGGTATCCACCCACGAGTACTTAAGGAGCTAAGTGGGGAAATAAGTGAACTTCTGTATTTAATTTTTCAAGATTCTTTTGTTTCAGGTATTGTACCGGAGGATTAGAGGAAGGCAGATGTTGTTCCTATAGTTAAATAGTTAAATAGGGTTCAATATCCTTGCCTGGAAATTATAGACCTGTGAGCTTAACTTCTGTGACTGGGAAATTATTTAAACGGCTATTAAGGGATAATATTCAGGAATTCATTGGGAAGAACTGTGTTATTAGCAATAATGAGCATGGTTTTATGAAACATAGGTCATGTCAAACTAACTTAATTGAATTATACGAAGAAGTAAGTAGAAGTATAGATCAGGGTGTTGCAGTAGATGTGATCTACTTGGATTTTGCCAAGGCATTTGATACGGTTCCTCACAATAGGTCTTCAAACTAAAAGAAATTGGTCTAGATTAATATTCTTGTTCTTGGGTAGAATATTGGCTTAAGGATAGAGTACAATGAGTTGTCATTAATGGTACATTTTCAAGCTGGACAAAAGTGGTAAGTGGTGTCCCTCAGGGTTCTGTTTTGGGACCGCTTCTATTTAACATATTTATAAATGATCTTGAAATGGGCATTGAAAGCCATGTATCAGTGTTTGCAGATGACACAAAACTTTGTAAAGTAATAAAATGTGAGCAGGATATTGCCTTGCTGCAGAGGGATTTGGATAGATTGGGGGACTGGGCACTAAACTGGCAGATGAAATTTAACGTAGAGAAATGCAAAGTTATGCACTTCGGGGTTAAGAATGCACAAGCAATTTACACCCTAAATGGTAGTGAACTAGGGATAACCACACACGAGAAGGATTTGGGAATTGTTATAGACAACAAATTAGGCAGCAATTTGCAATGTCAATCTGCCATTGCTAAGGCCAGTAAGGTTTTGTCCTGTATAAATAGGGGCATAAATTCTTGAGATGAAAATATAATTTTGCCTCTTTATAAATCACTGGTAAGACCACACCTTGAACATGCTGTGCAATTTTGGGCACCTGTTCTAAAGAAAGATATCATGGCACTAGAAAAAGTGCAGAGAAGAGAAGCTACAAAATTGATAAAAGTAATGGAGGATTTCAGTTATGAAGAAAGGTTAAAAATTGTAAATCTCTTTAGTTTGGAAAAACGGCGCCTGAGAGGGGATATGATAACATTATACAAATATATTCGGGGCCAGTACAAACCATTATCTGAACATCTATTCATAAACAGGGCTATACATAGGACACAAGATCACACATTTAGGCAGGAAGAAAGGAGATTTCATCTAAGGCAAAGAAAAGGTTTTTTTTACAGTAAGAGCAATAAGGATATGGAATTCTTTGCCTGAAGAGGTGGTTTGTCAGAGTCCATACAGATGTTTAACCCCTTAACGCCGTTACGGCATTCTATGCCGTCGCGGCTTTAAAGGGCTTTAAAGCCGTTGCGGCGGCATAGAACGCCGTAACAGCTTAAGCCCAGGGGAGGTGAGATCTACTTACCTCCGCCGCGATCCTCTTCTGGAGGGCTGCCTGACAGCCCAGGCAGCCCTCCCCCGGCAAATGAGGCCCCCGGGGGCCATGTGATCGCTCTCAAAAAGCGATCACATAGCCCCCTATAGCTGGCTATGGATCTGCCAGCAGGGGCACTGTCTGAAAAATCAGAAAGTCCCCCTGCTGGTGGAAAGTGTAAAAAAAAAAAATTAAACAGGTTTAAAATTAAATTAATAGTATTTTTATATATTTAACATATGTATATATATTATATATATACATATATATAATATATATACATATTATATATATGTAACATCATACAAAGTATATTTTAATACTAATATTAGTATATATATTAATATTAAAATACACTTAGAATGACATTACATATATATATATAATATGTATATATATTATATATATATATAATAGATATATATACATATATTAGATATATACGTATAATTACAATAATAAATAAATAAATAAAATATTTAAACAAAATTTAATATAAATTATATATTCATATGGAATTTCATTCTAACTGTATTTTATTAGTATATATATATTGGTATCAAAATACACTTAGAATGACATTCTATATATATCTATCTATATATAAAATACAAATAACCGCAAATATATATATATAGATAAATACATATAATTACATAAAAGATTACATTAGTATACACGTAGAATTTAAATACCTATAAATACATATATATTAAAATTCTACGTGTATATTTAAGTAATCTTTTAACGTAATTATGTGATTTGATTAATTAAAATTTGATTGACATGCCTGACAACACAGGGAGAAAGTGCAGAGAATTTAATTCGCAAGCAATATATTTGACCCTGTAACTCTCCAAGACACCATAAAACCTGTACATATGGGGTACTGTTTTACTCGGGAGACTTCGCTGAACTCAAATATTAGTGTTTAAAACTGGTAAAATGTATTATAATGATGATATTTTAAGTAAAAGTGACTTTTTTTGCATTTTTAAAACGAACGGCACTTTTATGGACTATATTATTGTTGTAATATGTTTTACTGTTTTAAAACACTAATATTTGTGTTTAGTGAAGTCTCCCGAGAATAACAGTACCCCCCATGTAAAGGTTTTATGGTGTTTTGGAAAGTTAGAGAGTCACATATAAGGCTTGCATTTCATTTTTTTGACATTGAAATTTGCCAGATAGGTTATGTTGCCTTTGAGAGCGTATGGTAGCCCAGGAATGAGAATTACCCGCATGATGGCATACCATTTGCAAAAGTAGACAACCCGAGGTATTGCAAGTGGGGTATGTCCAGTCTTTCTTAGGAGCCACTTAGTCACAAACACTAGCCAAATATTAGTTTTTTGCTTTTTTCACACAAAAATAAATATGAACGCTAACTTTGGCCAGTGTTTGTGACTAAGTGGCTACTAAAAAAGACTAAACATACCCCACGTTCAATACCATGGCTTGTCTACTTTTTCAAATGGTATGCCATTATGGGGGTAATTCTCATTCCTGGGCTACCACACCCTCTCAAAGTTAGAATTACTAATCTGGCAAATTTCAATTTGAAAATGGAACATTCTATATTTGACACTGTAACTTTCCAAAACACCATAAAACCTGTTAATGGGGGGTACTGTTGTACTCGTGAGACATCGCTGATTACAAATATGTGCATGTTTTTGCAGTAAAACCTAACAGTATTATGACATTTACAGCTAAAATGTGAGGCGGAACTACAATTTTTTTTTTAAAAATTAAAATTTCTCACAGTTTTTTAAATTTTATTCATAATAAATTATTTTTCATAGCTAAATATTTGATATGAAGTGAAAGCCATGTTTCTCCTGAACAAAATCATATATAATAAGTGTGGGTGCACTTAATATGACAGCGGTGAATTACGGTTGGACAGACATATAGCTCAAATTCCAGTTTTTGTTTATGTTTTGTTTTGATCAGAACGTGTACTATTGACTCCGTCCTGAAGGGGTTAAACTGCAATTGGATAAATACTTGCAAAGACATAACATACAGGGATATAATTTCTAATTAGTGAGGTAATAGCTGCTTGATCCAAGGAGACATCTGACTGCTATTTTGGGGTCAAGAAGGATTTTTTTCCTAGTTTGTTGCAAAATTGGAAGCGCTTCAGACTGGGTTTTTTGCCTTCTTTTGGATCAACAGCAAAAACATATGTGAGGAAGGCTGAACTTGATGGACGCAAGTCTCTTTACAGCTATGTAACTATGTAACTATGTAACATTTAATAAACACAGAAAATTCACATTTTAGGCCAAAATAGCCTAATTGTGCCGAGAAATGGCTTGTAAGAAATACAAAATATTCCCTATTTCCTGATTTGTCTTATATATAATTATTACATTATAATTTATATTCCAATGCAGCATTTTGGGGTTTTTAGTTAAGAATCTAACTCAGAAATGACTGTTGAGCATTCAAGAGCCTCACAGATAGTGGTATATGCAAATCAACTTGGTTTTTAGCATATTTTGGAAACACAAACTATATGTGAAAAGAAAAAAAAGCAACATTGTAAATCAAACATTTAAATGTTATCTAAATTAGAAAATCCAATGCATACGTATTACGTTATATAAAGGCATGGCTCAATACCTGGCATGGGTAACATAACAATTAAATCAATTAGAACGAAATTAAAAAAAAATAGGAGCCAGATCTCCTGCTGCTACTCAAGGGCTTTCGACAGTAATGCAGAAATACATTCTTGTGTTATATTGTACATAGTTAAAAGACCAATATCCACTGAGTGTTTCACGATTAAAGGCTTTTTCAAATGAGAGCTCACTTAAAAAGTCTTTATTTTATTTGTATAATACTTTTATACATGTACCCGTTGTGTTATTTACATGTATACATAGGAATAAAGGCAGACTGACAAAAAAAACTTTGGACTTTATCTTATTGCGGTAATTGTTTGTTCACTGTTTGGTAGAGGCAACCTGTTTTTAGTTCCACTTACACGCTCACTTTGCATTTAATAAATGCTTTGCTATAGGCACAACATGTAAGGACATTAAATACATAGTTTTAGACCATTCCAAGGAACTTGATATTTTTTGCTAATATTTTATAAATGTTTTCCCTTGAAACTGTTCCTCAGAACAGGAACACACTCACACGCTAATCATTCTACCAACAGAACGATGATTAGATAAGGGGTAGTAAAGGAAAAGTATAGCGTCGGGAATAAAAACGCCCCCCCACACCACTCTGTGAAAAAGGGAGTTTACCTATCTTTCTTGCAGCGCCGCGCAGGTCGGGTCATGGCTGGCTTCCCCTCCCCCACAACCTTTCCCATGGGAAAGCATTGGGAGGCTAATGCGCACACCTGGCAAAACGCTGCCCTGCGCCAATCAGGATCTCCTCATATACATGCATTGAATTAATGCATCTCTATGGGGAACGTTCAGCACCTCCATGCTGGTTGTAAAGACACTGAATGTCGGTGATGCAGATTGTGCAGCACTGACCCAGGAAGCACCTCTAGAGGCCGTTTGAGTGACAGCCACTAGAGGTGTTCCTAGTCAGTAATGTAAACACTGCCTTTTATTCTGATAAGGCAGTGTTTACACTAAAATGCCTGCAGGGACAGGATGTAGACACAAGAACCACTAGAAGCTGTAGTTGTTCTAGTGACTATAGTGTCACTTTAAGTTTATTGTTAATTATCTACCTATGCAATGTATCAGTGAAGTCACTGTACATGACTTGTGTACTTGTCTAAGCAAGACCAATCTCCTAAACATTTCACCTCTGTTTAAATTCGTAAAACCATGATCATAGCCAATGCATTTCAGCCAAACCTGCCAATTTACCTGTCAGGAATTTAATGTGGTCGAAAATGCAGAATTAAGTAAAACACAGAAAAACGTTAGTTTAAATAAACGTATTACTGGGCTTTAGAATGGCTGGATTTAACGTATAATAATGGTCAGTAACAAGTCAAGGTCAGGAACACAGACAGTGACAATAATGAATAGACAAAGCCAAAAAGTCAAAGACACCAGAAATAGGGATAGTCAATAACAAGCCGAGATCAAAATAGCAGAATTATAACAATAAGAGCACGCTCTCAGGATAACCAGCAAGTGGAAACCACGACAGGACACTGATAGTAAACAGGTTTGAGTTTAAATAACCTTAAAGCACTACTGATTGGTCACAATGGGTCCTTTGACCCCAGAACGCAAGGTTTCACGTTCTTGGGGGCAGCGCTATAAGATAGTGTGGAACTGCATCAGCCAGCGTCCTTATTTTTGTTGGACCCCAGCGCTGACGCAGCTCAGACGAACTTCCGGGAACAAGGTAAGTTCTGTTCCCTTACAGCAGCATGACCGCACCAATCATGTATGGTCCCGTGGCGATTGCGATCAGGCAAAAAGTAGGATGCTACAATTCAGGTGGCCAGGAATTTTGGGCTCTGCCAACTGGATGAGACTAAGTGAATAGTATATCCATGATTTTTTATCATTTTATTAGTCGTGGGTTTTAAAGTAAAATAGGAATAAAATAAACCTTTTTTTTTTTTAAAGGGAACATTTAAAAATCTATTTTATTTTTCCAATTAAAGAAATAGTTTAAATTGGATATTTTTCTAGTGGTTTCCAGCTTTTGTCTGTCGCTATGTAAAGCAGATCGGCAGAGATATGCAGTGTGGGTGTGTGTTTATACATAAAATATCAGGCTGACACATCTACTGTGTTTATTACCTCTCTCATTAAAACATGTGCCAGTACAAATTGTTTGCAAAATATCTTCTAACCATATTAAGCTTTGCTTAGGGCGTGTTTGTAGAGCGTTTTCAATGCAATTATACGACAGCACATTATAGACAATCTAATTTAATCTTCATATTTTGGTAGCCAAATTCCTAATAGAATAATAGATAAAATGATATTTAACATTTTAAATTCTCACTTCTACTTATCTGCTAAGAAGAAACATGTATACTAGATTATACTAGATGTTCTCTGGGATTCATTCCCCAAACATATACCTATGAAGGACAGTAGGATTTACTTCACAAAGATATACTTACAGGAAAAATATAACAATTTATTAAAAGTTAAACTTTTATTTAGAGCAATATCAATGTATCTTATTTACATAGACTGATTTCTAAATACATTATTGTAATTTAATGACACAATGGAGCTCCTAGAAAAGAGGGACAGAGGGATTTGGGCCAAAATAGGGACTGTCCCTCCTAAACAGGAACACTTCCGACATACAAGGTACAGGAACACTTCCGACATACAAGGTATGTGATGGTTAGTGGGTAGCATACCACATAAATAAAACTATAGTTATGTTGGGCAGATGGATGCAGTCTACTTATATTGAATTATACCTATGACAGTCAGTGAAATGCATTTCACAAAATATAAATTTGGCTATGCAAATCAGTGAATTTTATTCCACAAAAATGTAACTATAGCTATAACTGTTATTTAAGAAGCATTCCAGTATGATATAACTATTGTTATTACAGTCTGTGGGATACATTACACAAAGATATAACTATTATTATGGAAGTCAACAAAATTCATTCCAGAATGGTATAACTACAATTATTTCAGTCAGTGGGATGCATTCCACAATGCCTGTAACTCCATCCTAGAATGCTATGCTATACCAGATACAGACCATGTTGTATGCCCATTTGTACATTAAAGGGGAACTATCACTTCTCCGGAACTTACACCACTGAATAAAACATTAAAAAAGGTTGACACATGTTATATGAGATTTTCAAAGGAACACGTTAGGAACCATAACAATTTCATCAGAACAAAGTTTTTATGGTGTGAGGAGGTACTCAGTTTACATGTAGGGGTTAATTCATTAAAAAATGTTTAACCCCAAAGTTTTGACTCGGCACCCATTACATTTTCTCACGAAACAGAAACATTGGATTGAGGCACCGCTGATTGGAGAGTTTCAGTGAGAAATGTATGTATATTTTTTACTTTGTTTTGTGAATGGGGAGCTACTGATAGCCTATTAGTGTCAGTTGATGGTCTCGGCCTTTGGATGTAGTGGATGTTTGTGGGAATAATGGGCACTGGGTTAAAGACTTTGGTTTAATCCATTTGTTAATGAGGTGACCAGTTGCAGAATAAGGAATTGTGGGCTTTTACATTTAAAGGAACACTCTGTGAACCATAACAACTTCTTAATGGAAATAAGTTGTTATGGTGCCAAGAGGTCCCTGGCTTACCTTTAGGGTTTAAACCATTCATGAACAGTTTAACCCCAAAATTCTGTATCCACCTGCAACCTGTCCTTCCTTTCAAATAATTTTTATTGAATTACAAAATATATAACAATTTACAGAAATTAATTTTGTTTTAGTGAAATAGATTACAATATGGGGGATATAACAATAATAATATACACATCCATAATATATAGAAAAGATAACAATATATACACCAATATTATACATATATTTTTAGTTAAAACATAAAAGCTGATATGAAACCACACGTATACATATAGAAGATGACAATGAAAAAGAAAAAATGTACAATAATAATAATAACTAAAACCAAATACAGGTTGGTCGACCGGGGACATCACCTCAGATTATATTTCTTTACCGTGTCCTCTTCCCACATTGCCCATTCATGATGTAAATTCATATTTTTAATCAATTCACATCTTTTGTTTTCTATTGTTAAATTTAAAAAGTCTTTAATGGATGGGATATTTGATGATTTCCAACATTTTGGTATTAAAGAATTAGCTGCAATCAATAAATGAATTAGTATAATCGATTTGTTTTTAGATAAATTTGGGGGAGATATTTTGAATTGGCACATTTCAGGGGTTAGGTTTATAATTAAATCTGTGATTGTGTTAATAATAATTGTCTGAATTGAGTTCCAATAATCTTGAAATAGGAAGCCTCGGCCAGGGGTGCCGCTGATTGGCTGGCATTGTCAGCTGACACTCTAAGCCAAGCAGCAGCTCCCCATTCACAAAAGAACTCAAAAAAGTATGTATTTTTCTAAAGCTGTTTTGTGAGCCGATAGCTACTGATTGCTTTATTTTAATTATTTTTTAAAAAGCAGAAATTGCCATACAAAAATTTATAGTAAAGCCAACATACTAAATATAATTTTTTTTATATCAATTATTGACAACTACAGCCAATATAATAAATTCCATAAATAAATTCTTTTAAAATATGTAATTAGCCCTTTCCGGTTTTTATTCTGTACCCTCCCCCTCACCCTACTCCACCCTCCCTCAAAACAACTGTGTAATATCTGCACTTTGCAGAGAATCATGGGAGTTGTAGTTCAACAACAACTGGGGGGCCGGAGTTTGAGGTCCCCTGGCCTAAATGATAAGTTTCTCAGGAAATTGTCAGCAAAATGCAGTACTCAGATATGCCCTCTAGGGGTTCCAATGTCCACATTGTATAGTTGGTCCACCAATAATTAAATTTTTGACTGCAATTGCTATTTTGGACGTCATATTCTGTCGGAGCTAATTTTTGCCCCATATGACTCATTAAATGCAAAAAGCTATTTATTTTTTAATTAGATGACAGAAGCAAACTATAACTAAACTATCCCAGAAATGTTGGAAAATTAAAGCTATTAAAGCTATTTCTCCAAAAATTTAATTTAGTTTAGTATCTTTAACACTTGTTCAGTTTAATATCGCCCATGAAAAATATTTCGGAACACAATTACGACAAACAAAAAATGGGCACAAAAATATCACTTGACAAATATAACAGACAGGCCAAACTGTCCAAATAGACTGATTCCCCTGATAAGCTTTCTCATTTGTGAAATCCTGTGAGTGTTTTTAAACTATTTCTACAATAAATTACATAGACAGAGAACACTATGTTTTTCTATGTTTGTCTTTTTCTTATTTTTATAGAAGCACGCTGCCATCCGACTTATGTATGATGGCCCAGGGAATATATTTTTTTTGTAATTTAGGAATGGTGATTTTGTGTACTTATTAATATGGTGGTTGCACAACTACAAGTACTACTAGAGTAGTAGACAATCTTTTTGGTTTCAATTGAGCTTGAGTGTATATATACTTATCAGTCTGACAACTAGATTGCTACAACATTTGCACAATTATTACAATTTTATGAACTTCAGCAACCCAGTGGAAACATATATATTTAAACTGTTTTATGAACTTCATTCCCTACTGTGGATGACAGATAAAGACATTTTAGAGACATTTTAGAGATTTGTGAACTTGGAGCTGAGGGTTTTGTATGGTATCCTAAGTGGTATTTAGTAGATAATTCCTATTCCCCAGTCTAATTTGGCTTTTAGAGCTCTCTCTATCTTTTTCCAATTTACTATGTAGCACTTTTAATTTAAATTAAGTTGTTATTGTGTCCAAACTGTTCCTTTAACCACTTTGAAAGTCCTGTATTTCAGAGTTTTAGCTATACAACAATTCATTATAATAATTTTATTGTTTACACAAATCAGCAAGCAATGGGTTTTCCCTGGACGCTCAACACAAACAGTGATATTTGTGCCCAACAAAGAAAAAATTACTATACAAGGACTATATATTGTTTTGGTGAGAATTTTAATTACAGTATAATGTTTGGTATATAGAGTACATGTATCCATGCTGGTATTCTCATTTCTACTCTATGCTGTAATATACCACTAAGTGAGTCATAGTTGTATTGAATACAGTTTTTACCCGAAAATAAGATATTCCCCCGAATATATATTTGCGGGATTTCATGCGCTAGTAAGCTTATCTATGTTTGGGGAATTCCCCTAATGTAGACCTGCACATGCTTGCTACCATTTTTCCCCGAAATAAGACATAACCCAAAAAAAAGCCTTAGTGCATTTTTCAGGGCATAAATTAATATAAGACCTGGTCTTATTTTTGGGAAAGACGGCACCAGTAACCGCTGGCAGGATATTTTGTTTGACGCTATTTGGTGTATAGCGTGCCTGCAACACTTTTACAGCACTTTGTTCTCTGACTTGTTTGCTGTCAGTATGACATGCTGGTTTCTTTGCCATTTTTATGGTGTACAGATACACAGCTGTTGGCTCATTACCTCCATTACTTCCTTGCGGATGTTGACTATCCTGAACCAGTGCATAAGTTGTGGAAAGCCTTCGAGCTCTGCGTTACGCTCCTGCAGGGCCACCTTTCTCTTGCAGGACAACTGGCGGCTGAAATACTTCACCAACTTGCTCTGAAAAGGAATAAGAAACAAATCAAACACACGACACACGATGCACATTTAGTTCATGCATTGAATTTACCGAACTGTCACTTAATACATGCGTGGAATTTTCCATTCTCTGCAGTATAAAAACACACATTTATGTTCTTTGTACCATCAACTGTAAGCCTATCAATGAAGTTTCAAATTGTAAAAAGTGGTGACTGAACAGTATAAACAATACAGTGTCTATTAAAGTAACTCAATCATCTTGCCTTTAAAACATTAAACGATATTGGCATAATATATACATTTACACAGTTTACAGATCTGACCCAAGTAGTAGCATCCTATCTTTTCTTTCATAGACTAATTAGTCAGGACCCTGAACGCTATGTGATTCGAGCACTCTTACTTGTACGTCACCAGTACCTACCACACCAATGGGTTTCACGTACAAAACAATGGTGAAAGAATATACAGACATGCCAAGATTGTATGTTCCAGCTGATACAAGGAACCATAGTTAGACAGATTTAGCATCAGTTTGTTTCATAGATAAAATGTGTGTTATATATTTGAAGGAATCATATTTCATCATAAGAAAGTTGAAGAAGGGTCTTTTCATGAGACAACAAAGTGGTAAACGCATGTGGAAACATTTTCCACATTAATGGGAGGTCCATCGCAGAGATGGAGGAGAATACAAATAGGAAGTTTGGAGACAAATCATTAGGAAGATTTACTTCCAGTTAGAAATCAAACATTAGAAAGTGACACCTAAGTAACATTCGGAAGTAAAATATTATGAAGGAAAATATTAGGAATTGATGGCCTGTATCTGGAAATAAAACATTGGGAAGTGATGCTTTAAACATTAAAGGAACACTATAGGGTCAGGAACACAAAAATGTATTCCTGACCCTATAGTGTTAAAATACCATATAGCCCCCCTGGTCACCTTTGCCCCCCTAAATATAGAAAAATCTTACTTTTATTCTAGTCTGCTGGCTCTGCCACTGATCTGCCTGCTTGGCTGACATCATCAGATGTGATTCTCTCAGCCAATCACAATGTTTTCTCATAGGAAAGCATAGTGATTGGCTGAGGCTGTCAAGGAGGCAGATCAGGGGCGCAGCCAGCATGAGCCAAACACAGCCCTGGCCAATCAGCATCTCCTCATAGAGATGAATTGAATCAATGCATCTCTATAAGGAAAGTTCAGTCTCAATGCAGAGGTTGGAGACACTGAATGGCTGCCAGGGAACATCTCTAGCAGTCATCTGAGAAGTGGCCAGTGAAGTGATCACTAGGCTGTAATGTAAACACTGCATTTTCTCTGAAAAGACAGTGTTTACAGCAAAAAGCCTGAAGGTAATGATTCTACTCACCAGAACAAATGCAATAAGCTGTAGTTGTTTTGGTGACTATAGCGTCCCTTTAGGAAATGACACCCTGTATTTGAAAATAAAACAATAGGCAGTGAGGTCCTGCATTTGGAAATAAACCGTTGTGAAGCATCTACATCTCTAGAATTCAATATCTTCTAATTGATTGTTAGCTCATTAGAACAGGGCCTTCTTATTATCTTGTTGCTCTTAATATTTTGTATGTCCATTACTTGATGTCAGAAATTCTCATTCTATAAATGTAAGTTCTGCAGAATATGTAAGTGTTATAAAAATGCAAATAATATTAATATTCAAATGACCCATACAACTCCACTAATCATCACGCACTGAAATCTGCAATCTGAAAAACTGATTAAATATGAAGAACTACATAAATTGTAGGTACAACAACTTGAACTACTTGTTTATTAGTCTACCTATCGTACAGCACTGCAGAATTTGTTGGCACATTTTAAATAATAATAATAATACTATAAAAAAGATTGTAAAAAATATAATGATTATCAAACTGTAAAGATAGCATTACCATTACTATGTCATCACTACAGTTCTAAACAACAGCGTGTAAGGGTCCTGAGAATAGGAAAGTACAAAATAAATCCTTAAAACACTGTTTATCACGACTAACTGAGTCACTTTCTGGTCTGGACACAACTCACAACACAAGCTGGAAAACGTGTTGGTCTCCAGCCATTGTGGGAACTTTAAATGTGAGTTTCTTTATCAGGGTTATTCACCAAAGTGAAAATTCATTGTGAATTTCAAATTTAAGGCCATAATAACTGCAAAAAGTCAGTTATGCTTCCAGTTTAGCTATTTTGGCTATAAATTGGAAATTTACTTTGATTTCACTTAGAATTTTCACATTGGTGGCGAACTCTGTATTATTTGTTGTACGTCTGTATATTTTTTTTCAGATATAAAAATTATTGTTATTATTATTTATTTATTTTAAAGAATGGATTAGCTACAGTCTAGACTGTAACTTTAAATATGTATCTTATGAGCAAGGCGTCTCTCTATCTATTTATCCCATGCTTAGCTTTTTGAGCCCACCTTTTCTAGAAGGCCACCTAATGCATTCACCGCATTTTCTTTACAATTATGTATCATTTCATTGCCTCAAACCTCACTTTTGTTCTAGTCTATATTCACCATTATAAAACATGTTTTAAAAAGGATGAAATTAAGAAGTAAAATGTACTCCCTTAGTCTGTCCACAAGGTGGTGCTGGCATGCCTGTGAAAAACAAAATAATCTTATCACTGAGCTGGATCTATCACATAAAGGTATTAATCATAAAGACATAAAAAGTGTCTTTATGTTTGTAATTAATAGGCAAGTTACAGTCGTTATCCCACGTAGAATCATAGATCTTATCTTTAAGTTGACAGGGATCTGTAGTGTAGACCACAAAGTATAGCAGCATTATGGACAGCAGTCTTTGGTTGGTTAATATGGTTCTGCAGTATAACATACATTTTAACATTAAAACTACCTGTCTACACCATGTCATTGTGGATTGACATTCGTACAACTTACGTGATGTCCTTGTGCACACTAAATTAATATGCATTCTAACAAGAAGCTATGTATGCGTTGCTATTCACTGTCACTGTGAATAAATGTTATTAAAACTGATACATGTGCATGGTGTAAAGATTTTACAACTATAAAACAAAACTGTAAACATGATGACATAATCATTTACGTAATGGTGAAAAGTTAGAGTGACGTACTATGGTTTTTTTTTTTTTAAAAGATGTTTCACTGTCTCAATTACAATTACAGTACAGTGTTTGCTCTGTAGACGTTTTTCCCTTTTTTTTAATAATTGCAGCTCAGATGAAAGTATACCTCTCAACTTTTCAAATAGCCAAAGTTGTAGCTCTGTTATGGGGAGAAGCTATTCCGGCTTTAAGAGGT
This sequence comes from Pelobates cultripes, assembly GCA_933207985.1. Classification (NCBI taxonomy): domain Eukaryota; kingdom Metazoa; phylum Chordata; class Amphibia; order Anura; family Pelobatidae; genus Pelobates; species Pelobates cultripes. Next base: position 228,407,965 of record OW240916.1, read on the forward strand.
GACTTTCTGACCTACTCGGAGTCGTAACCATTTCTGAAACTGACAATTTTAAAAAAGATCGCTGTATCTTCCCTGCACTGTTTCATTTATAAGCATATGTATTGTTAATCAAAGACATTTTTTTTTTTTTTTGTCTCTCAGATGTAACATTTTGGATACAATCAATTTTCTAAAAATAATATTTTTGTCATGTGTTATGTATGTGGTTTTTATATATATTCATGGACACATATGTCAGCATAAGAATGTAAAATTATTTGATAGTCTGTGTTTATGTGTTTTGATATAATAAAGAAAATAAATAAATAAAATAATACATGTAAAGTGAGAGTTAAATATCATACATTACAGCTATGGTGTGGCAGTTCTACTATAATAAAACCTAGGAATAAAAGCATTTCATGACCATTAATACTGTAGCCCATGGATCAGCGCAGTTGGGGAGTGGGCCTTGACAGAGCCAGCAGGTAGGCATAACAGCCAAAGGAAGTTGAGTGACAGCTAGGAAGCTGGGTGGGGCGGAGCTACAATGGGAGTATTTATACTGGCCATTTTGTGAAGTGGCCATCTTAACTAAACCTAAACTTACCTGTCAGTTGTCTCTCAGGTTTGGGTAGGCTTTTTTCTTTCTTTTTCAGATGGATCCTGTCGAAGAATTCCTTGCAGGTGAGGGAGCCCGGCATCACGTGGCTACAGGAGTGGATGGCATCCCCTGGGCCTTCTAGTGGGCCTACGGTGGGTTCGGAGCGATGGCCCACGCGGAGGACGAGGCCTCCCCAATGTTTGAGCCCCGTTCAGTGCCGGCACAGAGGAGGAACCCATCCCCAGGAGCTGCTCCCACGGTAGACGGTTCTGGAGCAGGCCGCGTGGTCGAGACATCGGTCGGTGGTGAGGGCCTGAGGTGTCAGCCACGGAGGCCCCTGGCATGCGGTCTACATCAGGCGGCGTTGCTGAAGCAGGTAGGGGACGGGTGACAGCACGTCTGTGTCTCCCAGGTCAGGCTGCGCCCCATCATTGGCAGGAAAGGTCAGATGCTGAGGACGGCAGGCTCCGGAGAGGCTGGGAGTTTCCTGCCAGGTCTGCAACCAATGCTGGAGACACCCCTGCTGCTCTCGGTGAGTCAGGCCTTGTGGGCCCTGTATCCTTGGGGAGTGTGGGGCAGGACATGGGTGCCCAGGGGCACGGAGGGGATCCGTGGGGGGTCCAGGCAGCAGGAAGGAGTCTGGTACGGCCCTGGTTGGGGCCCGGTCAGCTGCGGTGGAGGCCAATGTCGCAAGTGGGGCTAAGTCAGTGCGGGCGGCGGCTGGTTTAGGCAGGGAGATGCCAGGCAGGCCTTACAAGTATGATAGGAGCCCTGATAGTGGGGATGTGGCCCAAACGGAGCCTGGGGGGGCGTGGTGCGGCCCGTCCGGATTCAGGTGGGAGAAAGTGCATACGGCTACATGGAGCCGGGCAGTTGTATAGGCCGGATTGGAGGAGTCATGCTGTCCGGGAGTGCAGGGAGCGCCGCTCTAGGACAAGGGATAGCGGGTCACCAGGTGTCCCAGGGCAGGCTACTTTTCAGGAGCATTCCAGGGATAGAACCAGGTGCAGCGAAGATAGGCGATCCACAGCGGATCGGCGCAGCAGAGACAGGAGCCCTTCTGTAAGCCCTATCCTTACAGGTCTTACAGGTCTCCTAACAGGAGCTATCAGAAGGATAGGCTTACCCCGTACGGCCAATCAGGCCAGGCGGGCAGACATTTTGAGGACAGGGAATGTGGTCGGGAACGTGGGAAGGATGGACAGGTTGGGGCTCCTATCAGCAGACTACCCAGGTTGTCTTCTTACCGCAGGTCAGCAACTCCTTCTCCTATGGTTCTGAGGCAGGACCCGGCAGCTGGTTTCAGAAGTTATGACGCTACTCCTGAACCTCTCGAGGTGGATGGAAGACAGCGGCCCTGTGGTCTTCTACGGCAGGGGGTTCTGGCGGTGAGTCTTCTTCTGCACTACACTCTGGGAATCTCTTGGATAGCTTGAGGTCCTTTCTTAACTCTTGGGCTGTCGGGGATACACAGGAGGCACATTTTAGTCAAGTGTGGGGTCCACTGACAGGCAGGAATGTGGTGGCCTGGACGGTTCCGGTAGCTGTGGCGGGCAGTGTTCAGGGTGGGACTACAGTGACTTCACTCGGGTCAGGAACATCGGCAGTGGTCAGCGAGCATGCAGAGTTGATAGGTGAGATCCCTGAGGTAGCCGGGCAGAATGTACATGTGTCATTCGCTGGGCCTTTGGGTTGTCATCTAAAATCGTACGTGAAGGAAAAGATTTGGCGGGGCCAATTCTTCAAGATCTTCTTGCTCCTTCCTTTGGATGAATATCTTGATCTGAAGGAGGAAGATAAGAAGGATGCCAAGAAAGAGGAGGAGGAAAAGAGATGGAGGTAACGGAAAATAAGTCTTTTGGGAATTGGCTTTGGGCATTCTGCATTTTGGCTAGTATCTTGGGGGAGAAGTTTCCCGAGCTGTGGACCATTGTGGCCATACCTTGTGATTGATCTTTGGAATAGGTGGCTCATTCATTTGGGGTACCCTTGGCGTCTGACAAGACGGTGGGCCCTGCCACTTGTCTCAGTTTTCTTGGGTTGGAGATTGATTCGGTGGCAGGGGAATGTCAGCTGCCTAGGGATAAGTTGATTGCATTTCAGGAGCTCGTGGTGCATGTTAGAAGATCCAGAAAGGTTACTTTGAGAGAGCTGCAGTCTTTGATAGGCAGTCTGAATTTTGCGTGTAGGGTAATTCTTATGGGGAGAGTTTTTAGTTTTTTTTGGCAATGGCAACTTGTGGGGTCCGGTCTCCGCGTCACATATCAGGGTCTCGGGGGCCATGATTTGTGGGTCTGGGAATCCTTTTTATGTGATTTCAATGGACGGGTCTTCTTTCGTGAAGCAGTAGCTTCTTCGGAGGATATTGAGTTGTTCATGGATGCTTCAGGGAGCATAGGTTTTGGTGCATTTTTGGCGGGCAGGTGGTGTGCTGCTCAGTGGCCTGAAGGCTTGGAAACAAGTCCTCTTATCCGTAATTTGGTGTTTCTTGAGTTGTTCCCATTGGTGGTGGCTTTGGCGTTGTGGGGGGGAGGATGTTGCAGGACAGGAAAGTTATCTTTTTTATGGACAATATGTTGGTGGTTCATGCGGTTAACCACTTATCCGCGTCTTCAGTCCCGGTGGTATGCTTATTACGGCGATTTGTATTGTTTGTATGTCTTTTAATATTGTTTTTCAGGTGCGTCACTTGCCTGGTTTGTTAAACGTGGTGGCCGATTCCTTGTCTTGTTCACAGTGGGAATGGTTTCAGATGGCAGGTCCGGGTGCATGAAAGGAAGGACAGGCTTGTCCATGTGGCAGCTCAGGACATCATGCTTGGAGGATTCATAAGGAATTTTCTGGTGTCTGACACGTTGGCTGCTAATGTAAAGGTTTTGGATGCCTGGGACGAGGCGGTAGGTTACACGGGGGTGTCCCCATGAGGAAGGACGGTTAAATGCTTTACTGTGGTTCCTATGCCATTTGTTTGCACAGCGTTTGTCTTCGTTTGTGATTGACAGGAATATGGCAGCACTGGCATTTCTGTTCAAGTTGAATGGTTGGGAGGACGTTACAAAACATTTTCTCATTCGTCAAGCCTTATGGGGCTTTAGGAGAGGTAATAAATTGGTGGATGCTAGAAGACCGGTTTCTTTTGAGGTCCTGCAGCGCTTAGTGGATGTGATGCTGGCAGAGTGTTCATCTCCTTTCGAGGTGGGGTTATTTTCGGTTGCCTTCTCGTTGGCGTTCTTTTAGATTGGTGAACTGGTGAGTACCTCTTGGTTGGGTGTTGGGGAGGTTCAACACTCAGACATCGAATTACACACCGATAGGGTGGTGATTCGGTTGGGCCGTACAAAGACGGATGTATTTGGTAAAGATTGTGTGGTAACACTATTTTCCCTGCCTGGGTCATGAGTCTGTCCGGTTTCATGTGCATTGCGCTACGTAGAGTTTCGCCCAGACATCCTGGGTTGTATTTGGTACATGGGGATGGATCCGCTTTGTCACGGTTCCAGTTCTTTCGGGTTTTTCAGTTGGGTTTGACGAAGCTGGGTTTGGATCCCATGCAGTTTGGGACCCATTCCTTCCGGATAGGGGCAGTGACGGAGGCGTCCCGCTTGGGTTTAGGTGATGAACTGGTGAAACGTAATGTATTGGTAGGTGGGAGTATAAGTACGTTTTAAGTCCTACTTTGGGCCACTCTTACATCTACTGGGCGCAGAAGAGAGCAGCAGTTTGGAAACAAGGAGTGCAGCTGGGCTTTCCTCTGGAGTCAGTGACACTGCAGTGGTTTGGTTTTTGTGGTTTTGGTTGGTAAGGCATTCCAGAGGGTGGCAAGGGGCACCGTTCCGCATGTACTGTTAATCCAAATCCACGCGTGAGGTAATGATCTGGGCATGGTCCCAAAAAAGGAATTGGTCAGACGGATGAAGAGGGATGTGGACCGGCTACAGGAGCTGGCTCCAGGTGTGGTGGTGGTGTGGTCCGAGATGGCTCCTTGGTTTCACTGGCAACATGCCAAGGACCCGGCCGCGGTGGCTCAGGGCCAGGAACAAATCAATAAAATGATGGTGGTCTTTATTAGGCAGATAGGTGCAGTGACAGTGAGGCACGGGGAATTGGAAGGCATGCTTCCTGGGTACTTCAGGAGGGATGGTATACATCTGTCGGATGTTGGGTATGACCTATTTATTTTGGGCCTTCAGGAGGGCCTTCAACAGGCCCTGTTTAGGTGTGGTGGAGGGCGCTCAGGAGCTTTAGGTGTCAAGTCCTGAGCTGTGGCGGGGAATGGCCAGGTTAAATCGGGGGGAGGAGGCATCCAAGTGGGCATCCAGAGTTTAGTGTGGATTAGGCAGTGTTACACTTGGTTGGTAGGTTCGAGCCCGTCGGTGGTTCCGAACCTGGAGGTGTAGCAGTGTCTTGGTACACCCCTACAATTGAACTTGTGGGTGTAGCAGTTTCTTGGTACAACCCTACAATTTAATCTGGTGGAAATGTGGTCATATTGGATGGCCAGTTTCTGTGTTAATATGTTAATTAGATTGTTATTTATTGTTATTATTGTGGGGTCATTGCCAGGGGTATGTTATGTATATGGGGGGGATGTTGGCTTTAATAATATTTGTTGGCAATGACCCTATTTGTTATTCCTTAATTAATTAATAATTAATAAAGCTGTGGACTAATATTTCCAAAAGTATAACCCGTGTCCGTGTTTTAATGGGATTTGGGGTAAGGATCATATTACCCTGACTGCCAAGCTAATAAATGACACGCATCCTGAAACTACAAATGTGGATCAGGTCCCACTAAATTTGCAAAGGCCCAATATAGACAAGTTCATTTTTAGACCTGTACCGGTTAGTATAAAGAAAAAGCACTAAAAAGTGAAAAAGCACAAAAAATGCAAAAGACCTAGGAGCTAATTAGTATATGACTCTTTTGCATTTTTTTGTGTTTTTTTCACTGTTTAGTGCTTTTTCTTTATATTATATAGGTTTTAATGGAACCCTATTATTCTAGTTAGTAGCTATTTAGTTTTAGTCCTCCTCCCTCCTTGCTGTGTATCACATTAGGTGTACCAGATCTATCTGTTCTGTACCGGTTAGTGTCAATAAAAAAATATCTTAATAATCTAAAACTGAAAAACCAGTCCGGACCTGATCAAATCCCAGCAATGCTGTTGAAGCTCAGTGCGCCGGCAATTGCTAAACCTGTCGCAACTCTAATTAACGAATCCTTGGTGTCTGGATACATGTCCAAACTTTGGAAGTAGTAGTGCCTATCCATAAAAGTGGTGACACTACTTTGGTTTGTAACTATCGCCCAATATCATTGCTCCCGGTATTGTCAAAAATCTTAGAAAAATGTGTCTATACGCAACTATGTGAGTACTACCAACAATCCAACTATCTAACCCCTGATCAATCGGGCTTTCGCCAGAATCACTCCACTACAACTGCCCTCTTAAAAGTTTGCAATGACATCCAAACTGGCATGGAACAAGGAGCCCTAACTGGAGCTATTTTCCTTGATTTTGCCTTTGACACAGTAGACCACGACATTCTACTGCACAAACTCAAAAACTCAGGTATTGGTGATCATTCGCTAACCTGGTTTCGATCGTATGTATCAGATCGCTCGCAATATGTGTCCATTTCTGACAGCGACTCCCTCCCTCTCCCAGTCACGTGTGGTGTTCCCCAAGGTTCCATTCTCGGCCCCCTACTATTTACATTATTTATAAATGATCTGCCTAATGTCTTCAAATCCTTAAATGTACACATGTACGCAGATAACAGAGTAATCTATGCGAGCAAATCCAATCTACTGCAGCTGGAGGCTGTGCTCCAAGACCAGTTTACAGAGGTAGAAAAGTGAATCGCAAAAAACAAGCTCTTCCTGAACACTGACAAAACTGTCACAATGATCTTTGGAACAGTATCTAAATTACACAATTCCCATCTATCCATCAAAACAAATTCAAATGGCACACTGACCGCAGTCCACCCTTTCAAATACTTGGGTATGATGTTAGACCCCAATCTATCTTTTGGCCTGCACATAGAAAATCTTGCATCTAAACTTTATCCAAAACTAGGTGCCCTGTACAGAAACAAATCCTGCCTAAGCCCTACAGTAAAGGAAAAGATTGTACAGCAAATGCTGATGCCAATCATTGATTATGGGGAAGTAGTAAGTATATGCATCTGCATCGCAATCCCACATTAATAAACTCAACACATTGTATAACTCGTTCTGCCGATTTGTGCTACAATGTTATTACAGGAGTCACCATTGTGACATGCTAAAAGAACTAAACTGGCTGTCACTGGAATCCAGACGCACCCTTTATCTTTCCAGCCTTGTGTTTAAGAGCTTTTTGGGAATCTCCCACCCTACCTGAACAAAATGCTTTCCCCAGCTGTTCCCACTTCCTATAACCTCCGATCCAGTACCAACACTTTACTTAGTCTACTTCAATACAGAAAGAAAGTAGCCCGATCCTCCTTCTCCTACAGAGCACCGCAAGATTCTATATATTGTATATAACTTGATGCTGTCCAAACATGAATCAGGAGAGCTTGGTGCCAATGAGCCAGGGGGGGAGATGTGACAAAACTGGAATTAATTCACTGTAGTGAATTCAAATTATAATGTCAAACTTTAGGACAAAATAGCAAAACTGAGACTATATTTTAGTTGGATAATTTTTCCAATGACAATATTGATCTAAATTGTGTCACCTGGATTTTAAAACCCATTTTGCCAAATGAGTGCAGCAATCCACAGACCCAGTTAGATCTTAGTTTAGAGGTAAACAACCTTCGGCACTGCAGATGTTGTGGACTACATATCCCATAATGCACTTACAGTCATAATGCTGGTAAAGCATCATGGGAGATGTAGTCCAAAACATCTGGAGTGCTGAAGGTTGCCTACCCCTGTCTTAGCTCATACTTTAGCTTCCAAAAAATCTATAACTAAAGTAAGTAAAAGTAAGTGTGTTCCCAGGACCTAGCAATAATCATTGCTGGTAATCATTATATTGCACCAATACATCATTCGCATAGAGAAGCATTGAAATCAGTGCTTCACTATAATAAGCAATGTCTTCTGCTTTGAGTAAGTGCTCAAACAAATTAAAGAGCCCCCTATCAGTCTATGAAACAGCCAGGAGGGTGCAACCTAGGAGTTTTATAAACCTGTCGATTTCAGCAAGGGAAATACTTTAGGGGATTTTGAGTGTTCCTTTAAATTATGTGCTGTTAGTTGTTCTTGATTATGGGTTCGAAGAACAATGAATTTGTTTTATGATGTTACAAAAAAAACTGCATATGCAAGAGATTACAATACATATTTGATTTAATCTCCACTATATTTTGTTCTGTATCAAAGTTATTTATCTGTACACAGTTTAATTGTCATTATTCCTCTAGGAGCAGCAATATGACGATGTACACCTTACATGTACGTAATCACCTAGTCCCCGGGGCCCTGTGTGAGACTCCCTACTGCATTTTACATTGCTTTTCCATTTATAGTGTAGATGCAATGATTAACCCCCACATGTCATTATGTTACACTGTATCAGTTTAATGGGCAGCCGTCTAAAGGTTAAATTTGCACTGTTGCATGAAGATTCATTTGTTGGGCAAAGGTCAACATAGTTTATCAGAGAATATATGAGCCGTCAAAGTGCCTATGTTGCTGATTTCACCATTATGAAAAGACTGGTGCAGTCTTCAAATACTGTATATATAAATTTAAAAAAAACTCAACAATCATAGGCCTACTAGTTACGTTAACATTTGGAGTACCAGGTTACCAAGAAATAAATGGATGCTCAAAAATCTAAAGCCATTATTGTCACCAGAACAACTACAGTTTACTGTAGTGCTTATGGTGTCTATAGCCTGTCCCTGCAGGCTCTTTAATGTATACACTGCCTTTTCTAAGAAACAATACTGCCTAGTAATACTTCTAGTGACAGTCACTGAGACGACAACTGGAGGTGCTTCCTGTGTCAGTGCTGCACAGTGTGCAGAACTGGCATTCAGCGCCTCCACGTTCTGCATGGAAACGCTGAAAGTTCCCTATAGAGATGCATTGATTCTATGAGGAGATGCTGATTGGGAAAGAGTGGCATGCATGCGCAATAGCCTCCCAAGGCTTTCCTATAGGAGACCTGCAAGACCAGGACAGCGTGGGAGAAAAGGTGAGTAAAAATCACCTTTTCAAAGGGAGGCTAGGTGGGCAAGGGACCTGAACAGTTATTTTATCAGTATAGTGTCAGGAATACATGTTTGGGTCAGGAATGCATGTTTTAAATGTTCTACACACATTCAATCTCCTAGACTCCTAACATGAACTTACACTTCCTCAGTTTTAGCTTCCAACCCATATGAGTACATTTAATGTTTAGTTCCAGTACTTATCATGATCCAGCTTGGGTTATTTTTTTTTTCTTTTGCTGTGTGACGAAGGCCTTTTTCTAAGTGCTATTGGTATAGATTAAAAATTTTAAAACCACATATTGATTTGATTGTGTTGACATACATTTAATGTATCCAAACATATCCACTGACTGCAGTAGAAGTAATATTCAAGGAAACAAGCTGTGGATGGCTGAAAGGTGATTCTTTAGTAAACTTTATTTATCCAAGTGACAAGGAAAACAGGTGACATGTGGTAGCCCTACGCGTTTTACTCTATAACTGTGACCCTTTTTCATTGTGCAGTGATTAACCCCTTAATGATATAAAACATATGAGGCTAGAGAGTGACCTACCCAACCTACGGGTTTAATAGGATTAATACCACTGCATCACTCTTATGGAACACTTTACTATCTATTCAAATAGTGTGCCCGATCAAGAGAGTTTTTCCAACTCTGTTTTGGCCTATTTTGTTCAAATCTATAGCTAACTAATATAGTAAACAAACCCCATATAATTGTATAGATTTAAAAGATAGGAAATCTAAAATAGGGAAAGCAAATTGTTAAAATCTAAAAGATACTTTAAAAGATGTAATATATTGCTAAAGAGTACAAATATTCAATATTCGTTTTTGATAGAAAGATAAACGTTGCATGCAATAGTTTATCAATTTTACCGATATATTAAATGAACACTACCACTCTCACAACAACCTAAGCTCATTTAAATTATTATGGGGGCTGGAGTGTCCAGGCGGCTTCTTACTTTTAGGGGTTAAACTATTTGCCAACACTTTAACCCATGTTTTTATAGCCCACCTCCTCTAGATTGTAAGCTCTTTTGAGCAGGGTTCTCATCAACTTATGGTCGCTGTAACATTTTGTAATTGTCTTATTTATTGTTACATTTCCCCCTTTGTAAAATTGTTAAGCATTGCGGAATAAGTTAGAGCTATGTAAATGCCAATAATAATAAAATTGAGACTCTAGTGCCCGGTAACTGCCTCCCATATTCTGCTCCTCTCTCCAGTTGAGTATGAGGAAGGGTTAGCTAGGCTGCCACTGATATCAATGGGTGCCCCATTTAGAAAACTGTTACTATATTTCTCAATAGGCACCTATTGATATACTGAGAGCATTACCCTAACCCTTATCCTATCAGTGGCTACCCAGTTAACCCTTCCTGGTACTACACTGCAGAGAAGGACAGAAGCCGGGATGCCATAGTTCTGGGAGCCGGAGCCCCTAATTCAGGGTTAAACAGTTGGTAAACGGTTAAAACCAGAAGGTAAGTATGCACTCAAATACTCCTGCCACCATAATAACTTGGGGCAGAATTGTTCATTTTTAATTATGCAATCTAAATTAATTATTACGCTTAATCATTGGAGTGTCTATTTAGATTAGTAAAACCACACATTAATTTGTTATGAAAAAATATAATTTCATCTCTTAGTGATCCACTGATCGTGATCTATAAAGTATGTCACCGAAGTTGGAAAAATTAAAGTTATGATGTCATGTGTCTGCTCCTGTAGGGTAATATTTTGGCACAATTTGCCATTTTTGCTAGGCTGGATAGTTTCATAAACAAGACAGGGTGTAACCCTGCAATTAGCAATATGTCAAAGTGTGCCAGAATATTGCTCTGCAGGAGAGATAGCAAGCTATGCTACAAGGTTACTCTGCGGGAGTTGGATCACGGCATTCTAAATCCAACTCTGAAAATTGCCAAACTTGCTTTCTGAAACATCCTAAATTCTCTATTGCCATCAAATGAAAAATATTGTACTGGGCAATCAAAACATTGTATGGCACATATATCTGATCCACATACTAAATTACACTGTGCTATATGTTGCTGGAGATCTGCTTAAAATGTTAGCACATGGAGTGGCGTCCCCAGAAATCATATACAGAGTGCAGGCCAGGGTGGCAAAGTCAAATAACTAACAATTGCAAATACCAAAGACCAACTACATTTACACAGACACACCATATCAAAACTGACAAATCACTGCTTTGGAGTTCCTTGATGCTCATATATACAGCACAATATGGAGAGCTTTAATGTTTTGGAGCTCTGGATTTTCTTCATACACGCTGCTTATTGACATTATTTTTTTGTAGACTAGAGCTGTGGCATAAATCAGACCTCCTGAGAACTCCCCTGCAGAGATCCAAAAATACATCACGGTAATGTGCAATGTCTATTAGTGTATCACAGAGCTCCTCATCAATATATCTCACAATAATCTGCAACGTCTATTAGTGTATCACAGAGCTCCTCATCAATATAACTCACAATAATCTGCAATGTCTATTAGTGTATCACAGAGCTCCTCATCAATATAACTCACAATAATCTGCAATGTCTATTAGTGTATCATAGAGCTCCTCATCAATATAACTCAAAATAATGTGCAATGTCTATTAGTGTATCACAGAGCTCCTTGTTAATATAACTCACAATAATCTGCAATATTTATGAGTATCACAGAGTTCTTCATCAATACAATTCACAATAATGTGCAATGTCTTTGTGTGTATCACAGAGCTCCTTAGAGCAACTCACAATAACGCGCCAAGTAATATGTTGAGTGTATGACAGAACTCCTCAATTGTAAAAAAACACATAAATGTGCAGTGTGTATGAGTGTATGACAGAACTCAACTGTAAAACACATAAATGTGCAGTGTGTATGAGTGTATGACAGAACTCCTCAATTGTAAAACACATAATGTGCAGTGTGTATGAGTGTATGACAGAACTCCTCAATTGTAAAACACATAAATGTGCAGTGTGTATGAGTGTATCACAGAGCTCAATGGCAATCAAACTCAGTATTGTGCAGACTAAATGAAAGCATTGCAGAATGCTACAGCAAAAACACTCACAATAATGTTCAATTGTGTATGAGTGTATTACAGAGTTCCACATAAAAAAAAAAAACATTCATAGTAATGTGTGTGATGTGGGGTGGTTGTTTGTCCATCCTCTTTTTTGCAGCAATATTAATACTTGTTGGTCCAATGTGTCTTTAATTCATGGTGTCCCAGTGGGGATTATTCATCACTTGTTGTCCAGCAAGGACTGCATCTACAGCATGGGTGCACATCACATTAAACTCTCTTGGTCCGCTGCACATTAACCCCTTAGGAACCAGTGGCGGATCCAGAGCCTGATCTCGGGAGGGGCACTTGTAGATTATTTAAAAAAATAATCCAGACACAATAACCACTACAGCTATGGTGTCTATAGCGCCGGGACCCCCTCCCAAAGTAAGTAGTCAAACCGTTTAAGAACAGTTTGACAACTTACCTGAGGTCTGCTGGGAAATGGGGCAGTAGTAGTGCATAGGAGCAGTAGTGTGTGTGAGTGGTACAATGTGTAAGGGGTGCAGTGTGTGTGCGTGTGTGAGAGCGGCAGTGTATGTCAGGGATGCAGTGTATGTGTGGGACAGTATGTGTGTGTAACAGTTGCAGTGTGTGTGTGTGTGTGTGTGTGTGTGTGTGTGTGTGTGTGTGAGTATTGCAGTGTATGTGTGAGTGTATGGGGCGGCAGTGTATGGGGGCAATATGTGTGTATGAGGGGGCAGCATGGGGGCAGTGTGTGTGTATGGGGGCAGTAAGGACTAAGCAGTGTGTGTGTATGGGGGCAGTGTGTGTGTGTGCTGGGGGCAGTGTATGTGTATGGGGGTGTGCATGGGAGGGCAGTAAAAGGGGTATGGGGGCAGTGGGTGTATGGGGGCAGTGTGTGTATGGGGAAGTGTGGGTGTATGGGGGGCAGTGTGTGTGTGTGTGTGTGAGATATAAGGGTATGGGGGCTTTTTTTTTTTTTTAAATATATATTTTTTTATTTTATTTAAATAAATATCCTATGTCCCCCCTCCCTTCTTACCTTTACTGGGGGGAAGGGGGGACATTTCCCTGGTGGTCCGGTGGGGGATTCATTGGTGGTCCCAGTGGGGAGAGTGAACTCTAGCCCGCGCTCCAGGGTTAGAGTTCACTCTCGCGAGATTTGGAGCGTTGCCGTGGTAACCGCGGCAACGCTCCAAATCTCGCGAGAGGAGGACCCGGAGGAGCTGCAGGCTGAACTCCGGGTCCTCCCTCTCACTCCCTCTCCCTCCCCTGCTGGCTCTCAGCACAGTGCCTGCGGACCGGGGAGGGAGATCTGTGATCTCCCCCCCGGTCCGCAGGCACATTGCAGGGCTCGCGCTTGCATGTGCTGGCAGGGGAGGGAGAGGGAGACCGTTGGTATTCTCGGTTGGTATTGCCCCATTGCCCGTTGGTATTGCCCCGTTGCCCCCCCCCTGGATCCACCACTGTTAGGAACACATGACATGTGTGACGTCATGATTCCCTTTTATTCCAGAGGTTTGGTCCTTAAGGGGTTAAAAGGACACTATAGTCACCAAAACAACTTTAGCTTAATGAAGCAGTTTTGTTGTAATGATGGTATCCCTGCGGTCTCACTGCTCAATTCTCTGCTATTTAGGAGTTAAATCACTTGTTTATGAACACTAGTCACACCTCTCTGCATGTGACTTGCACAGCCTTCCGAAACAGTTCCTGTAAAGAGTCATCTAAAGTTTAACCTTCCTTTATTGCAAGTTCTGTTTAATTTAGATTTTCATATCCCTGCTACGTTAATAGCTTGCTAGACCCTGACAGAGCCTCCTGTATGTGATTAAAGTTCAATTTACAGAGAAATAGATACAATTGTTTAAGGTATATTACATCTGCTTGAATATGAAACCAGTTTTTTTTCATGCAGGCTGTGTCAATCAAAGTCAGGGGAGGTGTGACATGGGCTGCATGAACAGAAACAAAGTGATTTAACTCCTATATGGCAGTGAATTGAGCAGTAAGACCTGAGAAGCATGATCTATACCAGGGGTAGGCAACCTTTTAGCAGCACTGTGCCGATGTAGGATTGTGATGTCCCGTAGCGTGCCGGTCCTATTTTTTTATATTGAGGTGTGTATGCTGCTGTATTCTGCTTGTGTTATTTATACTGTAATTGCTTTGTATTGTTGTATTTATGTGTATATGAGCTATTATATTGTATATGTTCAGGAGTAGTTTGTGGTATCGTGTATGATACATATGAATGTGGGCTGTGTATGAGGGCTGCTTGTGGAATTGTGTGTGTTGATGGATATGTTACATTGTGTGTTTAGTAGTGTGTGTATGTGTGGGGGCTGTTTGGGGTATTGCATGTGAGAGGTTGCATGTGGCGTTGTGTGCATGTATGTGGATTGTTGGTGGTGGTGTGTTTGTGCAGACTGTGTGTGTGTTTGTGTGTGGACTGTTCATATTATTTGTATGAGAGGAGGGTTATTCTGCAGCTCTGTGTATATCCAGGGCCGGTGCTTGGATTTTTAGGTACATAGGCGAAGATGCATTTTTCCACCCCTCCTTCCCCCCCAAAAAAAATCTTAACCTATGTGCCTCTTAACCAGCCCCTCTCCCCTCCCCTACCATTAGTGGTCCCTTCCCTTCCCTGTCCCTTAGTGTTCTTCTCACCTCTCCCCTTTTTTCCCTGTCTCTTGGTGTTTCTCTCCCATTCCCTCCCTGTCCCTTGGTGCACCCCACACCCCTTTAGTGGTCACACTCCGCTTCCTGGTGTGCCTCCCACCTCTATTGTTGCATTGCCGAGCGGAGCAGATCCCCTAAAGGAGCTTCAGTTTCCTGTACCCGGCCGGACTGACAGGGAGTGCTCTCTCTGTGAGCACCTCCTGTCAGTCTGGCCAGGTACAGGAAACAGAAGCTCCTGTACCGCGCTCTGCTCCACTACACTCTGTACACACTGACAGTCACACACTCAATGACAAACACACAGATGTCGCTGACAGACACAGACTCATTGATCTGACACACTCATTCATTGACACTGACAGACCCACACTGATTGACACTCATTGACTGACACACTGATAGTCACACACAGACTCAATGACCAACATACTCTCACTGATTTGACAGACACACACTCATACACTGACAAACACACTCATCATACACTGACAGACACACTCATACACTCACATGCACACACTCATACAATCACTCACAGACACACAGACACACTCACTCACACACACACACACACACACAGTCACTCACAGACGCACACAGTCACTCACACACACTGTCACTCACAGACACATGCTCAGTCACTCAGACACACACACTCATACAATCACTCACACACACACACTCAGTCACTCAGACACACACATGCACACACACACACTCAGTCACACACGCTGTCACTCACAGACACACACACAGACGCACACAGTCACTCACACACACTGTCACACACAGACACACGCTCAGTCACTCAGACACACACATGCACACACACACTCAGACACACACACTGTCACTCACAGACACACACACAGACACACACACACACAGCTCGGTACAACAAAGCTAGTGCAAATAAGCAATATAAATATATCGCTAAAAACAACTGTAGGTATCAAAATATTATTTATTGAAGATTAAAAAATATATAAATAAATAGCATGTCCACAATCTAAATACCAGTCAATTTCGGGTAAAATTTGCAAGACCACCTTAGTATAAAGTATGGATCCAAATGATGTGTGTGATCCTCCATTTCCATCCTGATCGCCTGTGTTAGGATCGTTTGAGTGCAGAGTTCCACAGCTAGAACAGCAAGGAGGCACATCCACACGAACTCTATCCAGCCAGGGTATCTCTGCAGAAGAACTCACCTATCCCGGATCCTAGACGCATAACCAACACCGTCGCAAGAACAGTGCTGTTCCCCCGAAGTGAGGCTCGAGGTGGAACGCACTGTGGAACGCACGCCGTCCTCACAGGCGATCAGGATCTGGGCAAGAGGATCACACACATCATTTGGATCCATACTTTATACTAAGGTGGTCTTGCAAATTTTACCCGAAATTGACTGGTATTTAGATTGTGGACATGCTATTTATTTTATATATTTTTTAATCTTTAATAAATAATATTTTGATACCTACAGTTGTTTTTAGCGATATATTTATATTGCTTATTTGCATTAGCTTTGTTGTACCGAGCTTTTTTCATTTTTTATTTGACTGTAAGCAGCCAATGGACACTTTGTGAGTGACTTAACCATTTAGCTATTGTATCCTTCTGATAGATACATTTTTTTGCTATATTCACCAACTCAGCTAACTCTTTGACAGATACTATTTATTTGTTCTCCTCCTTTTTACATATTATACTAAGTAAGCTCCTGGATCTATGATTACTATCTTGTATAATAGCCAGCCTTTT
Organism: Pelobates cultripes; assembly: GCA_933207985.1. Lineage (NCBI taxonomy): Eukaryota > Metazoa > Chordata > Amphibia > Anura > Pelobatidae > Pelobates > Pelobates cultripes. Next base: position 228,424,278 of record OW240916.1, read on the forward strand.
TTCTATACTCTCTTATAGGTTTTTGGTGGATTCCTATATTTTTCCAGTTTTAGAGCTTCTGTCTGATAGGCTGACTCCCTCTTTTCTGTTTTCTAATTTATTTTAGTTTGCAGTTTGTGTTTCACACACACACACAGACACACACACTGTCACTCACATACACACATCACATACATTCACTAATAATTTTATAAATACACATTTTCCACCCAGCCTCCCTACCTGGAGAGCTGGTATGGATGATGGATCGGTCCCTGAGGGCTGGGGGGGCTGGGGCTGCTGAGAGGCGTGCGGCAGTGCTGTGATCAGGCGCGGCGAGGCAGCTCTAATCTCCACCCTCTGCTCCCGCGCGGGCTGCCTACTGATGCCGCGGGCTGCCTACTGATGACGTCATATTCCGGCTCCCGCGGCATCAGTAGGCAGCGCGCGAGGGAGCAGAGGGTGGAGATTAGAGCTCCCTCGCCCCGCCTGATCACAGCACTGCTGTGCCGGGGGTCGAGATGGTGGCCTGGCAGGAGGGAGAGCTTCCCTCCTGCCGGTCACTGAAATATTGCGCCCCCAGAGCCCGTGCGCCCTAAGGCGGCCACATGTGCCGCCTTATGGACACGCTGGCCCTGTGTATATCTAGTAGTGTGGGTGGCTTCCCTGGGTTCCAGTGGGGACCAGGCTGGCCAGGTACAGGTCAAGGACAGGAGCTGCAACAGCTGTTATTTCACATATTGCAGAAATATTCCCAATATGTTAAATAAAAATGGCAGTTTTACAAGGTTGGCACACTGCGGAGGGAGGAGTGGGGAGCTAGAATTGTGTAGGGAGGTGGGTGGCACCTCAGGCTCCACTATACTGACATCACTAAGAATATAATATCAACTTGACTCGTTAGCCTCTCAACTCAATTACAGTATCTAATGACCACCAAAAGTCACAAAGGTTTATTTACACAATAATATAGGCCAGAATTATAATATTAGAAAAATGCCTACATTGTAGAATATTCCCAATTCAGCTATGTGGCTGAAAAATTACAGTTGGACCAAAATTCAAGGCTCAGTCAATAAATCCCACTGTCATTATTCTTTGTTTTCATGCAACTGTAAATGTGAACTTTTTGATGCATTAAGGTTTATTCTCTAAATTTACTAAATAGGGAATAGAAAATGGAATTTCTAAATTTAGATAAAAAAGAAGCCAAGCTATAGCTGAGAAGGAGACTTTTATGAAATCAGCGGGGTTTTTTTTGCCTAAATTTTGAAGTTCAGGATTTAAATTTCCTATAATTTCAGAATCCTAAATCCTCTAGAGTTGGTTCCCAAACACATTAACAAACTTACTTATTCAATAAAGTGAGAACTTTACATTTTAATTCACCTTGAATTGCAAACACTTCTCTCTTTAGTGATTAAAGGCACACTATAGGCACCCAGACCACTTCAGCTAACTGAAATGGTCTTGGTACACTGATCTTTTTGCACTTAGTGTTTCCATTGCGTCTCTAAGGCTGCCTCCAGTGGCAGTCTACCAGACAGCCCCTAGAGGCTTTCCTGGATTGAAATGGACGTTTGCTCCTCATGCTCTGTATGTGGACATCCAGCGTCAGATTTTTCCCCATAGGGAAACATTAATTCAGTGCTTTACTATGGGGAGGTCTAATGCACGCGCATTAGAACCCGCGTCAAGGGATGTCGGAGAGGGTGGAGGCAGGGGGTGTGACAGTGCCAGGAATGGCACTATAGTATCCCTTTAACCCTGTAGGTATCTAAGTATATGTGTACAGGAAAGGTTTAACCACTTAGAAATACAATTTATTACAATTATTTATATGGTTTTGTAAAACAATAGCGTTTAAGAAAAACAACAAGGTTCATATTTGGCCATAAAAAGTATCTTCTAGTGGCAAACAGACTGACAGCCACTAACTTAACTTTAGAACCTTCCTTTAAGGCTGCTATTTCGAAATGGAATGCTTTGCTCATTTAGCTGACAGTGCTAAATACATATGACAATCCATTCTGGTGCAAAGTCTTTAGGGACCAGATCATGATGCTGGCAAATAAAAAGTGCCATTGGTTGTTAAGTGGTTAAATGACTAATTTGTGTGTCCCATGCCTTTAGCAGCATAGTAGTGCCATGTTGCTCAGTGTTAAAACAAATAAAAGTGACAGGTTTATTTTCCTTAAACGTTTTATTGATCAGGAATCCCTGCCTGTAGGGACTCATGTAGCAAATGCAGTTGCAACACAGCAGCATTTAATCATTTATTTATGTGCCTCTACAGCTTACAATGTGCTGTTACTACATGATTTGTGTGCACTCATACGGATGTCAGCATGGCCTGTTGCTGGAACTTTATCAGTAATCAAATCAATCAAAATCCTGGTGAAGCTTATCAAAGCGGGCAAGCAATGGAAATGACTAAACAGTCATAATTACCATAACAACTTTACATAAATATGGTACAAAGCTTACCCTTGTCTATCTCCTGAGATTGGCTCAGAATTGCAGCAATTTGCAAAATTCACCGCAGTCATAAAAGGGAACTGTCACCTCCCAGGATTTTTAATATTATTTTTACACATCCCCATATTTAATAAATAATATGTATTTATGAGGTATGAAAAATAAATTAAATTAAGTATGGGGCTTTCACTATAGCAGAGTATGGAGCTGTCTATCCAGATGACATGTGCCTACTGTATCCAAATGTAACGCCACATGGCGAGGGCACTGCGTACGCATCTCTACTTGTGATTCCAGGAGCCAGGGAGTGTGGTGTCACTCTGCATCAGTACTGGTAGTGCATAGGAGATGTGCAAGCCGTTACAGCACATACAATGTGTGTATTTTTTTAATTTTATTTGGAGGGGGTATTGGGAGCTTCCCAGATTTGAAAGGTGAATCTGGCCTTCTTTTGGAACACTGGGGGTGTGACAGACACATTACTGTGAGTATTATGACTGTGGAGCTCTGTTATACAATGAGCCACACCAAAAATGTGGAGCTGCTAGAAAATAGGGAAATTAAATCAGAAATGAGGGATAGAGGGATTGGGGCCTAAAATAGGGACTGCCCTTCCTAAATCGGGACACTTGGGAGGTATGCTGTTAGGACTTATGTTAAATGTCTTTTCCACTGAATAAAAATCTACAAAGACTATAATTTCATTAAGTACATTTACGCCGCCACATTATACTCAACAAATGGTTAAATGTTTCTAACAATTTCTTAGCTTCTAAAGCCACACACAGGCCCTTAGTCCCTATGGGTCATTTTATTCCCTTCCTCACTCAACCAAATGATTGCAGTTCTATATCATTTTACATAGCAGCGCACACAAGGGTATCTAACCACTCATTCCCCTCAGCTAATAATCGCTCTGGGATAGTCATACGGCATGTGCTGCAGAGATAGCGCATTCGAAACGAGAGCAGTCATAAAATAAGACTAATCTCTACATCCATTTTTTCAGAATAAATATCACTCAAAAACTAAAATTTTTAATTTATTGATTAAACACTAATTTAGTTGTCAACACAGTTTTGAAACTAAGCCCCAAACAACTGAGTTGAAAAAATAACTCACGTAACTTGGCCTCATTTTTTTTTTTACTGTGCTACTATTTACAATAAAAAGAATACATACATTTTTAAAGTATTTAAAAAAAGATGTGATCTGTTTTTGTTTTGTTTATTTTTTTTCTATTCACCTATTATTTTAGTTTATGTATGACTACAGAAAAATTTACATTAGTCTCTATTATATGCATTCAATGCTGCTCCAGTACCTTCATGACACAAAAGCATGGCTGTTATATTATTTGTACTTTGATGGAAAAAAACCTTAATATACATTTTCATTACAAAAAGAAAAAAAGAACATGCTGATTTTTCACATACAATTCAAATACAAACAGTGTTGAGGTTTTATTTTCTTTTATTTATTTTTTATGCAGAAAACCAAAGAGTTCCAGTGAGATTAAAACAAATATTGTTCTATTCGGGAACTGCTATCTATTTTCATCACCGAGTGCCTTTATTCTTCTGTTTAAATGAGCACTAAATTTAAGGACAAAATAACAGAAATGGAAAAATTCTTCAATTCCCTTATGTTGACTTGATATTTGCATTTCCATTTTCAATTATCAACAAACCCTGCTCTTATATTTCTTTATGGCCAGACTTGGTGAAAAGGTATACTAAGATATGCTAAACTTGGGAAGCTAATCATTAGGTGGAACAGTCCTGATTTTATGACACCTCTACTGCCATCCTAGAAGTGTGACATCAGCTACAAACGTTCATGAAATATACGACAAATGTCAGAAAACCAAAGAAGGGTGGCAAGACAAAATAGGGACTGTCCTACAGAATGAGAGGTATGTTTCGGTATTATGTTTTAAACTGGCAGCCAACTGGTCAGATCATAGAGGGTTCTCAGAAAAAAAAAATAAACCTCTTCGCATGGTATGTCTTTTCCCACATGAACTTCCCTGATGAAGTTAATTTGATCTTCACTGACAGATCGAACATTTTAACAAATAAACATCTAGCAATTTATTGTCAAGGTGCAACACATTTCGAAACGTGAACTCCTTCGCCAACCAGCCTCACCATCATGAGTCTATGCTATCTTATAAACACACCACAGGTGAGGTGAGGAAAGCTCTGTAAAATAATGTACAGGTAAAGGGGTGAGGGACTCTCTGTAGACAAATCTATAATTAACCCCTTAAGGACCAAACTTCTGGAATGAAAGGGAATCATGACCTGTCACACATGTCATGTGTCCTTAAGAGGTTAAAGGTGTTTGTTGCCTTAACCCTCTTAGTGTCACCTGGAGGGTCAAACTAAGAGTATCCAAAGAATACACCCTCAGCTGTTTCTGCTCAATGCTAGTGGATTTACAGTTTGGCTACCTCTGGGTTAAACTCTTGTTTAAAATAATGTTTTCTGGTTATTCGGCATTAGCTGTGCCAAGTATAGACTCTCTTGCTCAGCATACACTAATAGTAAGTGGTTGGAAAAAGGAGATCAACGGTAAACAGCAGATGTCAGGGTGAAAGGTACCCCCTGCCCTGTTTATTTCCAAGTGCAGGCTAATCCGTGTTTCATCTGAAACTGCACAACCTACCTGTAGACCTAACAAAAGAAACAGGTGTCAGGAGTTCTAGGCACATTAGGTGAGATACAGAAAACAGATGCTATGTTAATGCTAATTAGGACCCTTATTTATGATGCTGTCCTTAAAAAAACAATAACAGCATGGATAGGGTGACATAAATCGAGAGAACCATAGAATGATCATATAATGGATTGACTTATTTATAACTTGATTGCGGCATTATTGCTTATTAAGCCATGCAATTTTATAGATGTGTTCTTTTTGCTGTAGAGGTATTGCTATTTTTATTTATTTTTTTAATATTGTCTCCAATACAAGCAGGTGTTGTAATTGTATATATTTTGCTTGTTTACATCACTAGCATACAAAGAGATAGATTTCACACAAGGCGAGCAAGTTACTTGCTACTGCTAACTGTTTAGAGTAAGGCTATTGCTGGAGTGACTGGCTCAGGGCTTGACTTGTCCCCAGCTTTGATTTTCTGCTGCTTGTATTATCAGCCCAGAGGCTTTTTTGAAGTTGTGGATGAGAATAAGAAGAACAGCAAAGTAAAGTATATACACCTTTATTCACACACATAAAAAAATGACAAAATGACATAATGTATGGGATCACATGATGGAATATGTAATAGCATGACGTGTGATGCGGAGTTAAAGATATAATGAATAATTGTATGGTATATATTGAAATAGATGGATTGCAATATATGAGTTTATTTTGCTTGTAGGATCACGGTATGCCTGGGAAAGGAAAAGAAGCAAGTAGTAGAAGCCAAGTGAGGTAGAATTAGAAGTTGATCTTGCAGGTGTTAAAGTGTGGGTTTTGGCTGGTCATCAAATTTTCTTTTAGCCTCAAGTCTTGGGTATTTTTCAAACCTAACAATGCCCTTGGCCTGGAGAGATATTCCTTAAGGTGCAAGTAGAGACTAGCATGCAGTGTCCATATATATGTTATCTTCAATACTCCTTCCAATTCACTGTATGTATATCATCAGTAACTTATATTAATATTTTTAGGCTACGCTTTCTGCAGTCTTTGGGTTTGATTCATAAATGAAGACTTCACTAGTGAATTCAATATTCATAGATAAAGGTGAGATATTTTACTGAACAGCTCAGAAACACAGCCCATGGATAACGTGACAATCTATAAACCTTAGGTAGTGTATCAGAAGAAGAAATCTAGTACTGAAATCTAATCTGTTGACTCATCACATAGTGCCTAACTGCTCCATTGCACAATGATCTCAGTGACCCATTCTACAGATCAGCTTCATTACACTCTTCCCAAAGGAAACAGTGTTGCATCAGTAAACTAGTCCTGTTCCCAGCACTGGGGAAACACTGAAACAGCATGGGGACCCTAGGGTGTGAACTGCTGCACTACACAAAGTACAACCCCGGGAATACCTGCCTGCCTGCCATGGCCCGTTTGCACTTTAACACAAAGCAGAATGTGTGTCTCTGAAATCCATTTGAAAAGCTGCCAGCGCTATCAGCATAGTCCACAGCACACCAAGCAGACAGGTGTTGTTTTTATCACAGTTCACATGTGGCAGACATCCAGCAACTCCTTAGGTGCACACAGCTTTCAAGCACAGGGCAGACCAATCAGGGCATTCATTTAAAGGGACACTATAGTCACAAGAACAACTACAGCTTATAGCATTTGTTCTTGTGAGTAGAATCATACCCTTCAGGCTTTTTGCTGTAAACGCTGTCTTTTCAGAGGAGTAAATGCAGTGTTTACATTACAGCAGGGCTGTCCAACCTGCGGCCCCCCAGATGTTGCTGAACTACAACTCCCATGATTCCCTGGCTATCTGTTTCATTGAAAGAATCATGGGAGTTGTAGTTCAGCAACATCTGGGGGGCCGCAGGCTGGACAGGCCTGCATTACAGCCTAGTGATAACTTCACTGGTCACTCCTCAGATGGCTGTTAGAGCTGCTTCCTATCTCAGTCTTGCCTAGTTTGAATCACAGCATATCAGTATTTCCTCCCTCGGCATGCAGACACTGAACTTTCCTCATAGAGATTCATTGATTCAATAAATCTCTATGAGGAGATGCTGATTGGCCAGGGCTGTGTTTGACTTGTGCTGGCTCTGCCCCTGATCTGCCTCCTTCACAGTCTTAGCCAATCCTATGGGGAAGCATTGTGATTGGCTCAGAACAACACTTCTGATGATGTCAGCAGACAGCTTGCTATTCTGAGGGAGACAGAGGCAGAGCCAGCAGCTTCAGGCTTGAATACAAGTAAGATTTTACTATATTTAGAGATGCAAGAGAGGGCCAGGGGGGCTAGATGGTGGTTTTAACACTATAGGGTCCCATAGTGCTCCTTCAAATGTTAGTTGTGCATATTAAGAGGGGATTGCAAATCAACTCTGAAATAAAGTTTGGAGGATGATGGACATAGAAATTAGGAATATGTATTATGGGGTCTATGTGCATATTCCTTAAAATAGGCATCCCAGAAAGAGGTAGCAACTATGGCACAAGACTGTAAAAAAGTAGCTCTACCCTTCCTACCCGAAACCTTTCTACTTCTACTGCTACCAGAACAGATCCAAAAAAGTAAAAGATACTTGCTGTACCACATCCTCATAGCAGCCTTAATGGTAATTAGCAGGCAATGGAAACAAACCTCTCACCCCACGATAGAGCAATGTATCGCAGCCGTGGACACCAACAAACACTATGAGGTAATGGCCAGGACAACCCAACCGCAAGCCAACTTTTGGTGCACAACTTGGGCACTGTGGGACAAGAATAAACCCCAACTGTGCACACCCTTATTCAGAAGGAAGTCTAAACGTTGACACAGTAGCACAAGGAGAACTTTAGACCAAACGCCCCTGACATAGTGTCCACCAACACCCTTCTGCTACACCTGACCACCCTCATTAACCTCTCACTATATGGGAAAACTAAATGCAAAGCCTGAGCGAACCTAGCTGGGACCCCTTACCTCTTTCCCTCCCCCCCTTTTCCTCCTCCCCCTCCTCCAACGATCCATGCGCCCCTTGTTCATCACAATAAGGACCCTACTTGAGAAATCACCTCCTTGCCAATGAGCCAAGGGGCCCAGGCATCCTCTCGCACATCTACTCCTGCACAAGCACGGGGTATGGTTGGAGTGGTGGGAACAAAACAAACATCCCTGAAACGTTTCATTGATTGTATAACTAATATACCATTATGTATAATGCAAGATATCCTGCACACTTTTGGAAGGAGGCAAAAAGGTTTCCTCTCTTTTATACCCCCCTTTTTCCTTCTGTACCCCACTCTAATAAAATTGCACAAGTGAAAACAAATGTATAAACCAAATGCATTATGACTTTATCCCTACCCCCCTCTTTTCCTTTCTGTACCCCACTTTTTATCTTCTCAAAAATAAAAATTGTCAAATTGAAAAAAAAAAAACAGGCATCCGGTGAATCAGGAAACATTTGAGTGGAGGGTAATTCCAATAACTTTTCATCTTGTTACTAAGATGTTTTAGCTCATGGTTTAATAAACCACGTGGTGGTTATAGTACCAGGCGTGCCCTGGAAGCATCCATTGTAAGTAATTCCAAAAAGATTATATTGTGTTTAACAATGGTGAACACTAGACTTGGGCACTCGTTTTCAGAAAAATCACAATTTAAGCAAAAGTCTGCTTATTTGTCTATTCGTACGAATTCCAAATGGCACAATGGAAGAATGAACTAATAAACAAATCACTCATTCAAAAATTTTCATTCTATTTGTTCATTAGTTCATTCATGGTTCCCTCTGTGGGATAACCAATACCTATATAAGGTTACCACTAGCAAATTAGGAAGCTGTTGTGTTTGCTCAATAGCTCCCTAATTTAAAAAACCTTTAAATTTGGCAATCACACATAAGGGAACTAAATGATGGAGCAATCTACTAAACAGCTGAAACACACATTAAGAAAATTTCTTTTCTTTCAGCTGCTTAATAGTATATCTCCTAGACCATGGTTTCCGAAACTGTGGGTCACCAGCTGGTTTTTGGAGGGTCGCGCTGACCCACGCCAGGGACTTGGAAGACTCATCCTGGGGACTCGGGTCTCCATGACCGAAGGCCCGAAACCAAGAGGGGTCCCAGCGGCTTGCAAAGAGTGCCTCTGGGTGCGGGCCCCTCTGTAACAGGGGCACTGCGCAACTTCTGTTCTGCTGCTCCACCTGCCCCGGGGGCAGAGCTGCAGACCATGCAGTAACTGTCAGTGAGCTCGGCCACTCACAGCCACTAGGCAGGAAGGAAGGAGAAGAGACCACTGGATCACTAGGGACCTCTCAAAAAAGTATTTTAATGGCTTTCACCCTCACCTCCCACATACCATCACCCTCACCTCCCTCCCACACTGTCACCCTCAATCCCTCCCACACTGTCACCCTCACCTCCTTCCCACACTGTCACCCTCACCTCCTCCCCACACTGTCGACCTCACCAACCCCCCCAATGTGACTATCACCTCCCTCCCACACCATCACCCTCACCTCCCCCCACTGTCACACTCAACTCCTTCCCTCCCACACTGTCACCCTCACCTTTCCCCCACTGTCACACTCAACTCCCTCCCTCCCACACTGTCACCCTCACCTTCCCCCCACTGTCACCATCCTCTCCCCCACTGTCACATTACCTCCCTCCCACACTGTCACCCTCATCTCCCTACCACTGTCACCTTCAGCACCCCACACTATCACCCTAACCTCCCCCACACTGTCACCCCTAACCTCCCCCCAGTGTGCACCTCCCCCACACTGTCACCCTAACCTCCCTACTGCTTCCCCTCCACACTGTCACCCTCACCTCCCACTGTCACTGTCACCTCCTTCCCCCCCACACTGTCACCTCCCCTCCCCCTACACTCTCACCCTCCTCTCCCCACACTGTCACCCTCCCCCCAACTGTCACCCTCACCTTCCCTCAAACTGTCACTCTCACTTCCCCCACACTGTCACCCTGACCTCCTTCCCCACTGTCACCCTTACATCCTGCCCCACTGTAACCCTCATCTCCTCCCTTCACTGTCACCCTCTCTTCCCCTCCACACTGCCACCCTCACCTCCCTCACACTGTCACCCTCACCTACCCCCACACACTATCACCATCAGCTCCTGTCTCTGTGTGTCTGTGTATCTGTGTGTCATTTTGTGTCAGTGTCTGTGTATTTGAGTGTCCGTGTGTGTCTCTGTATATGTGTGTGTGTGTGTGTGTATGTATGTGTTTCAGTGTGTGTATACACCACACTACACACAAATGCACTTAACCTACATGCACACCTACATACACTACACACAAATGCACACCTACATTTACACACATACTTCATACAAAAACATGCTCAAACACTGCTCAAAAATACAACCCTGCAACTGTGAGTAAATGGTAGATCCCCAGCTGGCATAGCATTGTTGGAGTTCTCCGACAGATGAGAATCTACCACTGGGATACTCAACGTGAGAAAGCACTTCTAAGTCTGTGAGTAACTAATTGTATGCCTATAAAACTGATTGCCATGATGTGCCAAGTTTATGCCTCTAAACTGCTGTAACATGCCAAAATGATTCCTCTAAAACTACAATAAGAATACAGAATTAAGCATCTAAAACTGCCATGATATGCCAAGTTTCTGCCTCGAAACCTGCCACAATATGCCAAAATTATGCCTCTAAAACTGCCATGATATACCAAAATGATGCCTCAAAATCTTCATGCATCTAAAACTGGTTGCCATAAAGTGCCATGTTTAGGCATCTAAAACTGATTGCTATGGTGTGACAATTTTATCTATCTAAAGCAGATTGCCATGGTGTTCCAATTGGTTTACCTCTAAAACTGATTGTCATGGTGTGCCAATTGTATGCTGCTAAAACTGATTCCCATGGTGTGCCAATTTTAGCCATCTACAGCTGACATGATGTGCCAATTTTATGTATCTAAAACTGGTTGCCATGGTGTGCCAATTGTATGCCTCTAAAGCTGATTGCCCTGGTGTGCCAATTGTATGCCTCTAAAACTGATAGCCATTGTGTGCCAATTTTATGTATCTAAAGCTGCCATGGTGTGCCAATTTTATGCATCTAGAGCTGATTACCATGGTGTGCCAATTGTATGCCTCTAAAGCTGTTTGCCATGGTATGCCAATGTTATGCATCTAAAGCTGATTGCCATGGTGTGCCAATTTTATGCCTCTAGAACTGCTTGCCATCGTGTGCCAATTTTATGCATCTAAAGCTGCCAGAATGTGGCAATTTTATGCCTCTAAAGCTGATTTCCAGGGTGGGCCAGTTGTCTGCCTCTAAAACCATTTGCCATGATGTGGCAATTTTGTGCATTTAAAACGGATTGCCATGGTGTCAATTTATGCCTCTAAAGCTGATTGCCATGGTGTGCCAATTTGTTTGCCTCTAGAGCTGCCAGGGTGTGCCAAGTTTATTCATTTTGAAAATATGCATTAAAAGCGAGTGGGTCTCGAAAAATGATCGTTTTCAAAAGTGGGTCTCGGCCCGTAAAAGTTTGAGAAGCCCTGTCCTTAACAGTTACCAATTTTATTTAGGGAGTTATCTAAAGCTCTTTTCTTAATTTTGATCTTTCAGCTGCTTAGTAAAGAGCTCCATATTTTGTTATCCTTATGTGGGATTGCTATATTTAAAGATACCAAAATGGGGAGCTATCTTCTAAATACAGTTCCCACCCTAATTTAATATAATTAAATATGGAACTCTAACATAAGTGTACCATATTAGTGACTCATTTACTTTCTAAACCAATGAAAGACTTGCTGGCTTGTTTAAATGGAAATTTGGAACCAAAAATATCGGACAAATTTCATCCAAAACAAATTGACGAATAGACTAAATTAATTTCACACGGAATAAATTGTATTTTTGCTCAAATTCATTCAGATTAATTGAAAATTTAAAAAAGTCTAGTGAACAAATAAACAAATAGTGCCACTACTCTGAATCTGGGGTACAGAATAATGAGACAAGTTGTATAAAAAAAAATGGAAAAAATTAAAATAACTCACTCAGTACTGTGATGCGGATCTCAGTCTTTGGTGCTGGTTCTGTGGTCAGTGGACACTGCACTGGGGTACCAGAAGAGTTTTACTGCTGGACCACTAAACATCTCTTTTTGGATTCAAGTCTAGCATATTACTACTCCTCATGGATCACACATAATGGCTATATGTGTGGCTCCCAGATATGTTTCAGTGGATCTTAAAGTTGTATATTTTATTAATTTGGTTTTATTTTTTTTATTTGGAGATTAGACCCTTTCTATTTTAAATAAAATACGCAAAATACAACATATAGAATACTAAAATATATGTATATATATGTAGATTTTTTTATAGGGTTAATTCTGCTTTTAGAAGTGGTCATGGTGGTAGGAATCTGCGTGTGCAGCAGTTCTGCTTGATACACTACAAACACACAAAAACAAGTCCTGTGCTTAAACTCCCACTACTCCTGGGCGGCAGCAACGAGCTTAGCACACATCAGCCCTAATACATACTAAACAAGCAAAGAAAAGAAAAGTGGGCTTACATCTAATGCCATTGGAGTTACTAAATAACCTCTGTTAATTTTAATATGCATAGGGATTTGGGCTAGTGTGCAGGTAACCTTTTTACTTTGCTTGTTTTATAGGTATTAGGGCTGGTGTGTACTATGGTCATTGCTGCCGCCCAGGAGTAGTGGGAGTTTGAGCACAGGATTATTATTTTTTTGTGTACTTCTATTCACTTTTGCATGTTACAATACTGCCGCCCATCCCATGTGTTCCCTATTAAGGGTTAATAAGTATGTAGGGTTTTAGAAAAATAAAACTCTCTGTCTCATTAGAGATTTCTTTGCCTGAAGCTCAAGGAAGCAAGGTAAATTGTTAGTGTAGGACCCACATAAGAGGTTTGCCTTGACGTGGCATGTGGGGTTAGATCTAATGGCCATTGGAGTTCTTAAATAACCTCTATTTATTTAAATCTGCATAGGAATTTGGGCTAGTGCGCAGCTAACGCTTTCTTTCTCTGCTTGATACACTGCTTATACAGATTAATTTGCAGTGTTGTACTGGATGCTAGTTGCACCCCTGGCACTGGTGTCTTGAAAGCCTGAAACACTTCTGAATGGCCTACTATTAAATCTGTGCAACAATTACATCTGTCGTCAGCACACACTGCTCACTGGCAACAGATACATTTAACTTCTACCATTGCAGGCAGTGCTGGGAGCAGACAATGGGGTGCTTCAATGTCCCCAGTGCTGTAGTCCAGGTACATTATTTCTGATTTATTGCCTGTTTTTAAGTATACGTTTTTAAGTAGAAGGATGGACACCAAGTGAATAATGCACATGAGGGGATTATAAAGTTAAACAAAAAGTCTAATTCCTATATGTATGAGATATATAAAAATAATACAGTGTTTTTCAAAGGAAAATAAATGGAGTTCAAATAAGGACAGTTGGACACAGAAAACGTAACACTACTGAATAAATAGCGGTATCCAGAAAAGAATAGGAACTTCTTTGGCATCGTTAAAAATGGCAAAGAGTATTCTTTTTCTTATCCTGTTTTTTCTAAGGCTTTTCCTCGCTCTAAGAAACTGTGACATTTGTGAAAGACCTGCTGGAGATGTCTTGTATGTCTGCCAGTTACAGTGAGCGTGCAGAACACATGTTGCAAAGCAGAGATAAACTAAATAGGAGAACAGTAACACTCAGGTAACCGGAGTGATCTAGTATGAGATAAATATACCAACTTCTAATTTAGAACACTCCAAACAACACAACTACTAGAGCCCTCTGTAGTGGTTATAGTGTCAGTAGTGCCCTGGAGCCGCCCAGTGTAAGTAACCACTTCTTAGCTGGGGTCTTTCTAGCCGCAGTCCCTGTCTCTCAGAGATTAAAATTTTCTCCCTAAGCTCATTGGCTGCGAGTTCGGGGCCAATGATCTGGCCCTGCACTGCAAGATTTAGCTAATCTAATAGGAGCTTTTGGCTCACCAGACTGAAGGAGGAGAGACATCAACTGGTGCCTGGCAGGATTGCATTGGGAGCGGTGCCAATGCACTCATTGCAGTATAACCACTAGAGTGTGTTGCAGTGGTTATGGTGCCTGGAGAGTTCCTGTAATCATTGCTTTAACCCCTTAAGGACACATGACATGTCATGATTCCCTTTTATTCCAGAAGTTTGGTCCTTAAGGGGTTAAAGGGACCCTATCATGACATGTCTTGTTAATGCTCATTATATGTAGCCTTACTCATGCATGTTTTGTAAAATAGTTGTACAGTGTCTCTAGTGCTACCTACTTTAACTTTTCATGATACAGGGTGTGCCAGGACTGTTGTGATATTGTGGAATTGGTTTATCCTTTTGTAATGAAGTGGTTTTTAAGCATAGCAGTTACAGTGGCAGGCAACAGACAACTTTTAACAGTTTCTGGTGAGCTTCATTAGATCTGCATCTACATCTGATCCTGCTTCTTGAGTCTGCTCATCATAGTTCCTTCTCGGAATGTACACCGCTCCATTGATCTCTACCTGCCTGCTGTACCTAGGACTCATTTCAGCCAGGACACAGTTATTTTACTAAATTTGACCTTGGTTCTGTATTTTTTTTTCAGCATGGACAGAAGATTAAAATAAACAGAAAAATTAGCAAATATACAATAATATACATCTAGAATAGATAATCAACACAAAAAATGAAAAAATTACAGTAATATAGATGAATAGAATATAAAATTATAAATGGCACAAAAAAATATTTTTGGCTGAACCATTTTCTGTGAAAAAAAAATCAGGATGGCAGATTTTTGGCTCATATGAATTTTGTTCATGAAGAATATTGTGGAAAAAATGTGGGTATATATTCTATATTGTCTAAAGGCCTGGTCTAATGGCTAGAAAATATCAGGCATTTTTGCAATGCTAATTCTGAGTTGGCAAAATTAGATTATTATAGATCTGGATTAAAATAAAATCTGAAGTAAAATATTGAATGTAATCTTTTCCCTTTTAGTATCTTGTATTAATAAAAAAAAAATGAGGAGCAGGAATCATTTTAAGTTGACAAAAGGGCATTTGTCAAAAAATGGTCAGACAAATCAGTGGGTAATTTATGACACACTTACCCATTCCACACTAAAAAGAACAAAGCTTACCCACAAATGACTATTCTTCAGGTTTTTATGTAAAAAAAACAACTTCTCCTAACTCATTTCAGGAGGTTGTAAACATAGTCACAACACAAGCCATTACAATGAAAAATTACATTTTAATATTAAACCAATAATTAAAACATCTTACTAACAAAATTAACAATGTATTGAATAACTAAACACTTAAAACAACTCTGGGCTCATCCCATTATGAATTTCCTAGTGACTTAAAGGAACACTATAGGCACCCAGACCACTTCAGCTTATTGAAGTTGTCTGGGTGCACTGCCCCTTCCCAGAGAAACTCCATGTTTACATTGCAGCTCTAAGTCTGCCTCCAGTGGGCTTCCTAGATTGAAATGGACCTTTGGTCTGGTATCTGACGCTGGACGTCCTCACGCTCCGCACATGCGCATTAGAGCCCGCTCATCGTGGAAGGTTGGAGGGTGAGGAACGTCGACTCAGCACCGAAGGACATCAGTGCTAGGATCAGTTAAGTAAGTAAAGGGTTTTTAACCCTTTATTTACTGGGGACAGAGGGTGGAAGGAGGGGGGAGGCAGTGGGAGCTATAGTGCCAGGAAAACAAGTTTGTATTCCTGGCACTACAGTATCCCTTTAATGACATCACATGATCATTTAAGATGGTGTACCATTTCTTTAATACACAAGGGAGACTTTATATGGCATCACACAGTGGCAGGACCCTAATTCCTCAGATTCCAGTACATACCCTATAGATATGGTTATGTTCATAAAATATTAAACACTTAAGGGAAAAATATGTAGTTCTGCCAAGATACATAGGCTGATGACTCAAATGGATACATAAGGAGAATGAAAACTTATCTACATAAACCATTTTAGCATTATATTTTATTTTATTTAATACATGTTTCATTACCATAGACCAAATTCAAGTTAAGCTGGAGCAGCTGTGAATTCTGATACTCCTTTATGGTCTAGCAATGAACTTTATTTTTCTAAAATATACAATTTTAATAAGCTTCTCATACCGTTGAGTTTGTGCTTTACTATGCACAAGAAAAGTTTGATTGACAAAAACAAAGAAAATAAATTAGCATTGATGAATTGCATCCAGTTTGCAGGTTCATCACAACAATAAACAATGCCACTTTTTTAATGGCCATTATGGCTTTTAAGTTTAAAAAAAGGTCCAAAAAAAAAAAAAAAAAGCAGAAATGCATATATTTACACAGAAAATACAAAGCATGTAATGCATCAAAATTATTTTCTTATCTAGTCAACTAAGAGCTGTGTTCGTTTCTAGGTCCTGCAATAGGTAACACGAATAACAATCGTTTTATTTGCCAGGTTACCCATGCTCCCCATCAAGACACTAATTATTCTGCCTTCACATATGCTGGGTTTAATAAGCAAAACAAGCTCTACTGCTAAAGATTCTGCTGGAGACATATTGATGAAAGATCACACACATACATTATGTAAGTGTAACGCGGCGGGGGATCCGTACTGACCCTCTTCAAGGTGATAACACAGGATGGCACTTAGTATTATGTAAGCTAACACTGCGCTCACAAACTCACCCACAGGGACAGGGAGAGCTAATTCACCACTTTTTGTTTTACAAGTTCAAGAAGCTTCACAAAAGATTTGGACTTGAAAGAAATTCAGTTAAAGTGCAGGAATGTTTCCTACTTCAGATTCTGTGAACTAATTCTTCTGTGCTGTTTGACCTTTCCGTGGCTGAACATCAGATAAAGTGAGTGATTATCTATAATCTATGCACGGGGCAGATTAATGCTATTGGGAGCCACATGGAATCAAGAAAAAATAAGCAAGATTTATCAAAATGTTGTTAAATACTGGGATATTTCTGGAGTGAATTACCAGTAGTGATGGTTTTTCCACTCATTATATTTATTGCATAGTAATCTAGGCCAGGGGTGCCCAAAAGGTAGATCACCCAATCTTTTAAAACCACAGCTTCCATGTAGCTTTATCATTCTAAAGACATGCAGAGCATCAAAGGAGTTGTAGTTCTACAACATCTTGGGATCTACCTTTTGGGTACTCCTGATGTAGAATATTCACATAGTATATATACATAGATATAAAATGGTGAAACTGACACTTTTCACTCTACTTTTTAAAACACTTTAATAAATTAAAACTTTTAACCCCGTCAAAAAGGAAACTTTCCAGAACAGTTTGACAAAGTCTCCTCCATAGTTCCTGCAAGCAATCCTCCTGTGACTGCCACCTATTTCCATTACCACAGCAGATATGTACCTGCAGTATTTGACATTTCTTCCATTGTTACTCCCCCAGAGAAAACTGGAAATAATAAATAAATAAATTGCATAATAGGAAAGGTTCATGTAATATCTTCATACACTTCCTTCAGGATTGCACCTGTATAACACACATGAACATGAGTCATGACAGCGAACCAAAATACAACACTGTCTGTTTCTATAGGCGAACATTTAAAAACAGAGCATTGAGGTGAACAGGCAGCCAGGATGCAAAAATTCTCCAACTCATCTTTCCCGGTCCAAAATTGTCAATTCTTTTGTAAACTAACCACCATTCAATGAATAGCGAATACCCCCTGATTCTTAAAGGAATATTTCAAGCACCATAGCTCGAGTCCGCCACCACTTAACCCCGGATGCAGCTAAGGTGCTGGTCCATGCCGTTGTTCTTTCTCGCCTTGACTACTGCAATCCCCTTCTCAGTGGTCTTACGTGTTCTCAGATTGCACCGCTGCAATCTCTAAGGAATACAGCGGCAAGGATAATTTTCCTGTCCGCCCGCAGCTCCCACGCCTCCCCCCTCTGTCAGTCGCTACACTGGCCTCCAGTAAGATATAGGGCTCAATTTAAGATTCTGGTGCTTGCTTACAAGTCCCTACATAATGCTGCTCCAACCTACCTATCCTCCCTAATACACAAGTATGTCCCATTGAGGCCCTTGCGCTCTGCTGAAGACCTATGTCTATCCTCTGTCCGTACTCCCACAGCTGATGCTCGCCTTCAAGACATCTCCATTCTGTGAAACTCCCTTCCCTTCTCTGTTAGACTTTCACCCAGTCTTCACTCTTTCAAAAAATCTTTGAAAACACACTTCTTCAGGAAAGCATAAAATTTAAACTGTTAGCAGGTTTTCATTCATTCCCCCGTACCCCCATGACTCCTCTCCTGCAACTGTCAAAAATAACCTA
Organism: Pelobates cultripes; assembly: GCA_933207985.1. Classification (NCBI taxonomy): domain Eukaryota; kingdom Metazoa; phylum Chordata; class Amphibia; order Anura; family Pelobatidae; genus Pelobates; species Pelobates cultripes. The sequence continues at coordinate 228,442,794 of OW240916.1, forward strand.
ATACTTTTCTAGCAACCTGTTTTATTACCCCTACTTATACCCTCTAGTATGTAAGCTCATTGAGCAGGGCCCTCAACCCCTCTGTTCCTGTGTGTCCAAATTCTCTGGTTAGAAATACGTGTCTGTTAGTCCACCCATTGTACAACGCTATGGAATTTGCTGGTGCTATATAAATAATAAAATAATAATAACCATAACCACTTCATTGCACTGTAATGGTTATGTTCCAGGAGTGGCCTGGTCCTCCCCCCATTGTAAGGAGCAAACCCATTTTTAGAATGCTCCGTGCCTCCACTACATTTGGCCAAGAGCCAGAAGTTCTTCAGTAGGAAGATCAATTACCTTATAGAAATAGTGTGGAAAGGGGGAAATCAGGTCATGCAGGCAAATTAAAGGTACAGGGGACTATCATTATTTAACAACTATTTAATAACTCTCCTGGTTATTTTTTGAACCACTGAACCCCACAGTAATTGATAATGCACAGTAATAGATGGGAATAGGGAATTTCTTTGTGTTGCATATTATTGATTATATTATTCTTACCCACTATTGTGGCAATAAACATTTTGGCTGGTTTAGGATTTTAATGTGAAAAATGGTTTATCACAATTAGGTTGTTATGGTACATGGAGGTCCTGTGTTTCATCTGATCCTACGGGATTCAACTTTTTATGTAAATGACTGCACCCAGTACCTCCAGCCAAGTACCTACATAATAAACTTTATTGAGATGAAATTGGTATAGTGCCCACAGTTCTCCATTATCCAGGAAGAACACAACAACACGGTTCATATTCTACCTTCAAAGAGGGCTGGTATGAGAGTCAAAAATAGAGCAGAGGGTCAAGAGCTGCTAGCCATGGGTTGGAAAAAAAAAAATAAAGAATTCTCAATTTCAGTTTTGTCCAACCTGGATGGTTATGATTGACTGAGATTCTTGGGGGTGGGCTAGCCCAATTCTTAGAGTGCCACTTTATTTATGGGATGCGACTAAACTGTTGTCTTTGTTTGGTGTTAAAAATACACATACGGGGGGCGGAGCCTGGCAGCCACGCTGAGCGGTCGCACAATATTTGGGCTCCGAGGCAAAATACACATATTCAGCTACAATTGACTAAATAAGCCCTAAAAATCGACTGCACAACAGCTCCAGAAACAGTGATCTTCCAAAGTGGCAACAAGCGACAGAAGATCCGACCGCAAGCGGCAATCTCTTACCGAAGATCAACCCAAGGCCTACAGAGGACCCGACCGGGCGAAACGAGGGAGGCGGCCGATCCCTTTGCTAAAGGTCTGCATGGAATACCTTATATCCCTCCCCCCCCCCCCTCCGCCGGTGGGGGACATCCCGGCAATTATAAGCGAGAATCCAGCTACAACACAAGCGGCCAAGTCAGCAACCAGGCGAAGCTTACAAGGCCCGACCAAGATGGCGGCGCAGCCTAAGACCAAGCACCTACGCATTGCACCGCCCAAGCACACATGGGTCTTCATAGACTTGCTGGGTACCTATCTCTGGGCAAAGCTTAAAGCCCGAAGGCAACCCTACCGGATGGCAATGAGAGAGGTGATGGCGTGGATCCGCTCGTCCACCCGACGTACCTTGCAATGGCATCCTCCTCACAAATCCAGAGCAACCTCCAAACTGAAGCAGAGCCGGAGCTCAAACAGGCGGGAAATTGAGTTGGGCCCCCCGAACGCTGAAACCTACGACCCCGCAACACAGGACAAGCCCAGACCTACCCCTCACTCAGTGGTCCCAGAAACGAGGGACCAGCAAAGTACTAACCTGCACACTGCCACCCACAGAGTCCGCTGCGACGCTAACCGAGATGCAGCAAAGCAAGACCGCGGGGGACGGAAAGTACAGAGAGCTAATCCACGACCCACCGGGGAGAGAACCCGGAAGAGAGTGGGGAGGGAAGATGAGCTCGGTACCAAGCTGCCTTATCGATTTTGGACTATGTGTGGCATCGGCTGACAGAAACGGGCAGAGTCCTTGACAGTATCTTCCGGTAACACGGGAGCAGTTGAGACTGTTTATAGGATCTTATACGCCATCCTTTCCTGGTGGTTACTTATTTTCTATCACTGTTGATTTTGCATGCTGGCTTTGCACGTTTATAGTATCTCACTTGCTTATGGAGACTAACTGAACTTCCTATAGTCTGAGGTTGCTCATGATGCAAGTAGTTAGTCCCGTGAAGTAACTAAATAAACCTGTATATATTGCTTGCCCAGCAAACTACAATATGCCGCTGGTTTAATGCTATGTTTGTAGATAAATCGATAATATTTTCAGCCAGTTCGGCAATGTTTAAATGTCTCTAATCGTTACTATATATGTTGGAACCATAGCATATTTATCGTAATAAGCTGAATGACCCTACCGTGACCCACACACTAGACAAGCAAAGCTAGCCTATACTCAGTACGTTTAAGAACCTTAATATGTTACTAGTCTGTTTTGTCTTTTTTGTTTATTTATTTTTTTTAATGTGCGGTTAATCTGTGCCATGACTATATGTATGCCATTGAAACGCCTGTCGTGGCGCTACAGGCCTCTCTGTTATATGATCAAAGACACAAGAAGGATAAAGAATTAAAAAAGGGAAGGAAAAAAGAGGAAACGTTAA
>OW240916.1:228452076-228503021 GCA_933207985.1 Pelobates cultripes
CCCTGTAGCGTGGCCGAGCTGCTCGCTGGTCCGCCGTGCCCGGCCGGACTGATAGGAAGGTGCATGCTGAGTGTGCACTTCCTCTCAGTCCGGCAGGTTACAGGAAACAGAAACTCCGCACGGAACAGGAATTTTCCACGCTACAGGGGACGGGAGGAGCAGCCGCAGCCGCCTGAGGCTCTTAACAGAGCGCTCTGGCGGCTGCAGCATTTAAAGGGCCGGCCCTGCAGCAGCCGGTCCTAACCGAATTTAGGGCGGCCTGGGGGACAATTGCCTCCCTGCCCCCCGGCCCAGCCCGCCCCTGGTCACTGAGTGATAATAGTGAAATATGTTCTTTGAAACCAACCCTTAAAGGGACACCGTAGGCACTGTATCTGCTTCATCTCATTAAGCTGGTTATAGTGTATGGAGTCCCCTGGTGCCATCATTTCTTTCAGCATTAAACAGTTTTTAATGTTGTAATGTTTTAATGCTAAACCAGAGACCACGGCAGTCCATCCCCTCTGTGCTGTTTTGGCTAATAAGGAAGTATTACCCTGAGAGGCAATGGGCAGCTGTGATTGGCTGAGAGTGTCAGCTGACTGCTTTTAACCTGTCAGAGCTCCAACTGACGGTATGAATGGGTATGACAACAAGGAAGTGTGTAATCTCTGCCTTAGCTACACATACAGAAGGAGCCAGCCTGTGGGTGGCCAGGGACTCTTATTTTGTGGCATACTGCACAAACATGGTGCAACACTGAATGGAGGGACAGTGCCAGGGCACTCCAGGCACTATAACCAATTCAAAGAGACAAAATGGTTATAGTGACTACAGTGTCCCTTTAATAGGAAACTGTTGTATTTCTGTTTTTTATATTTACTAATTTAAGCACCACAGTAAAAATTATTGGTGCTCAAATATCCTTTCCATCAAGTGCAGTATGGTATTCATTCATGAACCAGCAACTGTGGAGGAAAGAAATGGAGAACTGCATAAATCAGGCCAAAATGCCAACCTCAAAACACAGCTAACTGATTGCAAAATTTACGTAAAAAGAGCAGATTTGGAAAAACTCTCCACCTCATGTATATTAACAGCAATTAAGTTTCAGTCCACTACAGTTTGTTATTTAGCTGTTTGTTTTCTCCATTTTAGCTATTTTGTCCAACTTTTTGTAATCCCATTTTCATTTTTGCACAACTTTTTCAGGAATGTCTAAAGCATTCTGTCACACGTGCATTCTCCAATCCACTGCTTCTCTATGAGAAGCATCGGATTGGATGAGATTGTGGGTGACATCAGCTTGGACATGATGATGTAATGGATGGACACATGTGGACCCAACACTGCCATGAGTGGCTCAAATTTAAAAGGAATTGTTCAATTGAGGACATTGCAGCAAAATGGTCTGCTGTTTTTTACAATTTGCTTTCCTTTTTTTATTGTGAAAGTGCAAAAGGTGTCCCTATTACCTCTTAAGAAGTAATTGAAAGGAGACAAAACATATAAGGGGAAGGGGAACTACAGAAGTGGAAGTTCCTTCTGGTGACTGTTGATAATCTATGACAAGTTTATTTGCATCCAAACAATGAACGAGTGTTTCAATTCTCATCCTCAATCTATTTTCATATACATGTTTTATTAAAGGACCACTATAGGCACCCAGACCACTTCAGCTCAATGAAGTGGTCTAGGTGTCAAGTCCATCTAGGATTAACCCTGCCTGCTGTAAGCATAGCAGTTTCAGAAAAACTGCTATGTTTATAATAGGGTTAATCCAGCCTCTAGTGGCTGTCTCATTGACAGCCGCTAGAGGCGCTTCAACGCTTCTCACTGTGATTTTCACAGTGAGAAGACACCAGCGTCCATAGGAAAGCATTGAGAATGCTTTCCTATGGACTGGCTGAATGCGCGTGCGGCTCTAGCCGTGCTAGCGCATTCAGCCGATGACATCAGAAGAGGGAGGAGAGTCCCCAGCGCCGAGGGAGCCCGGCGCTGGAGAAAGGTAAGTGTTTAACCCCTTCCTCTCTCTTCAGCCTGGCAGGGGGGGGGACCCTGAGAGTCTATTGCAAGAATAAGAGCTCAAGGTCATATCATGGCATGGAAAAGGTAGTGAACTACAACACTGCAGTTACTGCATCTTTTCTGAATGTGTCTTAGGCTTCATATACCTTTTATTTTTGTGACATACAAACCTTTCACATGTGTTTATTGCTTACAGGATTAAAAAAATTTAGACTTTCTCACATCTCCGATGGTATATTTTTTGTGTATTACTCATTATAGGATTTTTTTACCAGAGGCCTGGGAGTCTGAGGGTTCTGTACAGTATCTTAGCTGTTCCTAGAACTGCACTATTCTGGACAGTGATCTCAGGTGTCCATCTGGAATCTGCTGAAGCTACTCCCCCAACTTGGAGGTTACAGCTTTTATTAAACCAGGGAATACTACTGCCTTCACTTTCTCCATTCTTTCTAGTTCTTCTTTCACTCCTTGGTATTTGTTCACATTTTCATGTTCCTTCTTCCTGATTATATGGTCACTGGGTATTGCCCCATCCACTGCAGTCTTCAGTTCCTTCTCTACCATCACGATGTCAGGTTGGTTGGCCACTACTTACTTGTCTTTCTGTATGTAAAAGTCCCACAGAATCTTAGCCCTGTCATTCTCAACTACACTTTGTGGTTTCTCCCATCTGGACTTAGGCAGTTCTACACCATATTCTGTGCAGATATTTCAGTACAAAATCCCAGCAACTTGATTGTGCCTCTCAGTGTATGCTGTCCTTGCTAAGATCTTGCACCGGTCTACTATGTGTCGGATTGTCTCAGAGACCTCTTTGCACAGTCTGCACCTTGGGACTTGCCTTTTGTGGTAGATCCCCACTTCTATTGATTTGATGCTGAGTGCCTGTTCCTAAGCTGCCAAGATTAGTGCCTCAGTACTGTCTTTCAGTCATGCATGCATTTACAACAACTGGTAAGATTTCACAATGTGAGCCACATCAACTATCTATCAGTGGTACACCCCTTGGAGAGGTTTGTCTTGCAATGGAACCTTCTCCCTTTCTGCATTCTCTATCTTTTGTTGTCTCAGACATTGCCTTAGCAGGTCATCTTTGGGAGCGATCTTTGTGATGTACTAGTGGATGTTCTGTGTTTCATCCAGGACTGTGGCTTTGACACTCATCAGCCCCTGACCTCATTCCTTCAGGTTGGTGTACAGTCTCTGGTGCTGGATTTCTGGTGGAATTCTCCATTCATAGTGAGTAGTTTTGAGGTCTTGACATCCATGGTGACCACCTCTTCTCTTGGTTAGGTTAGTATTCAAGCTGGGTACCTGATAACTGGTAGGACATATATGTTGATGACCTGTATCTTGTTGTTGCCATTGAGATGGGACTTTAGGACCTGTCTGACTCTCTGGAGGTACATTGATGTTGCTATCTCCCTTGTCTCTTTCTCATGTTTGCCATGTGTTTGGTACCCTCAGGTACTTGTATCTGTTCTCTACATCTCCTATTTTCCTTCTTGTACATTAACTTTTTCTGTTCTGATTACCTTCTCTCATTTTGCTATCATCTGCCTACACTTATCTAGTACAAACAACATTCTGATATCCTTGCTGTATATCCTAGTTAGGTGGATTAGTGAGTCAATGTCCTACTCACTCTAGGGATCCAGCTGGATGTCATCCATGTAGAGTATGTGGCTGATAGTAGTTCCACTCTTGAACCTGTATCCATATCCACTCTTCATGATGATCTGGCTACGGCGCTTGAGTTCTATGCAGAACAGCACTGGGGATAGTGCATCACCTTGATATATGCCACATTTGATGTTCACTGGTGCTATTGTCCTGGAATTGGCTTCTAGATTTGTTTTCCACTTGCCCATCAAGTTCTTGATGAAGGCTCTTAGGGTCTTACTGACCTTGTATAGGGCCAAGCATTTCCATATTCACGTGTGGCATTGTGTCAAATTATTTCTTGAAGTCAATCCAGGCTGTGCACAGATTGGTCTGTCTATTCTTAGAATCCCATGTGACTGCTTGGCCTACAAGCAGTTGGTGTTTTGATCCTCTGGTGTAGTTTTGAATCCTCCTGTGAGAATTGCTCATGTACTGACTCATATGCCCATCAATCTTGAAAGCTTTGATGCTTGACAGGACCTTCCATGTTGTTGGGAGGCAGGTGACTGGTCAGTAGTTAGATGGTTTCCTTGTGAGGATCCTTTATGACCAGTATTGTTCTGGCTTGTGCTAGCCAGTCAGGGCGATAGCCTGTTGCTAGTAGCTGGTTTATTTGTGCTGCTAGGCATTCATGCAGCATTGTTAGTTTCTTTATCCAGTAAGTGGGGATCATGTTAGGCTCTGGGGCTGACCAACTATTCATGTAGGCTTCTTTTTGTTGGATATCTCTCACTGTGATGGTGACTGGTTCCTGTTCTGGGAGCATGCGATGGTCTGCTTTCAGGTCCAGTAGCCATTGTGCCTTGGTGTTATGTGATATTTCATTCTCCCACATGTTCTTCCAGTACTGTACTGCTATTCTCTTCTCCTCTGCCTCAGGTTGACAGCACTGGCAACCAGACTAAGCAGATACAATATATACAATATTATATATATATATTTGTTTGTTTGTTTTTAATTAATTTTTTTATTTATTGTTGCTGTGGTACAGGAAATGGGAAAATCCTGATGGGAGGCAGCATATCTAAGAATTTATAAATATAATTATTATTTTTTTGGCTAATGTATTGTTTTACACCATACATGTATAGCTTTTTGCATATGTGAATATTCAATATTTAGCCCACCAGAGGTGTAAGCGAAGGAAAATATAAAGACCAGACGCGTACATTTTGAGTAGAACACGGTCAGGTAACACAGCTACAGATTTTGGTGCAGTACTGTTTGAGCTCACAGCTGCTAATGTGGCTGGCTGTTTCACAATCTAGTCGGTCCTTGAGAGGCGTGGGAATTTCTGTAACTAGTAAAGGGACTTCCCCACCCCCTCTTTGTATGAAGCATTTTATCCAAACCACTGAGAATCGTTATGCGAGTGTAGATGTGTTATCTGCATGTGTAGACTGAATGTTTAACCTTGTTGCATTTTGACGTTGCAGACAGACTTGAAAGCCAATACTCTTTTATCTGTCTGTAAACCTGGTCACATTTGTGAAATGAAATATTATTTTGTCTGGACTGCAAAATTTGAAGAATGTTACAAACATTCAGCTCTAATGTTTCCCTATCGCTCCTTGCTCTAGAGCAGATATAATAATTTATATCCAGGTCATTAAGCAATCATTGCTCCTGTTATTTTGCAATAGTAATATGTGCATTTTATTATGAAAGCATCTTTCACACAGAAGATGTTAATACGAAACAAGGCAGGTATCATAGGTTACAAGACTTAACACCGTGGTATCACGCAGTGGCAGATATGGCATGAAAAGATAAAAATCAAGTGATATTTCTTTTTCTCTTTTATTACAGGTGATACTCGAAAAATTAGAATATTGTGCAAAAGTTCATTTATTTCAGTAATGCAACGTAAAAGGGGAAACTAATATATGAGATAGATGCATTACATGCAAAGCAAGATAGTTCAAGCCGTGATTTGCCATAAGTGCGATGATTATGGCTTACAGCTCATGAAAACCCCAAATCCACAATCTCAGTAAATTAGAATATTGTGAAAAGGTGCAATATTCTAGGCTCACAGTGTCCCACTCTAATTTGCTAAGTAAGCCATAACACCCGCAAAGGGTTTCTGAGCCTTTAAAGGACTACTCCGCCGGTCCCCTAAATCACTTGAAGTGTTTAAGGGTGAACTGGCTGTGCCATTTGTCTTATTTTATAAAAAAAGTGCCTATTTCTATTGAACTATTTTATTGCCTTTTTATTATCCCTCTCAGTAACGTCTTCTGGTTGTCAACCATGCAGCCAGAAGGGTTCCCTTTCTGGATTCCATGCTACTCTATGATGAATATTGCTGACTTAGCAATTGCTATGCATACACCCTATGTCTCAATTCTTGTCTTGTCTAATAATATTATGTCCAGGCTTTGAAGTCCCAAAATCCACTAGCCCAATGATAAGTGGAACGAGGGATTCCTAGTCCCCTGGTCTTAATACTCAGAGGGCCAGTAGGTACCATAAATAAGACACTGGGGTGTGCAGTACCTGAATCCTAAGTAATAAACTATTTTTTTTATTTTCTAATATGTGTATTTTTTCAGTTTTTTTGTGTAATGACCACAAACAATGTTGATGTTCTGCGGTTCGCGGCTATAACTGCCATGACTATTTATATTGTGAAAGCACACACTGGAAATGGTGAGTTATTTTGAAAAGTCAGCTAGTAAATAAAAGCAAATATGCTGTACACTATCCCAAATCCGTATACACATTTAAATAGCAAGAGGTTTTTAGTACCATTTCAATGGCCATTAAACCTGCCCCATCATGGCAAAACTCTTAGGTGGGGCCTACACTAGTAGGCAGGTAACTTTTTTTGCTTTTGTTTTATTTCTTTGGGCTGATGTATACGGTAGCCATTGCTGCGCCCAAAAATAATGAGAGTTTGAGAGCTTAACTTTGTGTGCCATTGCAGAGAGGCAAATCTAGGGATATATTCTAGAAAGACCATTTCAAGAACAAATTCTAGATGCATGTAATGGCCTTCTAGCATAGGCGTTAGAGACTGACTGTGATAGAAATCGAGATGGCACATCGTTACCCTAAGCATGGAACCGTTTTTAGAAATCTTTCACTTTCATATAGGACATGGGCAGACTAAGGGGGTACATTTATTAAATCAAAAAAAAGTGCTATTCTTTTTTTTTTACAATCTTTATTTATTTGAAGTTTCCAGTTTGGTTAGGGTTACAGAAAATAAAGGAGGGGTCAGTGTAACAGGTGTTCAAACAGTACAATATCATGAGTAATCGTTTTCAACTATGTATTTTGTACAGTGCGATATTCACAAGATGTTGTTCAAGTGAGTTTCTAGGTTTGGGAATGGGATTCGGTTCATGTATTCACATAGTATGATTCTCGTGGACACACGTTGTGCATTTGACATTGCCTGTGTATTGTATACTTAGTACCATGTTTCAGTGTTGTAACATTCTAGGGAATACAATGTGGGTAATAGACACTGTCACAGGGCCGATGTACATTTGAGATGTTGGGAGGTATGCACTACTTGTGACTGAGCATGTAAGCACCTGCTGTACAGGCTGATAAAAAAAATCTGATGAGAGATCCCATACATGTTACTTAGGATGTGTACAACATACATGTAATATATTATAGGGGTAGGAGAAAGCATCTTAGTGTAAGATTTTTTTCAAAGTATACTTGATAACGTCCATTGTATATCATGAAACATTGGCCAGCCTCATTATCAACACAGACTAAAATTATTTATCGAATTTAAGAGCAGAGGTGCTGTAAACCATGTTTTTCTGGACACACAAACCTTCATAATGTTTATTGGCAGCACATACAAATCTATCCTGTAGAATGTAGAGTGTATATACTGATTGACTGTATCACCTGATTCACCGATCTGCACATCTGACGTCTACATACAACAGTGCACCTCTTTCCATATGCTACCCATCAATTTGTACATTTGGTAGAGAAAAATGGTGGAAATGGTATCCTTACTTTAAGAGGAGCTGGACTGATACACATTGTTGTATATTTAAAGGCTGGTCAGAAGCACTCCATGCATTTAGGCAAATTATTATTATTACATTAATAACTCTAAGAATTCAAAGCTTCAGATATCTTATTTCCTAGTTTATTTATTTACTAATTTAATACAAATTTAGATATGCATATGTACTTACAAAAAGTGTAAATGTTTGAAACTAACGCAAGTCCTAATTACATTTGAGATACACACAACTGAGATTTAAATAGACAGAACACCATCCCTTATGCCCATAAGAATGGCCTGTACATTTTATGTTATTATTGAGCATGTGTTTAGACTTTCTTTTGTACTATACTGTTTTATTGAGAATGTCAGAATGTAGGATGTACGAAAATCCAGTATCGCTGGTACATGGTACCAGACAGGCTGGCGCGCATCCCCGAACACATCCAGACTCTGCTGGAGATGTTCACAGGAACCGGGAACGATGTACCACATCTGGTGGACCTGTCCCAAGATCAAAGAGTTCTGGCAGACGGTAGGCGACGTAACCACCGATGCACTGGGGATGAGTGTTACACTCACACCTGAAGTGTGTCTCCTGTTCATGCCATTAGAAAGCATATCCAAATCAGCCTACACCCTACTCTTCCACATCCTCATGGCTGCAAATTTACTGATAGCCAGAGCATGGAAAGCCGTGGTAGTTCCGGGTCGCACTGCCCTTACAACACAGATCACCCTCAACTTAGACTACGAAACAATGGCACACAAAAATATTAGCCCTAAAAAGCATATTCAGGCAGCGGGCAACATGTGGGACACGTACATTAAATCTCAGACACATACGGAAAACACCCGTACCCCAGACTCACAAGACCACAGGGAAATTAGAGACGGCGAAACACCACAGGACGATACCTGACAAACTAAATAAGAGGTAAAAACCTCCGGATTAGAGGTTTACAATTAGGCGCGGGCAATGGTGACGGAGTTGGGAAAGAGTGGGAGAGGAAAAACTCCGGGCTGCGCTCTGGGCTCTCGACCCAAGTGTCGTAATGCACGGTGAGTAACCCAGCACACCTGGCAATGGCAACCAACACAGACACCAGGCAATCTGTAGAAAACACGGAAAAACAATAGAAAACATGGAACATACTCCACTTTGCAGGAGAGGTCTGCCCCACCAAGACACCGTAGAGCAAGCCTCCTTTGTACATAGTTTATCCCCACCTACCCCTACCTGCTCATCCCATTCCCCCCCCCCTTTTTTTTAGAAGTAAAAAGAGTCAAGCGGCCAGACGGACTGGGGAAGGAGATGGGAGGGCATCGGATATACTGGAACACTGCTCCCTAAGGGTGCAGTGACAGCACTGATTCCACCAGGTAGGCACGAGCACGCATCTAATGATAACACAATCATCAGTCCATCAGACAGGCAAACGGCAGGGCCTGACGTAGACACAAGCGGGGAATAGAGCTGCACAACTGGTCACGAAGCAATCATAAAAAGGAAATAACCCCTGTGACCAGACACCACGTAGAAGTACCCCTCTAGCCAGCTAGCCAGATAGATCATCTCAGGCCCAGACACCCTGCCCGGGAAGATAGACACCCCGAAACCCTCCCCCCCCTATGTAATGCACGTAGGAAAAACAAAACAAAAAAAAACCTGTTATGAGAGCATGTCTATAGATAAATTGCCTGGAGAGCATCAGTGCCAAATAACTGTTACACATGCATATACACTAACAGACCAATATGTGAATGTTTATTCCAAATATCTGTCAGATGTGAGAATGTAGCAACAAAATGTACTGAGAGCATCAACAGCAAAATGTTGTTAACTGTGTACATACACCTACAAACGGCGCGGAAATAGGTTCGGTATAGGACTATCAAGTACGCTTATATGCAAACTATCAACAAGGAAATATCTATGCCAAACAAATACCACGCGTGCACCAACACCATACTAAACGTTTGTCATAAGTGTATAAATTGTTATTATGCAATACCTGTTGGATCTGAGTGACCTGCTCCCCCCCCCCTTCCTTTTACTTTCTGTACCCACATACCTTTTCGCTGACTCAATAAAAATTGTCAAATTGAAAAAAAGAATGTAGGATGTACATTCACTGGAGATTTTGGAAGAAGGAGAAGAATAGGTCAAAGGAAATGTGATGTACAATAGGTTACTTTTGATGTACAATAGGTTACGTTAGGTAACATTCTATTCCAATTTTAAAAACATATGAAAACAAATAACACAAATAACCATAAAACACTACCATGCCTGCCTCTCCCATCCATTCCACCACCTTTACCTTGTCTCAAGGGGAAAGTGAATCACTAAGTGTTAAAGGGAGAGAGCACTAGTAGTGTGACCGATTCTGCTCTCTGTTATAACTAGGCCAGTTTGGCGTGTCAAAGGCAAGCAATACATAAACATAAACATATTCATTTATATATGAAGTGAATATAAGTACATCATTGTCAGCTCACAGGATTCCCTCGCCGGTTTAAACCCCCAGACAGTCATAAGGAAATGTAATGGAGTGGTTAGTTAAGGATGAAGTATGTGTTGTAAAGGACTGCGGCACGCCACCACCTCTGCGGAGAATAATGAAGTTAGAATATAACATTTCCACGTCTCTGGAAATTTTTTAGTGAAGGATTATTTGCTCACTAGAGTATTTAGCCAATCCATTTTAAAGAGCAAACTGAGTTTAAGAATAAATGCAAAGGTGGTGCACCCGGCTGGATCCAAATCTGAAATATAGTTGTGCGGCACCGCAGTACAGCAATAAGTGCTTGGGAATTTTTTGTGAGGTATGGAATGACCTGGGAGAGGTCACAATAGGTAAAGATTAGGGGTAAGTGGTAAAGAGGGCATTGCATTTATATACAGGTATGACTATAGCTCTCTCCAAAAGGCTTGGATAAAGGGGCACTCCACAGACAGTGATATAGATCCACTTTTGCATGTGTGCACTTAAAATAACTCATTAATAACTCATTAATTCCGGGTCATGTGATATAGTCGGTGAGGAGAGTAGTAGGCGTTATGTGTGGTCGGCAGAAACATGTTTCTACAAGAAACAATTTGGAGTAATTGAATTTGAAAAGAGTTGGAAGCAAGGTCTCCCGGTCTCCAATCAGGAAAGGGTGCCAATCAGGGATGCAACGTATAGTAACATATAATTTAGATATAGAGTAGAAAGCAGGGGCTGTTGAGAATAAGAAGGAGTCAAAAGGGTTAGTCCAGTCTTCATGCGTGCAATGTTGTGTCAGAGAGTGGAAATAATGTTGTATCTGAAAGCAAGCAAACCACGGCAGTGGAGGGTCTGAAAACACTCCCGTTGTTTAGACTTTTTTTTAAATAAAAAGCTAGTAAGAACTCTATAACTCTTTCACATCAGAACAAAAGGCTTGCAGTTATTCAGGTGAATCCGTTAAATGAAGACTTAATTATCGAGCTCACAGACATGACGTAAGATATTTTAATTGCACATACAATAGATCTGCAGGGACATTCGCTTTCCCAGTGGATTTCACAAATTACGCACAGGATACCCATAGGGTTTGTCTTTTACTCAAGTGGTAATTACATGGACATAGTAGCTTTATGAGCAAAATGAGAGACTTGTAGCTCTTAGTACCTAATGCACCTCCTTTTGCACAGAGATTTCCCCTATTAGGCACTCTTGTTGCACTGAGCTATATCTTTCATAATGCTTAGCATGCATCTGGTATGAGATCAGAAATGGCAAAGGCTGACAGACTACTACTACTGTTTACAACAGCAGCCTTCTTCTAGCTCATTTCCAGGCACCTTAAAAATGGAATATCGTCAAATTAATTTGTCCTAAGATGCCATTTTCTATAAGTTCTGTTTCAATATTCTTGAGGTGACAGTGAGATTGGAATTCTTGCTGACATTTAAAGGATCACTCTAAGAACCTTAATTATTACAGTTCATTACACTGGTTATGGTGCAAAGAATATATCCCTAAAATTTGTGTCATGCTATTTTCTCACTTGGTGCTTAAAGTCCAACCTATATGTTGTAGCTCATGTATCATTACTGTCCAAATTGGGATGGGTAATGTGGAAGGCCACATCTACAGTGGGAAAGCTGCTGCAGATAGCTTGATAAAGGCTTGTTTTAAGACAAAACATTGTGGTATCCTGACCAATAAATTCTGCCTTTGGACCTCATACAGGTAATCAGTCCTATTTTTTTTGTTCTGCTGATCCTGGTAGTGTGGTTGCCTCTAGGCCGGAGAACAGTGGTAGTACCCTGTTACCATGTGTGCCTACCCATATTTCTTTTTAGCTGCAGTAGAAAATTGAGCTATGGGCACTGAGAAAAAAACATTTTTTTGTTATTTTGTATCAAACCACTTTTCGGTTAAAACCTGTTGCCCTCCCCTTTCTAAATTGTCCAGGCTAAACCCTACTTTAACATTCAAATCCATTATGCCATGCATTCACACAACTCCTACTCTAGAATAGCTTACTTTTCCATACCGCATTAGGACCTAGCTAGCCTCTTGTCCACACGTATAGGCACTGATATATGGTCAGACGATGCCCCAATCATATTGACGCTTATCTCAGACATGCATTAACCCACCAATTCCAATTGGCAACTCAGTGAATATCTCTTATCCTAGCCACTCATTGTGACCAAGACGAGGGAGGTCCTCGCCGCTTATTTCAGAGAAAACACCCTAGATCAAATGTCACTACTTTCCATGTAGGAAGCCCACATGTGCTTCTTCCTTAAGAAGAGCTCTGAACTGAAAAAAACAACGAGAGACTCAAATATCATTTTTACTATTTAGGATCCAGAACATAGATTTAGGTAATAAGGCTGCCCCTCTAACTTCTACCTAGACTGAGCTTCTACAGCTCAGGAGGGAGCTTTCTACCCTCATAAATGAAAACTACCATCGCTCTTTCACAGAAAATAAAGCCTTCTTTTTCCTGCATGACAACAAAAGCAGTAGGCTGCAAGCAAGGATGCTTAACACAAAGAAACAAAGGAAATATATATGAAAAATAAGAGACAAATGCAATAAGGTCTGTCACCTCCTAGAACAAATACACTCTACCATATGGAGATAGTATCTAGGCCTATACTTTCTCCTGCAACCCCAAACCGCACAGTCAAAGCAAAGACACCAGGCAAGTGCCCGGGCCCGGATGGCCAGCCCTTTCACTACTTTAGATCTTTTGCAGAGCTACTTTACCCACGATTTGTTAAGGCATTCAACGCACTACGGAACAGCCACAAGATCCCTGCCCACATATTAACAGCTCACATCACAATTATCCCAAAAGAGGGCAAGTATGTTTAGCAATGTGTGACTTAGAGACCAGTCTCACGACTTAATTGTGACCTGAGCCCCTTTTTCCCTCATTTTCTCAGTTCTCACTTGACCTGTGAGTAAAATATGCATTTTATTGACTTTCCCCTAGCCGTCAATCCCCTTTTTTTCCTATCATCTTTTTTTTTTTTTTTTTTACACCATGGGCAGATTTCAGAATCACGAACAGAAACAGACATGCGTTGCCATTGCATGTTTTTAATTTGATCGTGATTTGGGTACATTTTGGCTCCTAATTCGATCGATCATCCGATTGGCAAAAATTCCGATGATTTGCCGTTTGGACCAAAGCGAATCTTGAAGTCTAGTATTTAGTATGTTGGGTTGCATAATATTGCATAATATTCACTATTTTAGGCAGTATTCTATATGTTTGTTATTATGATATTCCCCTTGTTGGCTAGCATGGCATTCAAGATGTTGGCTAGTATAGTAATCACTATGTTGGGTAACATAGTGTGCAATTTGTCAGAGTGGCATCAACTTATAACCTATAACTTCTTATAAGTCAAGTCTTATAACACTGCGTACTGTCTATCCCCCAAACAATGTTTGCTTGTTTGTTTTTAAACCATTATTATTGTGGTGCATAGTTTTCAAATATTCAACATAAAACAAGTGTATAATGTACATAAATATAAAGATGCAGATCAGACATATCAGGAATAGTGCATCATTTGTTAACAAAATCATAATGAAACTAAGGGCAATAGTGTGAAATAAAACCTAGACTTGTAAACTGTCAAAAGCAAGACAATTGAGCTGTCAATTGTCCCTACATGTAAAAACAAATACATGCTTCAAATGTTAATACAGATATATTTGGGTAAACAAGACAACAAGCAGCATATATGATTATATGATTACAACATGCTGAAACCAAGCATATAAGTAAGATGCAGTAAGTGCACATAAAGTATGGGCATGCAGCTTAGAAAGCCTGTAAAAGGTGCTAGCCTCGAATAAGAATATCCCAAGAGGGAGGTTAGAATAAGGAGTTATGCATCTCAGATGAAAGCCCCTAACCAAAGGGGCAGCAGAAGGGGAGAGAAAAAAGGATGAAATACATTGGAATCTGCATAAATATATCTATATATATCTAGGGCAGGAATGTATTCAAGTATTATGCAAAAACATAAAGCAGGACAAACAAAAATAACTAAAAGGGGCCTATATGAAATGATTTTCAACATTAATATTTAGACCAGGGGTAGGCAACCTATGGAACTAGTGCCATGCACGGCACTGGAGGTGTCTTTCCACGGCACTCAAGGCTGCTAGAGCCAAACAGGCACTGGCCTATCAGGAGTCTCAGTGAAACTTCAGATATCTGCTAATACGAAAAGGACTCAATTTATGCATTGCAGAATATAGAGGAAGTGATCTCAGATCAGTTCCTCCCAGCACTTGTGAATGGGAATCCACACTGTAGTAGAACAGCCCACAGCTGCTATTGCCGCTCCTGTCCTTGACATGTACCTGGCCAGACTGGTCCCTACTGGAACGAGGGAAGCCACCCACACTGCTAGATATACACAAACCTGCAGAATAACCCTCCCCTCATACAAATAATACGAACAGCCCACACACAAACATACACACAATCCCCACAAACGCAACACCACTAACAATCCACATACATGCACACAATCCCACATGCAGCCTCTCATATGCAATACCCCAAACAGCCCCCAAACACTACCAAATACACAATGTGACATATCCATCCACACACAATTCCACAGGCAGCCCTCATACACAGCCCACATTCCTGTGTATCATACACAATACCATAAACTACTAATGAACATATACAATATAATAGCTCATATACGCACAAATACAACGATACAAAGCAATTACAGTAAAAAAAACACAAGCAGAATACGGCAGCATACACACCTCAATTTAAAAAAATAGGATCGGCACGCTACGGGACATCACAATCCTATATCGGCACAGTGCTGCTAAAATGTTGCCTACCCCTGATTAAGACCATTCAAAAGTTTCGAATCAGAGGTGTATCAGAGGTACTTTCAACCGGAAATCATGGAAATGTAGAGTGCGAAGCCGATACCCTCAGGACAAAGAGGATGACGTTGGAGGGGCAACTGATATTTGGGGTTGCGTTCGGGAAAGACAGTCCCAAGTTTCCTAGAAATGTTGAGGCATCCGCAATCGAGGTTAGAATGTGAGATGTCCTGGCATGGGTTACCACCAATGAGCCAGTTGCTCCCCACCTGTAGGTCATTTCTGCAGACCACAATTGGACAGTGACAGGACTTTCCCAGGAGAAGGGTGGCTCTTGTGAGATCCTGATAAAATGTAAGTGTAGAGATCTCAAAAGTCAGGGGCATTTTACCCTTTAGTGCTGACATAATGTAAATCTTGTCTTGTATTGTGATGTATCTGAGTATCACATCTCGGACCACGGTGGACTGGAGTTGAGTATAACTAGGAAGACAGTAGACTCGGTCTATGGCTATCTTCTTTGCCAGTGTGTGGTAAAATTGTAGCCAGAAGCCTTCTGATATAATGTGGTAACTCGTGGTGGGGATGCTCTGAATTTTGATGTGAGTGTGCTGTCTGGCCGTCTTCCATGCCTGATAATTTAAACAAAATCTGCTGATGATTCTGGATTTGCTGCAATGAGTTGTCCAGGTTAGACAGGTGAGTTTGCACATCCACAATATCCTCCTAGGTGGTCTTCATGTGCTCCGTGACAGCCTGCACCTTTGTTTGTGCAGAGTCAGCTGCCAGCAATTTATGTATGTCCGCCAGTAAGACCTTCAAGTCTTACTTGGTGATAAAGGCTGAGTTGTCTGAAGACTCAGGAGATAAAGGCTGTGGAGCTCGAGAACATTGTGATGTCTCTGGCCCCTTTTGCCCTGCAACAGGATCTTCGTCTTTGACATGCGGCTCTTCCACAGAGCAGGCCTGGGCAGTGCTGGTCTCTGAAGCATAGTCCCAATATCTCTACTGTCAGCTGCGACGTGTGGTTTTTGAGAGTGTCAACCCTTACAAGCTGGAAAGGTAGATGATGTAGAAGTGGAAGCAATCCTAACACTATCTTCTACTCCTCCAGAACCAAAAATGGCAGCATGTGATAGGCCCCTGACCTGTGTCTCTGTTTGGGGCAGTTTTGGGGCAAGAAAGAAAGGCATTTATCGATGGAATCAGGCTTGGTGGTTATTAAAGATGGATTAAGCTCAGGATGGCTGATATTAGTAAGATTAAAAAGTTTGCTAAAGAGCAGATAGAAATGGTACCTTGTCAGGTGAGCTAGCAGGCTCTGTCCCTCCCCACCTGATATTCTTATTATTACGCGCCCTAAACATTGTTGCTTGTATAGTGAGAACATTGGCTTGTTATCTTGCTTATTTCAAGTGGGTCATATATGCTCCTGTGGATTCTTTGATTCCAGTCTGAGTAAATGTGGCTACAACTTATGCTTTATCATATGGGTTATTAAATGTTTAACACTATACATATGAGAATTATGAGAACAAGCATGAATCAGACTTATTAAATATTAATTTCAAAAGCAACATGATGATAACACATTTATTCTACAATATCATAGGCAAACACTGAGGTACAAAATACAAAACTTTCACCTGAAATTCTAAAAGCCACTAACATTTAAAATGTTACTGAGCATGAGTCATATTTACCGATTTCAAATGAATGATATAACAGGATTGGTTGTTCATCTTAAAGCTAATATAAATTGGGGGATTTTTTTATTTTATCTGTATAAATCACTTTATCCCAACTTTGGAAACAATCAACCCTAGATAGAATGAATATTTGCATAAAGTTAATAATATTAATTCTTCCTTTAGTACATATTTCTGATATGATTGTTACACTTTTTATTACAGGTTTTTTTCTCATTTGTGTCTTCAAACATCCTGCAAACTTTGTATATATGTTTCATTGCAGTCAGATCCATAGCAATAGAAGCAATGACAGTATTCTCACTTGCGAACATCTGTTTTCCTGGTTTTGCCAAACAGATGTGTTTTTTTTTTTAATTGTGCGGAGATATTATCTGTCCACCAACCATAGTTCATGACACTTCACAGCATTTGTAGAAGGTCCATGGCATCTGACCCATGTCCTGCCTAGTTTTATAGGGGCTACCCCTTTAGCATTCCCTCTTCCTTGCCTTATTTCATTTAAGTGTCAATGAGGTGACATTTTCTTGCCCATTGTTCTAAGTATTTGTTTCCCTTCTTGTTTTCTTTGTGTATATGTTTATTTTATCCTGCTATTCATTTATGAGTGCATTACTATTATATATTAGATTGGGTCTGATCTCAATCCATTACCCAAAAAATAAGTAATTTGCTTCATTACAAATGCTATTACTTTTGATATCTTCAAGCATTGCCTAATTTGAGTTATAGACAGTCCTGAGATTCCATTAATTAATCTGAGTGATTTCCCATTACAAATAATTTAGGCTGCTTATTTGGTTACACACAGTGTTTACCTTTATTTTTATTTATTTTTTTGCATGTTTTCTCAAAGGTGAGCTACTATCTTTTCATTAACGTCTGCAGAATAACTTTAAAAAAAAAATAATTATTATTAAATGTATGTGATGTTTGTGGCATACTGCAATGTGTCTTTCTAAGATTTAACACGGATTTCACATAGTCATTTAAGACAAAGCAATGGGTGCACGCAACATAGATGCCTGTTCATGCTAGTTTTGTTCCCCAGTGTATGTGGGCAGGTTTCTAATAAACCACACACAAGTCTGAGCAGTTATACAAAAGTACGTATAGTTGACATGTATGACATGTAAGAAAGTCACCTCTTCATGATTTGATGGGACTCTCTAAGCAGCTCTGCTCATTTCACAGTTTATGTCTCCCTGCAGAGCTCCTTATAACTACAGCAATTTCTACAAATCACTTCAATTACCAGACTAACTCTCTGCCACACATGGCACAAATTTTACCTTGCTGTCCAACCTCCATCCAACTGGGCAGGTGCAAACTACATGTGTCCCCACCCGCTCTCACAAATTGTGAGAAGGCACCTGCAGCCCCAATATAACTATTGCAACTGTCATTAGTCTAATACTATCCTTATCTTTTTGTGTCATTTTACCCCACTCCCTCTAGCATGTAAGCTCATTGAGCAGGGCCCTCAACCCCTCTGTTCCTGTGTGTCCAACTTGTCTGGTTACAACTACATGTCTGTTCGTCCACCCATTGTAAAGCGCTGCGGAATTTGACGGCGCTCTATAAATATTATAATAATAATAACTACTATCACTTTACTAAGTAATTCTATTCATACAATAGGAGTGAAACTGTGGCTATGGGGATGAACTACATATACCATGAATCCTAGCTGCACAAGACTTTATGGAACAAACCAAAATCCCTATAAGCCAAAATACATATCTCCTGATTTGTGGAGCCTCTTCTTGATTTACTAGGGGTCTGCGAGTTCTTTTCTGCTTGCATTGTACGAGGAAATATCGTTTTACTTTGTTAACTATTTTTATTTGTATGCATTATCGATACAATGCAGTAAAAAGGGGCATTTCATGGACCACAGTTTCTATTCAAAATTTAGATTTCAAAACATGTAATTCCAAACAAAAGGTAGAAGCTGGCTAACAGCTAGTACTGTTATTGAAATTATAATTGAACCACTTGTCTTCCGTTTAAAAAAAAACTAAACAAAAACAAATTTTCGTTACATATCAAAAGTTTAAAAAAATTTGATACCATGCTACATCGTCTTAAACAAGTTTCCAATCCAAGAAAGATATCCTTATGAATTGTGTGCATTCACATGCAAATGTTACCATCATACCACCTAGGTTTCTAAAAAGATTTAATTTTATCAGATTTTCTCTCTTTTTATTTTTTTTTTTAAAAAGGCCTGGATGCATTTTTATTAAACAGTATATTTAAAATAATATTAATAATAATAACAGCATGTTGCTCCAATGAGAATTCTGCTTGTCATATTAGTCAAGAAGATTTTTTTTCTCCATAATGTGCCATAGTTTAAGTTTTCTGAAAATTGGGTTCTCCTTCTCTTAAATCAACAGCAGAAAGAGAGAAGTGTGAAAGGTTGATCTTCCTGGACGTGAACCTTGTTTAATTCTAAACAACAAGGAGGGAAGACAGGAGAAAGGACTGATAAAGTGTCCTGCAGAGTGGTAGTTACCTCGTGATAGAAGGGGTAAACTAGGATTGGAAGGGCTCGTGGAGATCACTCCAAAGTGAAAGTAAAACTTAACTTTTAACAGAAATAATTATAAAAGAGTTAAACAAACAAATTAGTACAGATAGTAAAATAACTGTAGTTGTCAATTCTCTAGTGGTAACAGTTGCACTGCCTGTAACAAAGTTATATACTACGGAAATGTATCAACTTGCTACTGATATAGCTTGTGTCAATTCTGTATCAAAATTAACTGTATCTGGGCTCTAGATGAAATTGAAGACTCCCAGTTAGCTGCAGCTGCGTGTACAATTATGAATCAAAATACAGTGTCTGGGCTCTAAACGAACTAGCAATCGTTAACTATGGAAGGGACAGTTGAGACAGAACTGTTCAGAAACCAATAATATCCTTCATTGGAAAAGTCACCTTCCTATGAAAATGAAGGCAGGGATCACTTACGGACAATATCTCCGGGCTAAGAGAAATTGTTCCAATGACACCACTTTTTATAAAGAGGCCAAGGAAATTAAGAAAAGATTCAAGGAACAGGGTTACCCGAATAAGATCCTCAAGCAAGCATATCAGCGAGTAACCTCAAAATTTGAGAGATGCACTTGTTCACAGTCACCTCGAACTACCCAGTGTCACCCCAGGGTGGCTATCTAAAACTAAGGGAGTGTTTAGATGTGGGTCATGCAAGGCGTGTAAATTCATCAATACTTCTAAAACTGTACAGTGCTCAATTACAAACAAGCAGTACCCTATTCGGGATTTTATCAATTGTAGCACAACAAGAATTGTGTATGTCATCACCTGCAGCTGTAACCTCCAATATGTGGGCAAGACATACCAACAATTTCGCAGACGTATACTGCAACACGTAAATTCAGTTACTAATTGCAACATCAGTACACCCATTTCCAACCACATTCTCTCCCAACATCCGGGGGATACCTCACACCTTAGTTTCCAAGCGATTGAGCGGCTAACTACAAACACCAGAAAAGGAGATTTTAACCTAAGATTGCTTAAAAGGGAGTCCAAGTGGATCCATGAACTCAAGACACTAACACCTTTGGGTCTTAATGAGGAGTTCAACTTTACTCAATTTATACACTAGTCATGGCCGTCTCGCTCTTTTAATTCTCTAATAGATTATCTTAGCTATTCTATTTCTGCTCCCCAATGTTACTATCATCTGTATTATCTGTGATTTAATATGGCTTCTAGAGCTTTCTTCTCAGATTAGGCTATTATAGTACAGTTTTCCAATGTCACAGGGACTGTTTATCACCATGGCTATAGTTTTCATTTTGTAACACCAGGCGCAGCCACTTCAAGTTTTCTATTGGATAATTCTATTCCACTATGTCAGTGGATTACACGAGGCAAAACCTTAAGGTTATCATCCCTGCTCAGTATTTAATACATTAGACTGCATTACCTTATAATTGGTTATCATTTTCGTATCATTTTTGTTTTAGTCTTAGGCATGCACATTCCAAGTATGCAAGAGTTACAAATTCTCTTCTCTTCAATTTACCCGCCCACCATAGCAACACAAGTCTTCTCATTGGTCAAAATTTGCTCAAACCCACCAATGAAAACTTCTCTTGACATTTAAAAACCGAACTCTAGCACCAGACCGATTCCCCTCTGATGACCCTGTGAGGTGAAACGCGTTTTCAGAGGAACACTACCGGCATTATCTACAAGTCACTGTACTAAGAGTGACCTCTGCTTTATCAGACGAATTGGAGCTATCTTTATTACCTTATCAATTGAAGCTATTTATTGTCATCGGCTCGGCTGTCACGCTGCAGCATTAGAAGCAGCTTAACCACTACAGGCATTTGTAGCATTATTCCTCTCTCTG
The DNA here is from genome assembly GCA_933207985.1 of Pelobates cultripes. NCBI lineage: Eukaryota > Metazoa > Chordata > Amphibia > Anura > Pelobatidae > Pelobates > Pelobates cultripes. The sequence continues at coordinate 228,473,204 of OW240916.1, forward strand.
TAGAAGGATCGGTGGGCGACTTTCAGTTCTATTATAAGAGATTATAGGTTTTTGGCTAAGGGGGCGCCCTCGAAGGCACAAGTATTTAGGGACCTACAAGAATAGGTGGTCTCCTAGTGACATTTAGACAACCCCTCTTTGTTGGTTACCAAGCTATCTTCTGAAGAGTCAACAGGCAGTATAACCTTGTCTACACCGCCTAGTTACCACACTGCCATTATTTTTCACTGCTCATAATACTAGACGTGATTTTTCACGGCTCTGAATAGAGGACCGCTGTATCATTTTTTGAGATTTTAGTTCCTGCAGTGTACTGGTACTCTCAAGTTTCGTTTAGAGTCCAGATGCTGCAGTTTGTTAAACTTTGCTACTAACATTAAAAGCAGCTTCAGTGCAGCTTACTGGTACTCTGCTAGTTCATTCAGAGCCCAGACACCGTATTTTGATTCATAATTGTACAAGCAGCTTCAGTGCAGCTAACTGGGACTTTTCAATTTCATCTAGAGCCCAGATACAATTAATTTTGATACAGAATTGACACAAGCTATATCAGTAGCAAGTTGATACATTTCCATAGTAAACTACTTTGTTACAGGCAGTGCAACTGTTACTGTAGACAACTACAGTTATTTTACTATCTGCAGCTAGGCATTGTTGCTAGTCTATTGCCATTTTAAATGTATACTTTCAGAAGGATAATACAGCATCTCACGTAGCATATACTATATTAAGTTGTTTCCACAAACTTGACAGTGACTTCTGTTTAACCGAAAGGCCTTCACAGTCCCCATGTAAAAGGTAATTGTATAATTTCTAATTCATTGATATGAGTGAATTGGCCAGATGTCAAAATAATTCTTTAATAGAGTATTTGCAGTATGAAGTGCAATCTGAGGTTTGCAGAGTAAATGTGTGGCCTAAATCTGCAAGATAATTATACTACAAACTGAGAAATGATCACATTCTCTTATGGAATGTAGCTAGTACCTTGTGAGTCCATGCAAGGCTAAAGTGGGTTCTATGTGAGCTAAATCTACATAGTAAAAGCCTTGAGAGTTTAGATGTTTGGATAAACTTTCCAAATGATTTCATATTTTTGGATAAGCTTTTAAAATACTTTCAGTATATTAAAAGATTGAAAAATATATTATATATAATAAAATATATCAATGTATCGAAAATATTTTTACAAATATTAAATGGTTTTAAAAGTTTTTTCAATAATTGTAAATAATTTGAAAGGCTTATCCAAAAATATTAAATCAAGGTCGAAGGTCTTAATTTGACATTGTTGGATAAGCTTTCCAAATGATTGAATAATTTAGGATACACATTTCAAATAATTTTTTCAACTTATTTTTTTATAACATAAATGTCAAATAGATGTCATGTATTTAATAAGTATATGCATAAATAAACAATATCAAAATATTACTAAAGTAAACTTTTTTTTAACTGTTTTGGGAGAAGGAAGGCAGTAACAACACTTCTAATACATACACTGAGTAGCTGCATGGGGATAGAGATGGCACTGGGAACCAGGTCACAAAGATACCACTGATAAGCTGGCACTGTAGTAGGTGGGTGACTCAATGGGCATTCTCTTTAGACATTCACCCTTGTCATGCCATAGAAGACATTGATAATCCCACTTAACCTCAATTTTAAAAATTGACACTGAACCTGGAGAGTATGCCATTAAAAGATTTACGTGATGTGTTTCACGGTTCAGATTCCAAGGCACATATTGCTTCCCATTATACTCTCTGGGCATTCTATTATTATTATTATTATTATTACTGGTATTTAAATAGCGCCAGAATATTCCATAGCGCTTTACAATATTATCAAAGAAGGAGATTTAACAATAAATGAGACAATTACAAAAACTTACTGGAACTTACTGGGTTGAAGAGGGCCCTATTGTGTCATTCACCTGTCATTCCATAGAAAAGACCTATAATACCAGATAATTTATATTTTACAATCTGCTGCTGTACTTGAGGAACACCTGTGGTAAAGATGAATTTGCTACATAACACAGATTTGCCTGCAAATGAGTTTGTGTTGCTTCCCATTATACTCTATAGGCATTCGCCCTTGTCATTCTATAGAAAACATTGATAATCCCACTTAATCTCAATTTTACAAATTGCCACTGAACCTGGAGAGTATGTCTGCAAAAGATGTATTTGATATGTCTAATAGTTATGTCTCTAATTCAAATAGTTTGTTTTCATTATTCTCTATGGGCTCCATTATTGTCTATGGGCATTCCACTGCCCTGTTAAAGTCTACGGGCATTCCATACAGTCATTCCTTTTAGTAGGTCCCTCACTTGAAGCTCTCCATTGTGGGTGCTGCCATGTTAGTTCTGTCTTCCATCTTCTTTTCTTAGTGTTTTATCTGCCAGGAGCCAGGTCAATATCGTATTCTCACACACGTATCTGAATACAAAAGAAGCCTACAGAGGACTTTCCATAGATCTACTATCGCAATGGGTGACTAGATGTCTGTTTCTCACAGCTGCTGCCTGCTACAGCCATGGGAACTGGCCAAATCTGACGTCATTTTTGACAAGTTTTGTTAACTTTGTCTTTGTCCATAAGACAAGGCACTCATTTGTCTTTTGATACTTTTTTTTTTTTTTATTATTTATTTTTGTCGTGCAGGTGTTAGCAAAACATGGGAGAGACATATTATCCATAAACACACATATCATGCCGAATATTGAGCAAAACATAAAGTATGGTTCATGCTAGCTAGTTGCTAAACAAATGTGCTAACTAGGAGCTACTAGACAAATCATTTCAGAGTAAGTCTAATGGTGGATACCTGAGTGAAACAATATACATCTGCACTTTTTAGGTTAACAGAAACAATCCATATTAAAACTGCAAATGCAAAATAAACTATAGTACCACTGGGTGCCTACAGTGAAAAGAGACATGAAGAAATCCCTGCAATACTAATGGAGCATGTACTAAGAATGCATATTAAGTGAGAGATCCCTGGTTCTTTGCTAGGGAGGGTACTTAGCTAACATACACCATACAATGTAGAGTTTATGGCAGAGTGTTATTGCTCAAGTCCTAGAAAGCGACACCCCACCAGCCCCAGGCTCTTGCTCAGTCCAGCGCACTCTGCCCACCGGTGCAATCGCGTCCTGCGACTTGAACGTGGGCTCGGTATCTGCCATCAAACTGCTGCTTGCCATATTGAATTTTTGCCTTCCGAGAATGTGACCCGTGCTTAGGGTGTCCACCCTCGTTGGACTGAGGCCCAGGTGAGTGATGGTTGCTCACAGAACCGAGCCTCCGAGCTTGAGACGCCAGACGCTTCTTATTCCTCAACCTCCTCCCTGCCGGAGTGAGACGCCTGGAAAGAGGTGTTTTCCCGCCCAACTGTAGCGAGCTTTTCTTCTTGTTACAACTCTCCTCTCTATGAGTGAGTGTGGCCAGGAACCGCATCCACAGACATTGTGCTCTCCTTGTGGAAGGCCCAGGTCACTGCGGTGGCCATCCTGGAATGGTATTCAGCCCCACAAGATTATCTGCTTATTTTCCTTGTATGTAGTTGTGTTGTACTTGCATCAGGTCTGCACCACAGTGGGGATCGGAATCCTCCCCACCTTTCCAAAGGGAGGTGGGAAACAGGGCCCAAAACAAGATATAAGTGCATTAGGTGAAGCAGCGGCCGTCCCTTCCACCCTGCCTGGCACTGTAGGCCTCTGAGGCAAATTGAGCTGGGGACTTGTAGACTTTCCTCTGAGACTCAATCAGACTTTCGGTATGGTTCAGGTAGGTAGTGTAGGCAAGTTTGCCTTCCAAAATTGGGTTAAATACCCCTGCGGTATGTTTAGTTTCAGTTGTCCAGCAAGGAGCCCATGCTACACACGTCTGCCTCAGTTGGCTGTCAGGCCCACACCTCATATCTTTTGATACTTTTGAGACTTTATTGTTTCATAATATAAAATTTATTGCACCTTTAAGAGGCTTTATACATTTTACAGTTATTAAACAGTTAAATTAATCACTATTTAATAGATATACTCACAATGAAACTTGCATGTATTTAATTATGCATTTTTTTCATTGAGTATATATCTAAAAACAGCTTGCAAAAGTTGCAGTTCTCTTATCTGCTGCATTTGCAAACCCTCCACTTCTAACCATGCCCAGACTTTCTGTGGCTGTCCCATCACAGGCTTCCAAATGCTGCTCAATGCAAAGTCTTTGCAAGGCAGGTGCTCTGAGCAATTACTGCCTTTCGAGTTTAGCTCCACTGAGCCAACCAAACCAGGAAGTAAAAGGTTGGACAGCCAGCCGGATGCAATAAGGCTCATCTATAAGAGTGCCAATTGCTAAGGACCAAATTAAAACTTTTGCAAAATGAAAAAAAGAGGACACAGTCTTCACACATAAAGCACTTCAGCAAACTGGTTTTTTTTTTCGTTTTTTTGTTTTTTTTTAGCAAATTACATTTCTTTTTTTTTATTGCACAATTTTGTTACAAGCTACAAAGAAAAAAGACAATAAACGTTTATCCATACAAATATAATAATAAGTTAAATGTTGGCCTAGTATCAATAGTACTTTTCTGCTGTGTTATCTCCTCGTTATTAATTTATTAGGTTCTATTTTATCTAATTTCATTTCCTAGTATGCATAAATAAGTTTTCTCTTGACCATGGTATAAGGAAAAGAGTAAGGGGGGGGCGGGTGGGGAACCTGCGCATGCAAAGGCTTTACGCTTTTTAATTCTACAGTGCCTCCAATAATCTTATTGATTCATCCCAAAAACCTGTATATCTAGGCTTTTTATTGCCGGGAGTTGGAATATATTTTTCCATAAGTAGTTGAGAACGTAATTGGTGTTTTATTTTGACCAGTCAGGTTTAGAAGGGTTTTTCCAATTCCTTGCAATAATCAGCTTTGCTGCTATAAGCATATATAACAATAAGTTGAGTTTTTTTTTTTTTTTTTTTTAATGCAAGGTATGTTAAGGTGTAAAGGTCTGGTCTTTTACATTTTAAGGTTTTATTGAATTTTTCTCCAACGTCCTGCCATAATTCTTTGATAAATGGGCAGTCTGACCAAATATGGAGGAAATCTGCCACCTTGGCCCCACATCTCCAGTCAGAGGATTCAATGGGAATGATCCTGTTAATCTTTTTTGGAACTAGATACCGTTTATTTAAAATCTTAAAAGTGTAGCTCATTTAAGGTTAAACAGTGGATATTTGTATTTAAAGTTTGTATTGAGTTACACCAATCTTTATAGGGAATTTGTACACCCAAATCCAAACTCCATTTTGGTAGTGCTGACAAGTATAGTTTTTTTTTTCCCATTTATATTGTAGAAAGTTGGATTTCGAAATAATTTTTTTAGTGTCCTTACTGTTAGTAATTTGTTTGAAATATCTTACATTTTCATGTTCTTTAGGAAATCTGAGATTGTTCATTATATATGATCTGACTTTAAGATAATCAAAGAAATCCTTATTAGTGAGCCCTGATGTTGATAATAAGTCTAAGAGGGTTCTGATTTTTTCTGATATACTTAGATCTGCTACAATTTCAATACCATTGTATGACCATGAGGATATAGTGATATCAGGCAGTAGATCATTTAATAATTCTCTTTTGAGAGATGGTAGAATTTTCTCTCTTAAGTCCAACTTCAGTTTAATTTCATACCAATTTATCAGTATGTGATTTAAGGAAAAGATTCCATGAAAAAAGTATAATGTTTTAATTGTTTGGTAAGGTATCCAAAAGATTGAAGATACAGATTTAAAGGAGCCTATTCTCTAGGATTCTAGTTTGTACCAGCTATCTATCCTCTAAGGATGATTTATGAAAGGTTTGTATTGCATGGGTTAAAAAAGTAGCCCGAACCAGTCTTACCAAAGACGGAATTCATAAATCTCCATCTCTTATTTTCTTTGACAGTATTTTGTAGATTATCCTCAGTCTTTTTACATTTAGAAAAAGAGGACTGTAAAAGATTGATCCAATTTAAAGGGGTGTTGCATGGTATTAGGCTTAGAATATATGTTAGCTTAGGGATGATGTATGCATTTATAGTATTAATCTTGCCTCAGCACAATAGTTCTTTTTTTCTCTCCAAGAGTTTAATTTAGCGTTATTCCTTTTTATCAGGGGGAGCAGTTCACTTTTAATCTCCATCCAGTTTATTGATATTTTCAAGCCCAAGTAAGTGAAATATTCCTTTGCCCAAAGGATGTCAAAACTCTCCATGATCCTGGCTTTCATCTGTGAAGTTAAAACAAAAACAGGAGCGAAGTTGTTTTAGAAGTATTTAATTTGTAGTTTGAAAGTCACACTTCAGCAAACTTAATGGGACACTATAGTCACCAGAACAACTACAGCTTAATGTGGTGGTTTTGGTGAACTTAGTCAGTCCCTGCAGTCTGTTTGCTGTAAACACTGCCTTTTCAGAGAAAAGGCACTGTAAGCAATGCTGCTTAGAAACACCTCTAGTGGCCACTCCTCAGATAGTCACTAGAGGCGCTTCCTGGTTCACTGCTGCACACTAAAATAGGTTGAGTTATTACTATATATAAGGGGGGCAAAGGGGAGGACAGGGGGGTTTAAAAAGTGTATGTAACACTATAGTTTTAGGAATAAATGTTTGTGTTCCTGACCCTATAGTGTTTCTTTAAGTGTTTGAAGTGTTCATTTAGCCAACTCTTGAAGAAAACTGAGGGAAGGATAAAAAAAAAAAAAACTTTTATAATTCCAGATGTCTGGATTTCCTCATCAATGGCTCAAAGATTGTTGTGTCTAGCTTTGATAAGGATTGGCTCCCTCAACCTGCTCACAGCATTTTTGACTTTGCTACTACTGCTTTCGAATAATTATTGAGGATTCCAGGCTTTGTTTCTTTTTTGGGGGCAAACATGGGTCATTCCTCCATTTCGTTCGCTATATACTTTCAAAGTCTTGAGGTATTACTTCTGAAATAAAATATTGTAATGTCATGATAACTGCTCCAGAAAATCAATTATATGAGCACCAGTTTAGAAGGTACTTATGGACTCTAAACTATTAGACTTCAACACAGATAAATACATAAAAAACTAATCTGAGACCTCCTAAAGTTTCCTGTAGAAGTTAGGGTCTACATATAACTGCCCTTAGGTGGTCTTTTTTTCTTCTCGTCCCTACTTCGTATCAACTTCAAATATAAAGGCAGAATAAATACTACATATACTGTGTTTTATACATAACTGCTGAGCTTCTTCCTTTATACATAATAAAAAATAACAGAAATGTATCGATATTCTCCTAATAAATCCAGCAGGAATGGAGTAACGTGAGGAAAAGAGGCAGTAATAGATCACATTACAAATTTTAAAATGAGTGAACAAGTAGTGCAGGTAAAAGTCGAATGAAAGAATATTTATCCTTAGATGGTTTACTTACTAAATAATGCGGTATAGAAACTGAACAGCAAACTATAAACAATAATAACTGATTTTACAAAATTCTCCAGAGCAGCTAGAGTTACAACTTGGATATATTAGGTTAACAATTGCAATTTGTTTTTCAATTTACTACAATTTAGCACTCTTGTAAAAAAAATTTTTTTAAAAACTCTACATTCACAAAAGGAATTCTACCTCTACTATTTCAGGTAAACAAGTTAAAGTGTCAACTCTACAAGTGATGATATATTTAAAATTATTTATAGACAGGCGTTTTCATGCAAGACAATAGTAACTTGTATACGTCTTGAATAAATGTAGTAGTGACTTGGACAGTGAGTGAATACACATGTTAGAACAAAAGATAGATGTGGGAAAACGGGATGGAATGAAGAAAGGCAACAGATGCCAAGGCCCCAATTTAACAAGCTTTAAAATGATTCAATATTGTTAGAAAAAAACTGTACAAGTGATGAATCTACAAAAACCCCTTAGACTTTAAGGGTGACCTCTGCTGACAAATCATTAAGAAAGTTTTTCTATCAATATTCCTAAAACAATAGTGTATTTAACACTATCGTTTTAGGAATACACGTTATGGTAATTAAAGAGCTATTATAATGATACATATTAAAAGATGTTTATCTACAGTTTTTAAAACCATGCAGGGTTATTCAGTAAAGTGAAAATTCAAAGTGAATTTTAAATTGAAGGTTATGATAGCCAAACTGGAAAAATTCAAGAAGTCAGCAATGCTTCCAGTTTGACATTCACTTTGAATTCTCACATTAGTGAATACCCTAGAAGTAAGTAAATTGTAAGTTGCAATTAATTACGGAGGTGTAAAGACAGTGTTGGTTAGAAAAATCTATGTGTTAAAGTTAGAATTCATCATATTCAGTCTTCTACCCTTCTGCTCTGGCTTTGAGTACCATAAATGGTCATTATAGCATTATTATTACAAAATGCCAACATATTCCACAATTTTACAAATGGGAATATAAAACAGGAGATGTCTGACAAACAAACATAATGTCAACAGAACCAAGAGGTGACAATATAGTTGGTTTAAAAGTTCACAGGTGTTGCCTACTGTTCATTGTGCAGCGTTCTGATAAAATAAATATTTTTGGACAGAATCCCTTTCTCAATTTACCACGAGTGGCATAGTAAGGAAAGCAGTAATTACTTAAAATCAACAGGGTGATTACCTAAAGTGAGAATTCAATTTGAAATTCACATTTAAGGCCAGAGAAGACAAACTGAAAGCTATTTTTTTCAGTTTTTCTATATGATTATTTTGGTTACTAAATTTAAAATTCACTTTGAATTGCCATTGAATTCTCACTTTACTGAATAAGCCTGTCAGTCTCCAAATGGAAGAAATTCCTTTATTTTTCAAGATTGTGCCATTATCTTCTCTTAAACATTTTTTTTCTGGATCTAAAAGATGCATGCCGGCAACTTTGATCAACAAGAGAAAAAAAACACACACTCAAAAGAGTAAACAAGAAGCCCAACGTCATTGATGCATTAACTAAAGCAGCCCTGCACATGCGAGGATCATGTGAGAATTGAATGGATAACAAAATTAGGGATATGGAGAAATCCAAAAACAATGTGAGGAAATATGCATAAATCGTTGCCATTGCAAAACTTCTTTCAGGACAAGAACAGCCAACCTGTAGCTTTTAAAGCTGATTCATCCTGAGCCTATCCATCTAGCTCTCTATCCATATTTGTACATTAACATTTAATGTACATTTTTAAAAAATGTACAATCCTGAAAGTTAAGAAAAATAAGAAACAAGTTATCTAGATAGACTTAACATTATAAGGTAGAATGTTTCCACATAGCAAATAAAGTTTCTACTTTGAAGAAGAAAATAAAAGTTGCAATGTAATTAATTTAGTAATTAATACACAATTACAAATGTCACTTGAAAGAAGAACGATACAAAAGTGATACTTATAGGAGAAGAAATTTTGTAGAGATACAAAAGAGAGTAAATAATAAGGAGTATGTTCCCTAAACAAAATGTGATGAAATGACCACCAGCCAAAGCAGACTAGCAGCAATACAAGACTTAGATTGACTGCAGACTGTTCCTAACCCTGCTGCATAGGCCTACATTTTGCATGTGAAATCTTACCATTTAGGGATTATGCCCATATCACTAATAATACATTCTCTCTTGTGTTTTCTTACAGGATGGGCTCTGGATATGGTTCCTTGCAGATCTGTTAAATTGATCAGGTAGTAGGAAACTAGCAGGGAGCACATCAGGAGCAAATAGCTGGGCATTATTTATTTTTTTAATTTTGATGAAACTGATGACAACTTTAAGACGTGTTAGCTTTTCACAAATGGGCACAATACATTTACAATCTCCTAGGCTAGTTTTATATCTGTTTCATAATAACCCTACAAGGTAAAATACCAATTAATGAGAAATACACAGTTTATGCCAACCCATTGTCTATTAGTTATTGTAGCACTAAAACCCAGTTTTTGTCTAGAACAGCAATCACTACATTTCACTGTTGCTCATACTTTATATGTTGAACTCAGACTTAAGACTCAGGATTAGCAATGCTTTAGAGAGGGATTTCAAGTTAAAGTTAAATGGTCCATTGCTGCCTGGTGGTGTGTATTGTGTGTAAGGCTGTATAGGCCCTTGGCCAGCTAAAGACTAATGGTATTTCATCAAAATATCTCAGTGTCACATTAGGTCAAAGTTTAAGCTGATGCATGCCCACTAGTGCTAACAGTGGTGGGGTAGTTCATTGGTCATGTTCTTTCTACCAAATATTTCTGTTATGGGCTACCACATCACAGATCCAGTCACAACATTAATTATATATCTTTATTACAAGACAACTGAAGATAGGAGAGAGGGAGAGAGAGTGTATATATGTGTATATGTGATGTGTAATAAAATGACATATACTCTCATGTGCTTCATAAAGCAAAACAATGAGCTATTATCATACAAACATTAAGAATCACACCACTGCTCCAGCTCTTTCCTCATGTACATTAACACTTAGTTACCTCAGTTTAGTGAATGTGGGTCAACCACAGCAAAGAAAATAAAAGCAGCGAGATTGTACCACTTGCAGAAGTGTTGATGGATAAAACAGTGCTGTGTTGCTGGCATTAAACAGGTAAATATATTCCAGGTTATTTAAGAATTTAGATGAAAGATGTATGTGGCTGTCCCACATGTATTCTATGTATCCAATTGGGTAACCAATATGAAATACTCTAACTGATAGATGACAACTGTTAGCCTAAAAAGGCCTATGTGTGCTAACACAGCTGCCCACTCTTAACCTTTTCAGTGCCGGTAACAGCAGGTTTTGTACACACTAAAGCTATATAAGGAATCCAAACTGTTCAGTATCATTGGCATTGCTCTGTTCATTTCCTAATGCGTTTGTTGCAATACCCCTCCTCCTCCTCTTCATCCCTTTTTGCGTTTCAATGTTTGGTGCCATAGCGATATAATAAATGCAAAATATCTTTATACAAAGCATGGGGGGGATGAAGGGGGGGAGGGGGGGGGGGCAAGGCATATATCTGCAATAAACCAGCAATGTTCTATGGAAGGTGTGGGCTGAGGAAGATGAACAAGGGGTGGGGGTTGTATAGGAGCACTGCACAGTCTGTTACAGAGAAGCACCTTTGCGACCACCTGCAGAATGCGCAGGCTCACTGCATCTCACTGCAGCTGCTTAATTTATGGCACTGCACACCAAATATAAACAAACCCACTGCCAGCAAGGAAAGATTGGAGGGGACGAGGTAAATAAAGAAAGAATTCTGGAACCACTGCAGTACGTGGGGTTAGAGTTGCAAAGGGCTGTTTTACACCTGGGCACCCAAAGAGTTAATGCCAATAAAAAGGGACAGTAAAATGATTCATGTAAAAGAACAAATCACCTGCACTCACAAAATATAGCCATGTAGCATAGAGGAGCAGGATACCCCCGTGTCTCTCTTACCTCTAGTGTCCTGATTTCTTTCTGTGTCAGATCGTTGGAGGTGGCACATTTGGTCCGGAGCCCCTCCAGGTTGGAGATGCTGATGTCTATCATGTCCTGTACCATCTCGCACTGCTGCAGGGCTGTCTGCGCACTCAGGGGATGCTCATCGCCGCTGGATACATTGTCTTCATCCATTTCTTCCACCACCTCTGCTCTGCAGTCACCCCCTTTTTTTCCCCTTTCCTTCTCCCCCTCAACCCCCCCAAAAAAGAAATAAAAAAGGGGGGAACCTAACCCCCCCTCCCCACCCCCACACTAGATATCCTCCGTTTCAACACCCACACCCCCTTTTTAGCGTTTGCCCACCACCTCAATCTTCAAGACAGGTGCATGGATGGGGGCACCCCGGGTACAATGAGGCTGCATCAATTCTAGCCCCTGTGCACTGCCTTCATCAGAGTACCTCCCGCCGAGATGCTGTATCACACGAGCAGCAAGCAGCGGTGCTGATGCTGCCAGCAGGGGAATAAATAAAGGAATAGCAGCTCTCTGTGCGCACAGGCAGTGGGTCTGTCTGCAAAGCTTCCAACGGGAACACAATAATACTGTCAGTAGGTGTCCGTCGCCTGAGCACAACCTGGGGATCAGCGTCACGCAGGAGCTCACACTTGCACTTATTACCAGAGTGCCCGTTCTATTATTATAGGAATCCTGCTATCTCTCTTTTATTGTGTGTTCTTTCTCAGAACGTTGCGGATTGTGGGGCGTGCAGGGGCTGGCCCTCAGAGGGATGATGCATGGATGGCCGCCGGTGCTTGCTGAGTAAGTGTGCTGTAACCGGTGCCTGGTGCTGATGCCTGTAATGCTACTGCTGCATCCCCTCCTGCCTCACTCTGCACCGACATCTTGCCTGTCAATCAAGCGCGCCCTGGAAGCAACTAGGAGGAGGAGCGGGGCTCGGGGGACGGGGACGTGAACGCGCACCTGTCAGGGAGGACCAGAGTGTTTATGTACAGGGGAGATTCCTTCCCCCTTGTTTAGGGGCCTGGCGGCGAGCAATCATGACTGCTAAAGTGACCTTTAATAGGTTTGTCATTGTCATGGAAAAAGAGAACTTGCCTTAATTAGGCTAGCATTGGTGAAGAATTTCGTCCTCATCTATTGCCAAAATATAAAGCATTTACATGTTTTTTACATATTATTTTTTGATTGTAATATTTGTCACCAATCACTTAAGCTGAATATTTTATTTTTTTAAATAAAATTCTAATGTAAACATTCAGTTAATACTTTCTAAACAATTTCACAATGGACTGAATAGAACTTTACAGGTAAATAGACAGGTAACTAATTTAGCAACTCCCATCTACACCCAGGGATCTTTTCAGGTAACTGTAATCTCAGTTCATACCAAATCTCTGTAGACTACTTCTACACTGAGGTTACCTGTACGCTGGCCTGTGCATAAAGAAATCCAAGTGGGTTTATTATCTAATAGTTAACTGCAAGGAATTGCCAAGGAACTGCAAATGCCCAGACTCAACTGGTCTCCAGCTCAGGTGGGCGCCAGCTCAGGGTCTATCCTAATTGTAGCAACCCAGTTATTATTATTAGCTCACTAATTGGCAACTTAAAACCTAAGTCCACTGTTCTATACAGTAAGAAAGAACAATCACATCACCACCATCTCTTCTCAATGTGGATATAAGAATATTCAGTTTTAGCAAAAGTCTTATTCACCTACCTAGTTCATCCTGGTCATGTTCTGCGATTCATATCAAATACAATTTTATCTATCTACAAACCATGATAGGAAAATGTAAATGGCTCTCTCGTAAATTTAGGGTTAGATGAAATATCTTCACTATCTACATCAGGTGTTCCCAATAATTTTTTCCAGTGGAACCCTTTGACATAGTGTATCAACCCCCTCCCCTCTGCCCCCCCCACCCCCATCCAAAAATAACCCTTTCAATTAGCAAATTTAGGAGCAGGAGTGCTTTTTTTTGTAGAGTTGGTGTTAGTATATCATTTTAGCATTTTAATACAGGGGTATGTTTTGTATGTAATGTTTGCATTTGAGTTTAGGGGTTTGTTTGGATGTAGTGTTGGCTTTTAAATGCATGTGTGTAGTACTGGTGTTTGAGTGAAGGGTGTGTTTGTATATAATCTTGGGGTTTGAATTCAGGAGTGTTTTTGTATGTAATGTTTGTGTTTGCAGGGGTGTGTGTTGGCATTTGTCACATACATACTTACACAGATATACATACACATTAACACAGAGATACACACAAACACACTTTACATATACACACACATCTGGCACACACCTTAACACACAGATACACACTGAAACAGTGGCAGAACTACCGCGGTCGCAGGGGTCGCAGCTGCGACCGTGCCCATCACTCCAGGGAGCCCGGCCGCTCTGCGGACCCCTGCAACCACAATGCCTACCGTGGTATAACCACCAGGGTCACATTGAAGGGGCCCATCGGGAGACCACCCGATGTTATGTATTTCCAGAGGGCCCAGTCAGTGCTGCGGCCCAGAGGGCCCGGTAACAGCTTGACCGGGCACCCTTTAAAGGTAAAGGTCAGAGGCTGGGAGGAAATGACTGCCCCAGTCACTCCTCCCAGCTTACACAGGGAGGAAGGAGAGGAGGGTGTCAGAGTGGGAACTCTGACTCCCATCAGGCTGAGCCACTAGACCCCAGGGAAAATCACTCTCTGTATGTATGTGTGTGTATGTCTGTGTGTCTGTATGTATGTGTGTGTCTGTATGTATGTCTGTGTGTCTGTATGTATGTGGGTGTATGTCTGACTATATGTCTATATGTATGTGTATCTGTGTGTATGTATGTGTGTGTGTGCCTATAAGTGTTTATGTGTGTGCATATGTGGGGGGGGAACGTATGGGAGGGGGACGATAGACATATGGGGGAGGGTGGCGGGGTAGTAGAAGTACAGGGGGAGACCCCAGGGAAATCTACGCACCGGGGCCCCGCGGTTTCTAGTCACGCCTCTGCACTGAAAGATACACACAGAGACACTCAGATACACAGACGGTCAGATACCCATTGGCGCATGCACTCAGATACACACTGACACAAATACACACAGTGACACTTACACACAGATACACAGTGGCACATACACACACAGTGACACATACACTGACACACAGATACACACAGTGACACATTAATACAGACAGTAACACATACACACACTAACACACAGATACACACACACTGTCAAATATGCACATGTCATTTTATATATATGCAGTCACCCTCCTCTTAGCATACCTGTTGTCTACAGGAGGGTGACTTGATGGCTGAGGCTGGTGTGTGTGGGGGGGAGCTGCTCACACCTGGCTGCTGCCTCTCTCTCTCCAGCGCGTCGTTTTCTATATGAAGCAGGGAGGAAGTGACCGTCCGTCACTTCCTCCCAGCATCCCATACTAGAGGGACCTGGTCGCGCTATTAATCGGTCGGTGCTGACTGGGTCCCTGTGCAGCAATGCTTATTGGGTGGCCTTAAGTGCATTGGACACCCAATGGGCAAATCACAGTGGCACCCCACTTTTGTTCGGGTTCCACAGACCATTATTGGGAAATGCTGGTCAGCACTAACTGAGCTTATCCAGTTTTATTTAGCACTACCAACAGCCTAGTTGGCAGGTGCATCAATAAAATATGGACCCTGGTGAAAATGAAACACACTATATTTGACTGAGACCTCCAATCAGGCACATTTGTGAACCAAAACACTACTGTCCTTCAACCCTTTCACTTGTCCCTCAATACTTCATTCTTTTGCACTACACCTGTGCATTGTTCCTTCAAGAATGCAATCAAATAATTTTCCAATGGCATTTTAAACACCGTGTCCACTATAGCCCAAAGAAATTGTGCAAGAATTACCTTGGCACCAAGTTTGACAATTAACTGGGTCCTCCTCCTGGACACTCCTACTGCTTCCTGTCTTTTTAACAAATGTCTTAACATTCTATTTTTACATTGAAAATCATGTCACCTATTTACAAGCAATTGGTCAAGTGAACACTCTATTGGAGACTTTTAGCTGCCACTCTCCACATTGTATCATTAGTTTTCATGTACATTAGTTCTTGAGCTTATGGAATAACTGCTCCCCATAATGATTGTTCATTAGGGAGTCTATAGACGTTAATAAAGAAGCGAGAGAATCTAGACAAGGCATAGCTCTACCTTGGAGAGTAACATATCTTTAAAGACTGGTGAACTATAATGCTATTCAGTTTTTTGTAGTATACATCTAATAATATGGTATGCCACCCAGCAAAGAAAACTATTCAATCAGATTAAGGCACCTACAATTATAGGGCACTGTATTTGGAGTAGAATGGCATGTTTTTAATACAATTCAATAATTTGATATCTATATAGGGAATACTAGTTCATTTTTTAAATTGTTTTTTAAAAAACATTTTACACCATGCAGCTGCTTCCTAAAGCAACTGCTTATTATTATTATTATTATTATTATTGCCATTTATATAGCGCCAACAGATTCCCTAGCACTTTACAATATTATGAAAGGGGATTTAACTATAAATAGGACAATTACAAATAAACTTACAGGAACAATAGGTTGAAGAGGACCCTGCTCAATCGAGCTTACATTCTATAGGAGGTGGGGTGTAAAACACATTAGGACAGGAATGTGCAATCAAATAAGGTGGGCTGCCCTTTAGGAGAGGGCAAGAGATGGGTATGTGAGGTAGGGGTTAGTCTTGGAGGCCATAAGCTTTCCTAAAGAGATGGGTTTTAAGGCACTTCTTAAAAGATGCAAGACTAGGGGAGAGTCGGATGGCGGTAGGCAGGCTATTCCATAGGAAGGGAGCCGCCCGCGAGAAGTCCTGCAAGCGCGAGTTGGCTGTACGGGTGCGGACAACGGACAGGAGGTGGTCACGGGCAGAGCGGAGAGACCGAGAAGGGACATACCTGTGGATCAGTGAGGAGATATAAGAGGGACTAGAGTTGTTCAGTGCTTTATAGGTGTGAGTTAGTGCCTTGAATTGTTATAAAAACTAAAATTAGCAGAATTCTGCTCCACCAGGCATCTTAGGAGAAGGAGGCCCCCCCAGTTGTCTTTCAATAAGGGGTGATGGGGAACAACTTTGCTGCACACCTGTTTAATATTTAGGTAGTTTGGCGGCATCTCATTGAATGCCTAGTTGTGCAGCATGTGCTTGTTTTGCTTCTGCCTATATTTTTATTTAGATATCGAAGCATCAGCAGCACACAGTTCATTGGTAGAAAAGAGGGGAAATAACATAGAAAAGTAAAGATATGCCATGACATACCCCCACCTCTCTACTAACATAGGGCTTACGGAGTTTTCCTTTAAGCTCAAACTCCAGGTGTATTTGGAACCTAGAAACATTCCCGCTGACTTGTAGAATTTAACAGTTTGAATACTATGCTATTGAATTTGAATTTCACTTTTTTTTTAAATTTCTGACAATTCTCATTTTAGCAAATAACCCTCTATGTCAGACTTCCCCAAACTCCGGCCCTCCAGATGTTGCTGAACTACAACTCCCATGATTCTCAGCCTATCTATTTCATTCATAGAATCATGGGAGTTGTAGTTCAGCAACATCTGGAGGGCCGGAGTTTGGGGAAGCCTGCTCTTTGTCATTTATTAACATATTGGAGAGTTCACTATGCAGCGCACATGACCGGTAAACTGAAAGAGAGAATTTGAGAACATGTTAATGACATTGTTACTAAGAATAAGAAATGTAATGTGGCTAAACATTTTCTTGTAGTTCCATTGTAGAGCTCCTAAGGGGCTTTTTTGCAGTTTGTGAAAGGATATATTCACCAACAGGAGGTGATATTGATCTGATCGTTGCTCGGAAATAAATAATCTAGAGCTTTCTCCACCAACATGAGCTTTATTCTACAAACTAGGAAACCACAAGAAGAACTTAATAGCAATTACAATATTACTTATTATTTAGTGTGGAATAAAAATATAATAGTCTGCTTTTTAGACATAGATCTGTGGACATTTAAGAGGAACTGTCTATTTAAATATACGTGTTTTTTAGGGGAAGCATACAATAAGCATAACTAAAATACAGATCTAAGTTAAAAATCTGAATATTACTTTAGTGTAGTATGTTAGGGCTATAGATTTTGGATTTTTATTAGTATTGTTTTATTTATTCACTTATATTTCTTATTTTTGAAAAGATGATAGCACTTACTCATTACTCATTTTAGAGAATATACAGATGATTTCAATATAAATATGTTTTGAATAACTGAACACTCTCACTACTATAGTTTTTTAAGATAAATAATTGGTTTTTAAAAAGCGGCGCAAATTTCTTTTTACTATATTTTACATATAAACATATATCTAAAAGTTTTTTTTAAATAGATATCAAAACAGTGTAGTATATTTAAAAGGGGTAGTTGACATTTTTTTAATGGCCTTTTTCAGAGCATGTTTGAAAATATGTTTACCTAATTACATTTTAGATTATTATAACAGTGCATTGGTACTTGAATTACCAAAGTCTGATATGTAAAAAACAGTCACACATTCCAGTTACAGCAATTAGACATTTAACATTTTTAACTTTCCTTTACCCATGTTTTGTTTAACCCAAACATGACAACATATTAGTTTTACCTTAAATAGTGAGCACACTTTTTTGCAATCTTCTTTTTGATACTGTTTGTTTAGTGCCTTTTGCTTAGAGCAATTTTAAAAATGTTTTCTCGTGTCTCAGTTCAAAGGCAATTTTCTTTCTACACAATGTACAATGAAAGGAACATTTTGAAAACATTTTTTTTCAGTTTAATCTTTTATAATTTTTAGACAGCTAATTTAGTTAGAAAAGGTATGTGAAATTATGTTCTTTGTTTGTCATGATTTGCTTTAAGATTTTCTAATAGTTCCCACAGTTACAGGTCATATACCAAAAGGAGAGCATCACAGTTTAGACCAGGGCCTGCTGGGGGTGCCCACTGGGATATTTCCTGGTGGGCTCCCCCTGTTTTGAGCCGCATTGTTGGGTGAGCAGCTCTAGAGCCACCCCCCCCTCCCCCCTCAGCGCCAGGCCGCTCCTCTAGGCGCCCGAACGCCTCTCATCCAGTCACCAGCATTTGATAGCAGAGCAGGCACCTTCTTACCTTGATGACAGGTGCCTGCTCTGCCATCAAATGCTGGTGACCGGAGGAGAGGGGGACGGAGCAGGCAGGCGGAGAAGGAGGTTGTTCTTGTAGCTCCTCACTCCTCCCTTGCGTGCCCTCTGTGATGCTGGGAGCCGGAATATGATGTCATTCTGGCCCTGGCATACTAAATGGCAGACGGGAGGAGTGAAGAGCTGTCCCACACTGGACCCCAGTGAGGTGAGTGTATGTCTGTCAGTGAGTGTATGTGTATGTTTGTCAGTGAGTGTGTGCGTGTCTGTCAGTGAGTGGGTGTGTATGTGTGTGTGTGAGTGAGTATATGTCTGTCAGTGAGTGTGTGTGTGTGAGTTTATGTCTGTCAGTAAGTGTGTGTGTGTGAATGTATGTCTGTCAGTAAGTGTGTGTGTCTGTCAGTGAGTGTGTGTGAGTTTATGTCTGTCAGTAAGTGTGTGTGTGTGTGTGTGTATATCTGTCAGTAACTAGATAAATAAATAAAAAGTTAACCAAGGTCAAAACATCTTCTACTAGCTAGAATCATAAGCCAGGGAAGACCTATGACCATATCCCCCTGTCAAGCAGAGAGGTCACCTAGTTGTACTTATAGAGCAGGAGATAACCCTAATTACTAGAACTAGAAAACAAAAGAAAACAATATCCAAGACATTCACTCCGAATGGAAGTAAACTGTCAGGGAAGGAATATAACTTTAAATGAACTAGTAGCCTAAAAGCCAAAAAAATATGAAACCTTTATTATCCATAAGGCATAGAGCTACTATTATCAGTTAGAGGATCCTACATAGGAATAGTATGTACATAGTAGGTATAAGGGAATCAGCCACGGGGTACAGATGAATGTTCCACTAAAAAGTACCCTGCTATTAGGCAGTATTTCTTGACTAGTTGTTACAAAATTGGAAGTGCTTCAAACTGTTTTGTTTTTTTTTTGCCTTCTTTTGGATCAACAGCAAAAAACAAATGTGAGGAAGGCTGAGCTTGATGGGCGCAAGTCTCTTTTCGGCTATGTAACTATGTAAATATAGGGCTTGGCCAATTCAGTTTGCCAGATTGGTAACCCAGGAATGTGAAATAACCCCATCATGCCATTTTCAAATGTAGACAACCCAGGGTATTCAAATGGGGTATTTCCAGTCTTTTGTAGTAGCCACTTAGTCACAAACACTGGCCAAAGTTAGCGTTCATATTTGTTTTTTGCATTTGTTTACACAAAACTGCACTTTTACTGGTGATTTCATTGTCATGATAAGTTTTACTGTTTTAAACACTCATATTTGTGTTCAGCGAAGTCTCCTGAGTGTAACAATACCCCCCATGTACAGGTTTTATGGTGTCTTGGAAAGTTACAGGGTGACTATAGGGTTTGCCCGATCTAGTTTGCCTAATTGGTTTGCTGGGTCTGTGTTGCCTTTTGAGACCATATGGTAGCCCAGAAATGTGATATAACCCCATCATGGGGTGAAATAACCCCATCATACCATTTTCAAATGTAGACAACACCAGGTATTCAAAATGGGGTATTTCCATTCTTTTTTAGTAGCCACTTAGTCACAAATGCTGGCCAAAGTTTTTTTATAAAATGTATATTCTCTCTCTCTCTCTCTCTCTATCTATCTCTCTCTCTCTATATATATATATATCCATATATACAAAAACGTACAAAAGCGGCTTGCACTCACGGACTTGAAGTATAAAGGTTTTTCTTTATTCAAAGCATATCCATAAAATCATCACACCGACGTTTCAGCCCTCGTCCGGGGCTTTCCTCAAGGTGAACTGACAATACAAAACTGAATTACAGTGCTTAAATATATACCCATAAAAAAAGAGAAATGAACTCACCACAGGTGATGGTGTTCAATATACCGGCGTCTCTCTGGACCTTGTGCGCATGTGCAAACATATGGAACCTGGAAGTAGTAAAAACATGCGTGACCCTGTTACCATAGTAACGTGCTAGCGCCAGAGACTGCCGTAATAACATAGAGATTGAAACAAAGTATACAAAATAAATAGAAACACCAAGTGCTCTAGATAGAATGAAACCATATTATACATATGTAAAACTGTGTAATAAAAACAATAATAATAGATCCACACGTTTAACCCCTTAAGACCGGAGGGTGTACAATTACACCCTATTTTAGGAGGCTCTAAACGCCACCGGGCGTAATTGTACGCCCTCCGGTCTTTCTTTACTTACCCGGTCGCCAGCGGTCCCAGGCCGGCGATCGCGGTGGGGGGGGACTCCCAGGGAGCCCCCCCGCGGTGGATCCTCCTCCTCCGGTGCACCCCAAAGAACTTTCCCACGCTGTGTAAAATGACACAGAGCACTCTGATTGGTGGATTTCAAACCAACCAATTAGAGTGCTGTGACAGGTAAATGTAGAGACTTACCTGTCAATCTCTTTATTTACCTGTCAGAGCACTCTGATTGGATGGCTTAAACCCACCAATCAGAGTGCTCTGAGCCTAATTGCAGGGCGGGGGAAGGCTTTATAAGCCTTCCCCCACCCTGCAGAGCTCAGTCTGCGTGGAGCCCTCCATGGGTGAAGATGGATTATTTTTTTCTGCGCTCATTTTTTTTTTTTAAATTGCGTCGGTTATTATGGTTTTTTATTTGGCCTTTTTTGGGGCTGAAAAAAGAAGATTTTAGAAGAAAGAAAACATTGAATGGTAAGTTTTATTTTCTTTTACAGGTACTTAGTTAAAGGTCCCCCCCTCATTATTTTTAGGGTGAGGGGAGTAGGTAGGGGGTTAATTTTTTTTGGGGGGGAGGGGGTGACTAGGAGTTTGGGGACCCCTAGTCACCTGGGGGGGTTAATATTTTTTTTTAGGGCCCCCACCCGCCACTCAAGGGGTGTGGGCCGGGGGGGAGGACAATAGGTCCCCCCCCATTGGTATTTAGGGCCCCCACCCGCCGCTCAGGAGTGGGGGCCAGGGAGGAGGACATTAAGTCCACCCCTTATTAGTATTTAGGGCCCCCACCCACCGCTCAGGGGTGGGGGCCAGGGGGAAGGCATTAGGCCCCCCCTATTTTACTGTAGGGCCCCCACCCGCCGCTCAGGAGTGGGGGCCAGGAGGGAGGACATTAGGTCCCCCCCCATTCTGATTTAGGGCTCCCACCCGCTCAGGAGTGGGGGCCGGGGGGGCAATAGGCTGCTCACTGTTTAATAGACATGCCCCTACTCGCGGTATAGTGAGTAGGGGCATAATTTACTAATACTAAGTAATCTTTAGTAAATTTGGCTGAAAGACCAATATGGGTCTTTCAGCCTTTTAGTAGATAGCTCCCTAATACCGTGGGAATTAGGGAGTTATCTACTTATTCATTCCTGTCATTACACTGACTGGCTAAGTAACTAACATTTTATATGAATGTATGTTACTTGATTGTCGTAAGTGTTGCAAATGCTTACAGCTGAATCCTGACTATTATTATATTTATTATATTCAATAAACTGGCATTTTTTTCTTATATGAAGTGATCCAGTTTTATGCTTCAGTTTTCCAGCGATATATTGTTTTCATTTTTATTGCCTAAAGCTAACAGTTCCTTGTACTGTATAGCTTATTTTTTACTTCTATCTTTTACTAAGTATATTATTTGCAACAGGTATCATTTATCCCTCATGTTGTTTGGGATATAGACACCAGTTTCATACATATTTTTTGGTCATCCAGCAGAGAATTTGGTCTCTCATCTTTCCCCTTTTTGCATTTTTGTATTATTATATATATATATATATATATATACCTTTTTTATTTTATTTTTTTTTACCCCCCTTATATAGCACTGCTTTGCATGTTTGCACACTCTTAAAGGACATTTAAAGGTATAGCAGCATTCTCTTTGTATTCTTGCACATTTAAAGGGATATCCCGTTTATTTGAGATCTCCACTCATAGCACTTTTACTCACATTTTTGCACATTTATAGGGATACTTTGTCCATTCCAGATTTAAAGGCATAGTACCATATATATATTTTTATATTTATATATTTCTTTTTTTTTTTTATATTTATCTCTATGTATTAGTATTTTAGCCATTAGTCACCTAGCCAGCTCCTGGTATTCCCACTCTTCTAGAGAGTTCTTTTCCCTTGTTCTATATAGGTTTTTAGTGAATCCCTATCATTACCAGTTTTCAAGCAGCTTAGTGCTAGTCTGTCTCCCTCTCTCCTGTGTGGTATATTAGGTACACCAGAACTGTTCTACTGAATCCTGACTATGTTTGTATACTTTTTATTTAAAATTGTATACAATGTAACATTCTCCTTCTTTCACTGGGTAAGTATATTAGTACTTAGGCAATACTATGCTTCGGAACTTCTGCAATTTCTGAACTTCAGGACCTTGGCAATTCGGAAGTACCCGAATGTCTGAATTGCCCGAAATTCGTCCGAATTCATATTCGGACCGAAACGAAGTGCACATGTCTAGTGTGTATACCGGTGTGTCAGAGCATCTGCATGTGTGTCAGGTTGTATATCTGTTTGTCTTTATCTGTGTGAGTTTATGTGTCTGTATCTACAAGTGTGTCAGTGTGCATATCTGTGTATTTGCACGTTTTTCAGTGTGTATCTGTGTGTATACATTTCAGCATTGATACACCAACATTACATACAAATACACCTTTGCATTCAAAATTTAACACTACATACAAACACAGTCCTGCATTGAAACATCAAGACTACATACAAACACACACACACAGATTTTGGTGTCAAAAACACTACACATAAATGCATGCTTGCATTCAAACACCACATACAAACACAATCCTACATTCACACAAACATACTCCATACAAAAACATGCTTACATTCAAACACACCAATAAGACTCAGTGCTAAATACAACCTTGCAAGCATAGGACAGCCCCAGCTGTCAAAGAAATGTTGGAGTTGCATGACAGATAGAAACATAGAATGTGACGGCAGATAAGAACCATTCGGCCCATCTAGTCTGCCCAATTTTCTAAATACTTTCATTAGTCCCTAGTCTTATCTTATAGTTAGGATAGCCTTATGCCTATCCCACGCATGCTTAAACTCCTTTACTGTGTTAACCTCTACCACTTCAGCTGGAAGGCTATTCCATGCATCCACTACCCTCTCAGTAAAGTAATACTTCCTGATATTATTTTTAAACCTTTGTCCCTCTAATTTAAGACTATGTCCTCTTGTTGTGGTAGTTTTTCTTCTTTTAAATATAGTCTCCTCTTTTACTGTGTTGATTCCCTTTATATATTTAAATGTTTCTATCATATCCCCCCTGTCTCGTCTTTCCTCCAAGCTATACATGTTAAGATCCTTTAACCTTTCCTGGTAAGTTTTATCCCGCAATCCATGAACCAGTTTAGTAGCCCTTCTCTGAACCCTCTCTAAGGTATCAATATCCTTCTGAAGATACGGTCTCCAGTACTGTGTACAATACTCCAAGTGAGGTCTCACCAGTGTTCTGTACAATGGCATGAGCACTTCCCTCTTTCTACTGCTAATACCTCTCCCTATACAACCAAGCATTCTGCTAGCATTTCCTGCTGCTCTATTACATTGTCTGCCTACCTTTAAGTCATCAGAAATAATCACCCCTAAATCCCTTTCCTCATATGTTGAGGTTAGGACTCTATCAAATATTCTGTACTCTGCCCTTGGGTTTTTACGTCCAAGATGCATTATCTTGCACTTATCCACATTAAATGTCAGTTGCCACAATTCTGACCATTTTTCTAGTTTACTTAAATCATTTGTCATTTGGCTTATCCCTCCTGGAACATCAACCCTGTTACATATCTTAGTATCATCAGCAAAAAGACATACCTTACCATCAAGACCTTCTGCAATATCACTAATAAAAATATTAAAGAGAATGGGTCCAAGTACAGATCCCTGAGGTACCCCACTGGTGACAAGTCCAAGCTTCGAATATATTCCATTAACTACAACCCTCTGTTGCCTGTCACTCAGCCACTGCCTTACCCATTCAACAATATTTGAATCCAAACTTAAAGATTGCAGTTTATTGATAAGCCTTCTATGTGCAACAGTGTCAAAAGCCTTACTGAAATCTAGGTAAGCAATGTCTACTGCACCACCCTGATCTATAATTTTAGTTACCCAATCAAAAATCAATAAGATTAGTTTGGCATGATCTCCCTGAAGTAAACCCATGTTGTCTCTGATCTTGAAATCCATGTGTTTTTAGATGTTCATCAATCCTATCCTTTAACATGGTTTCCATCACTTTCCCCACTACTGAAGTAAGGCTTACTGGCCTATAGTTGCCCGACTCCTCCCTATTACCTTTCTTGTAAATGGGCACAACATTCGCTAACTTTCAATCTTCTGGGACTACTCCTGTTAACAATGATTGGTTAAATAAATCTGTTAATGGTTTTGCTAGTACACCACTAAGCTCTTTTAATAGCTTTGGGTGTATTCCATCAGGTCCCATTGACTTATTTGTCTTTACTTTTGACACTTGAAATAGAACCTCTTCCTCTGTAAACTCACGTGTAATAAATGACTCATTTATCCTTTTTCTCAACTGAGGTCCCTTTCCTTCATTTTCTTTTGAAAAGGCCCTCATTGTTTCCAGACAAGCCTCGGTGACTGGATATGTAGTGCTCCAGGGTCCTTGATAACTAAGAGGTAGCAGACTTGGCGGAGGTACTCGGTCAGAGTACTGAAGCTCTGTCACACAAGTCTTCTATTTCTCCAAGCCTCCTTGCTCATTCACATATTTGGTTGGTGTGCAGTCACATATAGCATTCCTGAAATATTACTGAAATTGATGACTCCATGGACAGCTGTTATGCCTATATTTGTTTATATTACTTGGTAAAAGTCACCTCTATTTTCTATTTCATTTGTTTTTTGTATCATTTGGGAGTTAAAGGATTTTTCTCAAATTATGTACATTTGGTTTACATTTTCAGTTCAACTGTTAAAGTGGCACGGTCACGCCAAACTTACCTTTCTCCTATTGATTCCTCTTACCATCCTCTCTAAGGATCGGTTCTTCTTTTCTTATTTAAAACATAAGACAAAGTAGGGACTACGCTTGACCAGCTTTGACCAAAAGAGGAGCTTAAGTCCGCTTCATTTTCTGCGGTCAAAGAAATTTTCCCACAATACTCACCCTTTCTTCCGTGTTCTCGTGTTATTTCATTCGTGATCAAATGCCGGCGAAACTAACGGATTTAATCCTAACAGAATGAGTATAGTTTGTCCATTCATGTTAGGATGAACTTCATGCATTTTGTTCGATCCGATTTGTGCCGCTGCTGCGTGTTGCAGCCACTTAGTAGATAGCTCACTAATTCCACGGTATTAGGGAGCATCTACTAAGCGGCTGAAAGACCAAAATTGGTCTTTCAGCCAAATGTATTAATATTAAGTAAAGATTACTTAGTATGAGTAAATAAGGGAGTTTAAAATCTTCCTTCTGCCCCCTACCTGCTATGCTGCGAGTAGGGGCATGTCTGCTAAACAGTGAGCAGCCTGTGGTAAAAAAAGACCTTATGCAAATAATTACACGGGGAAGGGGGGGCATAGTGACACTATGTCCCTGTCAGGATTACAGAATGATCCAGCACGTAGAATTGTGTAACACAGAGGACTGATAGGTAACGTATACCGGAACTTAGAATGGCCTGACTAACGTACCAAAGAATAGTCAGGAATAGCCGAGGTCAAAGGAAACAGAAAGAGACACAACGATAAGGAAAAGCCAGGAGTCAGGGATGCCAGAAAACAGGGAAGTCAAAAACAATGCCAAAGTCAAATAACCAGAATCAATAACGCGCTCTTGATCAACCACAAGGGAAACCACGACAGGGCACTGAGCAGGATGAGAACTGGGCCTAAATACCCCTCCTCTAGATCTAATAGGCTGTAACTGGCCTTTGACCCCAAAGGCAGTTACCAGG
This sequence comes from Pelobates cultripes, assembly GCA_933207985.1. Taxonomy (NCBI): domain Eukaryota; kingdom Metazoa; phylum Chordata; class Amphibia; order Anura; family Pelobatidae; genus Pelobates; species Pelobates cultripes. The sequence continues at coordinate 228,499,799 of OW240916.1, forward strand.
TTCCCATTTGCATAATTGCTGCTCAGCATTAACCCTTCTGTGGATTTGGTTGCTGCTCGGCACAACTTTTCCTGTGTGGACAGTAAATGCCATTAAAGCAACACTATAGTCACCTAAATTACTTTAGCTAAATAAAGCAGTTTTAGTGTATAGATCATTCCCCTGCAATTTCACTGCTCAATTCACTGCCATTTAGGAGTTAAATCACTTTGTTTCTGTTTATGCAGCCCTAGCCACACCTCCCCTGGCTATGATTGACAGAGCCTGCATGCAAAAAAAACTGGTTTCACTTTCAAACAGATGTAATTTACCTTAAATAATTGTATCTCAATCTCTAAATTGAACTTTAATCACATACAGGAGCCTCTTGCAGGGTCTAGCAAGGGTCTAGCAAGCTATTAACATAGCAGGGGATAAGAAAATCTTAACTAAACAGAACTTGCAATAAAGAAAGCCTAAATTTATAGGAAGTGTTTATGGAAGGCTGTGCAAGTCACACGCAGGGAGGTGTGACTAGGGTTCATAAACAAAGTGATTTAACTCCTAAATGGCAGAGGATTGAACAGTGAGGCTGCAGGGGCATGTTCTATACACCAAAACTGCTTTAGTAAGCTAAAGTTGTTCAGGTGACTATAGTGTCCCTTTAACCACATTTTTATAAGCGGATGAATACTTGACAGTCCCCCCATTAATTATTTGCAAAGGTGACCCACCATGGTCACTATATTGGGGGGGTCTTTTTTTCCAGAGGCTGTTCATGCCCCTACTCGTGGCAAAGCGGGTAGGGGCATTTGGGAGATTTTAATCTTCCTTATGCTAATATGCAGGTTACATTGACCCCCATAGAGTAAGTTGGGGACACAGCTCCCCGCCACTACTATTTTTACAAGCTGGTAGCACCTACAGTCTTTTTTTGTTTGTGTAAAATTTCTATTCGTTCATTTGTCTTTCTGACGAATTAATGAATTGACAAAATTCCAGTCTGCCTACACAAAGATGGTGGCGCCCAGGACCTATGTCCGGACACGAAATAAAGATTAAAAGAAATGGGGGGCTTAGGGGCATTTGAGGGTGACTAGTGGGACAATTAAATGTAGTGGAATCAGGAAGGGGGGTTAAAAAAAATGCCATGACAGTGTCGCTTTAATACGTGTTCAGGGTTAGTCACTATACTGGAAGTAAAAAGGAGAATTGCAATTTTTTTTACCAAAATAGCCGTGCTGAGAACATACAGTATTTGCGATGGAGAATTCCCTAGCTTCATTATTTTGGCCAAAAATTGCAACTCCCTGGTCAGTTCATGAAAATAAGCCGTTTAGTCAATGTATCTGATAGTGAAATTCAACCGACTTGATGGAAATATTGTTTGATTTTTTATATTAATAATTTTTTTTTTCTTCTTTAAAATTCTCTCCAAATGTTCATTTTGAATAAGCATATATCTGGTTGACAGCTTTCAACAGATTTCCCATGTTAGGCAAAGTTACAGCGTCAGAAACACTTTGTAGCATTTGTAAATTCTTCACTGGCACCCAGTGGTGACTTAGAACTGCATGCAGTATTGTTGGTATTTTGCTGTATTACTGGTTCTCACACTCCTTATAATAAATTGGTGACCTCTGGTCTTAAGTTCCGACAGTTCTCTGACTGAATGCGCAGGGGAGCAGCACATGCAGCCAGCAACTCCCAGAGTGCAGAGACAGCCTACAGATCAGGTAAGTGAGGCATGGGGGGGGGGAGAGATAGCCTATAGATCAGGGAAGAGAGGCATGGGGGGGCAGCCTATAGATCAGGGAAGAGAGGCATGGGGGCAGCCTATAGATCAGGAAGAGAGGGATGGGGGGCAGCCTATAGATCCAGGGGAAGAAGAGGCATGGGGGCAGCCTATAGATCAGGGGGAAGAGAAGGCATGGGGGGCAGCCTATAGATCAGGGGAAGAGAGGCATGGGGGCAGCCTATAAGATCAGGGAAAGAAGAGGCATGGGGGCAGCTATATATCCCAGGGAAGAAGAAGAGGCATGGGGGGCAGCCTATAGATCAGGGAAGAGAGGCATGGGGGCAGCCTATAGATCAGGAAGAGGCATGGGGGCAGCCTAGATCAGGAAGAGGCATGGGGGGCAGCCTATAGATCAGGGAAGTGAGGCATGGGGGGCAGCGTATAGATCAGGGAAGTGAGGCATAGGGGTGGCAGCCTTTAGACCAGGCAAGTGAGGCATGTGGGAGGGCCTATAGATCAGGGAAGTGATGCATAGGGGGCAGCCTATAGATCAGGGAAGTGAGGCATGGGGGGCAGCCTATGGATCAGGGAAGTGAGGCATAGGGTGTGCAGCCTATAGATCAGGGAAGTGAGGCATGGTGGGGCAGCCTATAGATCAGGGAAGTGAGGCATGGGAGGGGCAGCCTATAGAACAGGGAAGTGAGGCATGGGGGAAAGAGACATCCTATAGATCAGGTAAGTGAGGGATGGGGGGAGGCAGCCTACAGGATGGGTCAGCAAGGAGCAGGAAGGTAAAGTAAGAGAAGGAGCAGAAAGGAGAAGGAACAGAAATGAGCAGGAAGGGACATCAAGGAGCAGAAAGGGGCAGCAAGGAGATGGAAGGGACAGCAAGGAGCACAAAAGGCAAAGTAGGAGAAGGAGCACAAAGGAACATAAATGAGCAGGAAGGGGCAGCAAGGGGCAGGAAGGGTCTGCAAGGAGCAAGAAGGGTCAGCAAGAGGGTCAGCAAGAGAAGGAAGGGTCAGTAAGGAGCAAAAAGGGTCAGCAAGGAGCAGGAAGGGTCAGCAAGGAGCTGGAAGATAAGCAGCACAAAGGTAAAGTAGAAGGAGCAGAAAGGGTCAGCAAGGAGCAGGAAGGGACAGAAGGAGCACAAAGGTAAAGTAGGAGAAGGAACAGAAATGAGCAGGAAGGGACATCAAGGAGCAGAAAGGGGCAGCAAGGAGCTGGAAGAGACAGCAAGGAGCACAAAAGGCAAAGTAGGAGAAGGAACAGAAAGGAACATAAATGAGCAGAAAGGGGCAGCAAGGAGCAGGAAGGGTCTGTAGGAGCAAGAAGGGTCAGCAAGGAGAAGGAAGGGTTAGGAAGGAGCAAAAAGGGTCAACAAGGAGCACAAAGGGTCAGCAAGGAGCAGGAAGGGTCAGCAAGGAGAATGAAGGGTCAGCAAGGAGCTGGAAGGTAAGCAGCACAGAGGTAAAGTAGAAGGGGCAGAAAGGGGCAGAAGAAGCT
>OW240916.1:228503121-228528054 GCA_933207985.1 Pelobates cultripes
TGTTGCTGGCATTAAACAGGTAAATATATTCCAGGTTATTTAAGAATTTAGATGAAAGATGTATGTGGCTGTCCCACATGTATTCTATGTATCCAATTGGGTAACCCATATGAAATACTCTAACTGATAGATGACAACTGTTAGCCTAAAAAGGCCTATGTGTGCTAACACAGCTGCCCACTCTTAACCTTTTCAGTGCCGGTAACAGCAGGTTTTGTACACACTAAAGCTATATAAGGAATCCAAACTGTTCAGTATCATTGGCATTGCTCTGTTCATTTCCTAATGCGTTTGTTGCAATACCCCTCCTCCTCCTCTTCATCCCTTTTTGCGTTTCAATGTTTGGTGCCATAGCGATATAATAAATGCAAAATATCTTTATACAAAGCATGGGGGGGATGAAGGGGGGGAGGGGGGGGGGGCAAGGCATATATCTGCAATAAACCAGCAATGTTCTATGGAAGGTGTGGGCTGAGGAAGATGAACAAGGGGTGGGGGTTGTATAGGAGCACTGCACAGTCTGTTACAGAGAAGCACCTTTGCGACCACCTGCAGAATGCGCAGGCTCACTGCATCTCACTGCAGCTGCTTAATTTATGGCACTGCACACCAAATATAAACAAACCCACTGCCAGCAAGGAAAGATTGGAGGGGACGAGGTAAATAAAGAAAGAATTCTGGAACCACTGCAGTACGTGGGGTTAGAGTTGCAAAGGGCTGTTTTACACCTGGGCACCCAAAGAGTTAATGCCAATAAAAAGGGACAGTAAAATGATTCATGTAAAAGAACAAATCACCTGCACTCACAAAATATAGCCATGTAGCATAGAGGAGCAGGATACCCCCGTGTCTCTCTTACCTCTAGTGTCCTGATTTCTTTCTGTGTCAGATCGTTGGAGGTGGCACATTTGGTCCGGAGCCCCTCCAGGTTGGAGATGCTGATGTCTATCATGTCCTGTACCATCTCGCACTGCTGCAGGGCTGTCTGCGCACTCAGGGGATGCTCATCGCCGCTGGATACATTGTCTTCATCCATTTCTTCCACCACCTCTGCTCTGCAGTCACCCCCTTTTTTTCCCCTTTCCTTCTCCCCCTCAACCCCCCCAAAAAAGAAATAAAAAAGGGGGGAACCTAACCCCCCCTCCCCACCCCCACACTAGATATCCTCCGTTTCAACACCCACACCCCCTTTTTAGCGTTTGCCCACCACCTCAATCTTCAAGACAGGTGCATGGATGGGGGCACCCCGGGTACAATGAGGCTGCATCAATTCTAGCCCCTGTGCACTGCCTTCATCAGAGTACCTCCCGCCGAGATGCTGTATCACACGAGCAGCAAGCAGCGGTGCTGATGCTGCCAGCAGGGGAATAAATAAAGGAATAGCAGCTCTCTGTGCGCACAGGCAGTGGGTCTGTCTGCAAAGCTTCCAACGGGAACACAATAATACTGTCAGTAGGTGTCCGTCGCCTGAGCACAACCTGGGGATCAGCGTCACGCAGGAGCTCACACTTGCACTTATTACCAGAGTGCCCGTTCTATTATTATAGGAATCCTGCTATCTCTCTTTTATTGTGTGTTCTTTCTCAGAACGTTGCGGATTGTGGGGCGTGCAGGGGCTGGCCCTCAGAGGGATGATGCATGGATGGCCGCCGGTGCTTGCTGAGTAAGTGTGCTGTAACCGGTGCCTGGTGCTGATGCCTGTAATGCTACTGCTGCATCCCCTCCTGCCTCACTCTGCACCGACATCTTGCCTGTCAATCAAGCGCGCCCTGGAAGCAACTAGGAGGAGGAGCGGGGCTCGGGGGACGGGGACGTGAACGCGCACCTGTCAGGGAGGACCAGAGTGTTTATGTACAGGGGAGATTCCTTCCCCCTTGTTTAGGGGCCTGGCGGCGAGCAATCATGACTGCTAAAGTGACCTTTAATAGGTTTGTCATTGTCATGGAAAAAGAGAACTTGCCTTAATTAGGCTAGCATTGGTGAAGAATTTCGTCCTCATCTATTGCCAAAATATAAAGCATTTACATGTTTTTTACATATTATTTTTTGATTGTAATATTTGTCACCAATCACTTAAGCTGAATATTTTATTTTTTTAAATAAAATTCTAATGTAAACATTCAGTTAATACTTTCTAAACAATTTCACAATGGACTGAATAGAACTTTACAGGTAAATAGACAGGTAACTAATTTAGCAACTCCCATCTACACCCAGGGATCTTTTCAGGTAACTGTAATCTCAGTTCATACCAAATCTCTGTAGACTACTTCTACACTGAGGTTACCTGTACGCTGGCCTGTGCATAAAGAAATCCAAGTGGGTTTATTATCTAATAGTTAACTGCAAGGAATTGCCAAGGAACTGCAAATGCCCAGACTCAACTGGTCTCCAGCTCAGGTGGGCGCCAGCTCAGGGTCTATCCTAATTGTAGCAACCCAGTTATTATTATTAGCTCACTAATTGGCAACTTAAAACCTAAGTCCACTGTTCTATACAGTAAGAAAGAACAATCACATCACCACCATCTCTTCTCAATGTGGATATAAGAATATTCAGTTTTAGCAAAAGTCTTATTCACCTACCTAGTTCATCCTGGTCATGTTCTGCGATTCATATCAAATACAATTTTATCTATCTACAAACCATGATAGGAAAATGTAAATGGCTCTCTCGTAAATTTAGGGTTAGATGAAATATCTTCACTATCTACATCAGGTGTTCCCAATAATTTTTTCCAGTGGAACCCTTTGACATAGTGTATCAACCCCCTCCCCTCTGCCCCCCCCACCCCCATCCAAAAATAACCCTTTCAATTAGCAAATTTAGGAGCAGGAGTGCTTTTTTTTGTAGAGTTGGTGTTAGTATATCATTTTAGCATTTTAATACAGGGGTATGTTTTGTATGTAATGTTTGCATTTGAGTTTAGGGGTTTGTTTGGATGTAGTGTTGGCTTTTAAATGCATGTGTGTAGTACTGGTGTTTGAGTGAAGGGTGTGTTTGTATATAATCTTGGGGTTTGAATTCAGGAGTGTTTTTGTATGTAATGTTTGTGTTTGCAGGGGTGTGTGTTGGCATTTGTCACATACATACTTACACAGATATACATACACATTAACACAGAGATACACACAAACACACTTTACATATACACACACATCTGGCACACACCTTAACACACAGATACACACTGAAACAGTGGCAGAACTACCGCGGTCGCAGGGGTCGCAGCTGCGACCGTGCCCATCACTCCAGGGAGCCCGGCCGCTCTGCGGACCCCTGCAACCACAATGCCTACCGTGGTATAACCACCAGGGTCACATTGAAGGGGCCCATCGGGAGACCACCCGATGTTATGTATTTCCAGAGGGCCCAGTCAGTGCTGCGGCCCAGAGGGCCCGGTAACAGCTTGACCGGGCACCCTTTAAAGGTAAAGGTCAGAGGCTGGGAGGAAATGACTGCCCCAGTCACTCCTCCCAGCTTACACAGGGAGGAAGGAGAGGAGGGTGTCAGAGTGGGAACTCTGACTCCCATCAGGCTGAGCCACTAGACCCCAGGGAAAATCACTCTCTGTATGTATGTGTGTGTATGTCTGTGTGTCTGTATGTATGTGTGTGTCTGTATGTATGTCTGTGTGTCTGTATGTATGTGGGTGTATGTCTGACTATATGTCTATATGTATGTGTATCTGTGTGTATGTATGTGTGTGTGTGCCTATAAGTGTTTATGTGTGTGCATATGTGGGGGGGGAACGTATGGGAGGGGGACGATAGACATATGGGGGAGGGTGGCGGGGTAGTAGAAGTACAGGGGGAGACCCCAGGGAAATCTACGCACCGGGGCCCCGCGGTTTCTAGTCACGCCTCTGCACTGAAAGATACACACAGAGACACTCAGATACACAGACGGTCAGATACCCATTGGCGCATGCACTCAGATACACACTGACACAAATACACACAGTGACACTTACACACAGATACACAGTGGCACATACACACACAGTGACACATACACTGACACACAGATACACACAGTGACACATTAATACAGACAGTAACACATACACACACTAACACACAGATACACACACACTGTCAAATATGCACATGTCATTTTATATATATGCAGTCACCCTCCTCTTAGCATACCTGTTGTCTACAGGAGGGTGACTTGATGGCTGAGGCTGGTGTGTGTGGGGGGGAGCTGCTCACACCTGGCTGCTGCCTCTCTCTCTCCAGCGCGTCGTTTTCTATATGAAGCAGGGAGGAAGTGACCGTCCGTCACTTCCTCCCAGCATCCCATACTAGAGGGACCTGGTCGCGCTATTAATCGGTCGGTGCTGACTGGGTCCCTGTGCAGCAATGCTTATTGGGTGGCCTTAAGTGCATTGGACACCCAATGGGCAAATCACAGTGGCACCCCACTTTTGTTCGGGTTCCACAGACCATTATTGGGAAATGCTGGTCAGCACTAACTGAGCTTATCCAGTTTTATTTAGCACTACCAACAGCCTAGTTGGCAGGTGCATCAATAAAATATGGACCCTGGTGAAAATGAAACACACTATATTTGACTGAGACCTCCAATCAGGCACATTTGTGAACCAAAACACTACTGTCCTTCAACCCTTTCACTTGTCCCTCAATACTTCATTCTTTTGCACTACACCTGTGCATTGTTCCTTCAAGAATGCAATCAAATAATTTTCCAATGGCATTTTAAACACCGTGTCCACTATAGCCCAAAGAAATTGTGCAAGAATTACCTTGGCACCAAGTTTGACAATTAACTGGGTCCTCCTCCTGGACACTCCTACTGCTTCCTGTCTTTTTAACAAATGTCTTAACATTCTATTTTTACATTGAAAATCATGTCACCTATTTACAAGCAATTGGTCAAGTGAACACTCTATTGGAGACTTTTAGCTGCCACTCTCCACATTGTATCATTAGTTTTCATGTACATTAGTTCTTGAGCTTATGGAATAACTGCTCCCCATAATGATTGTTCATTAGGGAGTCTATAGACGTTAATAAAGAAGCGAGAGAATCTAGACAAGGCATAGCTCTACCTTGGAGAGTAACATATCTTTAAAGACTGGTGAACTATAATGCTATTCAGTTTTTTGTAGTATACATCTAATAATATGGTATGCCACCCAGCAAAGAAAACTATTCAATCAGATTAAGGCACCTACAATTATAGGGCACTGTATTTGGAGTAGAATGGCATGTTTTTAATACAATTCAATAATTTGATATCTATATAGGGAATACTAGTTCATTTTTTAAATTGTTTTTTAAAAAACATTTTACACCATGCAGCTGCTTCCTAAAGCAACTGCTTATTATTATTATTATTATTATTATTGCCATTTATATAGCGCCAACAGATTCCCTAGCACTTTACAATATTATGAAAGGGGATTTAACTATAAATAGGACAATTACAAATAAACTTACAGGAACAATAGGTTGAAGAGGACCCTGCTCAATCGAGCTTACATTCTATAGGAGGTGGGGTGTAAAACACATTAGGACAGGAATGTGCAATCAAATAAGGTGGGCTGCCCTTTAGGAGAGGGCAAGAGACGGGTATGTGAGGTAGGGGTTAGTCTTGGAGGCCATAAGCTTTCCTAAAGAGATGGGTTTTAAGGCACTTCTTAAAAGATGCAAGACTAGGGGAGAGTTGGATGGCGGTAGGCAGGCTATTCCATAGGAAGGGAGCCGCCCGCGAGAAGTCCTGCAAGCGCGAGTTGGCTGTACGGGTGCGGACAACGGACAGGAGGTGGTCACGGGCAGAGCGGAGAGACCGAGAAGGGACATACCTGTGGATCAGTGAGGAGATATAAGAGGGACTAGAGTTGTTCAGTGCTTTATAGGTGTGAGTTAGTGCCTTGAATTGTTATAAAAACTAAAATTAGCAGAATTCTGCTCCACCAGGCATCTTAGGAGAAGGAGGCCCCCCCAGTTGTCTTTCAATAAGGGGTGATGGGGAACAACTTTGCTGCACACCTGTTTAATATTTAGGTAGTTTGGCGGCATCTCATTGAATGCCTAGTTGTGCAGCATGTGCTTGTTTTGCTTCTGCCTATATTTTTATTTAGATATCGAAGCATCAGCAGCACACAGTTCATTGGTAGAAAAGAGGGGAAATAACATAGAAAAGTAAAGATATGCCATGACATACCCCCACCTCTCTACTAACATAGGGCTTACGGAGTTTTCCTTTAAGCTCAAACTCCAGGTGTATTTGGAACCTAGAAACATTCCCGCTGACTTGTAGAATTTAACAGTTTGAATACTATGCTATTGAATTTGAATTTCACTTTTTTTTTAAATTTCTGACAATTCTCATTTTAGCAAATAACCCTCTATGTCAGACTTCCCCAAACTCCGGCCCTCCAGATGTTGCTGAACTACAACTCCCATGATTCTCAGCCTATCTATTTCATTCATAGAATCATGGGAGTTGTAGTTCAGCAACATCTGGAGGGCCGGAGTTTGGGGAAGCCTGCTCTTTGTCATTTATTAACATATTGGAGAGTTCACTATGCAGCGCACATGACCGGTAAACTGAAAGAGAGAATTTGAGAACATGTTAATGACATTGTTACTAAGAATAAGAAATGTAATGTGGCTAAACATTTTCTTGTAGTTCCATTGTAGAGCTCCTAAGGGGCTTTTTTGCAGTTTGTGAAAGGATATATTCACCAACAGGAGGTGATATTGATCTGATCGTTGCTCGGAAATAAATAATCTAGAGCTTTCTCCACCAACATGAGCTTTATTCTACAAACTAGGAAACCACAAGAAGAACTTAATAGCAATTACAATATTACTTATTATTTAGTGTGGAATAAAAATATAATAGTCTGCTTTTTAGACATAGATCTGTGGACATTTAAGAGGAACTGTCTATTTAAATATACGTGTTTTTTAGGGGAAGCATACAATAAGCATAACTAAAATACAGATCTAAGTTAAAAATCTGAATATTACTTTAGTGTAGTATGTTAGGGCTATAGATTTTGGATTTTTATTAGTATTGTTTTATTTATTCACTTATATTTCTTATTTTTGAAAAGATGATAGCACTTACTCATTACTCATTTTAGAGAATATACAGATGATTTCAATATAAATATGTTTTGAATAACTGAACACTCACTACTATAGTTTTTTAAGATAAATAATTGTTTTTTAAAAAGCGGCGCAAATTTCTTTTTACTATATTTTACATATAAACATATATCTAAAAGTTTTTTTTAAATAGATATCAAAACAGTGTAGTATATTTAAAAGGGGTAGTTGACATTTTTTTAATGGCCTTTTTCAGAGCATGTTTGAAAATATGTTTACCTAATTACATTTTAGATTATTATAACAGTGCATTGGTACTTGAATTACCAAAGTCTGATATGTAAAAAACAGTCACACATTCCAGTTACAGCAATTAGACATTTAACATTTTTAACTTTCCTTTACCCATGTTTTGTTTAACCCAAACATGACAACATATTAGTTTTACCTTAAATAGTGAGCACACTTTTTTGCAATCTTCTTTTTGATACTGTTTGTTTAGTGCCTTTTGCTTAGAGCAATTTTAAAAATGTTTTCTCGTGTCTCAGTTCAAAGGCAATTTTCTTTCTACACAATGTACAATGAAAGGAACATTTTGAAAACATTTTTTTTCAGTTTAATCTTTTATAATTTTTAGACAGCTAATTTAGTTAGAAAAGGTATGTGAAATTATGTTCTTTGTTTGTCATGATTTGCTTTAAGATTTTCTAATAGTTCCCACAGTTACAGGTCATATACCAAAAGGAGAGCATCACAGTTTAGACCAGGGCCTGCTGGGGGTGCCCACTGGGATATTTTCTGGTGGGCTCCCCCTGTTTTGAGCCGCATTGTTGGGTGAGCAGCTCTAGAGCCGCCCCCCCTCCCCCCTCAGCGCCAGGCCGCTCCTCTAGGCGCCCGAACGCCTCTCATCCAGTCACCAGCATTTGATAGCAGAGCAGGCACCTTCTTACCTTGATGACAGGTGCCTGCTCTGCCATCAAATGCTGGTGACCGGAGGAGAGGGGGACGGAGCAGGCAGGCGGAGAAGGAGGTTGTTCTTGTAGCTCCTCACTCCTCCCTTGCGTGCCCTCTGTGATGCTGGGAGCCGGAATATGATGTCATTCTGGCCCTGGCATACTAAATGGCAGACGGGAGGAGTAAAGAGCTGTCCCACACTGGACCCCAGTGAGGTGAGTGTATGTCTGTCAGTGAGTGTATGTGTATGTTTGTCAGTGAGTGTGTGCGTGTCTGTCAGTGAGTGGGTGTGTATGTGTGTGTGTGAGTGAGTATATGTCTGTCAGTGAGTGTGTGTGTGTGAGTTTATGTCTGTCAGTAAGTGTGTGTGTGTGAATGTATGTCTGTCAGTAAGTGTGTGTGTCTGTCAGTGAGTGTGTGTGAGTTTATGTCTGTCAGTAAGTGTGTGTGTGTGTGTATATCTGTCAGTAACTAGATAAATAAATAAAAAGTTAACCAAGGTCAAAACATCTTCTACTAGCTAGAATCATAAGCCAGGGAAGACCTATGACCATATCCCCCTGTCAAGCAGAGAGGTCACCTAGTTGTACTTATAGAGCAGGAGATAACCCTAATTACTAGAACTAGAAAACAAAAGAAAACAATATCCAAGACATTCACTCCGAATGGAAGTAAACTGTCAGGGAAGGAATATAACTTTAAATGAACTAGTAGCCTAAAAGCCAAAAAAATATGAAACCTTTATTATCCATAAGACATAGAGCTACTATTATCAGTTAGAGGATTCTACATAGTAGGTATAAGGGAATCAGCCACGGGGTACAGATGAATGTTCCACTAAAAAGTACCCTGCTATTAGGCAGAATTTCTTGACTAGTTGTTACAAAATTGGAAGTGCTTCAAACTGTTTTTTTTTTGCCTTCTTTTGGATCAACAGCAAAAAACAAATGTGAGGAAGGCTGAGCTTGATGGGCGCAAGTCTCTTTTCGGCTATGTAACTATGTAAATATAGGGCTTGGCCAATTCAGTTTGCCAGATTGGTAACCCAGGAATGTGAAATAACCCCATCATGCCATTTTCAAATGTAGACAACCCAGGGTATTCAAATGGGGTATTTCCAGTCTTTTGTAGTAGCCACTTAGTCACAAACACTGGCCAAAGTTAGCGTTCATATTAGTTTTTTGCATTTGTTTACACAAAACTGCACTTTTACTGGTGATTTCATTGTCATGATAAGTTTTACTGTTTTAAACACTCATATTTGTGTTCAGCGAAGTCTCCTGAGTGTAACAATACCCCCCATGTACAGGTTTTATGGTGTCTTGGAAAGTTACAGGGTGACTATAGGGTTTGCCCGATCTAGTTTGCCTAATTGGTTTGCTGGGTCTGTGTTGCCTTTTGAGACCATATGGTAGCCCAGAAATGTGATATAACCCCATCATGGGGTGAAATAACCCCATCATACCATTTTCAAATGTAGACAACACCAGGTATTCAAAATGGGGTATTTCCATTCTTTTTTAGTAGCCACTTAGTCACAAATGCTGGCCAAAGTTTTTTTATAAAATGTATATTCTCTCTCTCTCTCTCTCTCTATATATATATATATATCCATATATACAAAAACGTACAAAAGCGGCTTGCACTCACGGACTTGAAGTATAAAGGTTTTTCTTTATTCAAAGCATATCCATAAAATCATCACACCGACGTTTCAGCCCTCGTCCGGGGCTTTCCTCAAGGTGAACTGACAATACAAAACTGAATTACAGTGCTTAAATATATACCCATAAAAAAAGAGAAATGAACTCACCACAGGTGATGGTGTTCAATATACCGGCGTCTCTCCGGACCTTGTGCGCATGTGCAAACATATGGAACCTGGAAGTAGTAAAAACATGCGTGACCCTGTTACCATAGTAACGTGCTAGCGCCAGAGACTGCCGTAATAACATAGAGATTGAAACAAAGTATACAAAATAAATAGAAACACCAAGTGCTCTAGATAGAATGAAACCATATTATACATATGTAAAACTGTGTAATAAAAACAATAATAATAGATCCACACGTTTAACCCCTTAAGACCGGAGGGTGTACAATTACACCCTATTTTAGGCGGCTCTAAACGCCACCGGGCGTAATTGTACGCCCTCCGGTCTTTCTTTACTTACCCGGTCGCCAGCGGTCCCAGGCCAGCGATCGCGGTGGGGGGGGACTCCCAGGGAGCCCCCCCGCGGTGGATCCTCCTCCTCCGGTGCCCCCCAAAGAACTTTCCCACGCTGTGTAAAATGACACAGAGCACTCTGATTGGTGGATTTCAAACCAACCAATTAGAGTGCTGTGACAGGTAAATGTAGAGACTTACCTGTCAGTCTCTTTATTTACCTGTCAGAGCACTCTGATTGGATGGCTTAAACCCACCAATCAGAGTGCTCTGAGCCTAATTGCAGGGCGGGGGAAGGCTTTATAAGCCTTCCCCCGCCCTGCAGAGCTCAGTCTGCGTGGAGCCCTCCATGGGTGAAGATGGATTATTTTTTTTGCGCTCATTTTTTTTTTTTAAATTGCGTCGGTTATTATGGTTTTTTATTTGGCCTTTTTTGGGGCTGAAAAAAGAAGATTTTAGAAGAAAGAAAACATTGAATGGTAAGTTTTATTTTCTTTTACAGGTACTTAGTTAAAGGTCCCCCCCTCATTATTTTTAGGGTGAGGGGAGTAGGTAGGGGGTTAATTTTTTTTGGGGGGGAGGGGGTGACTAGGAGTTTGGGGACCCCTAGTCACCTGGGGGGGTTAATATTTTTTTTTAGGGCCCCCACCCGCCACTCAAGGGGTGTGGGCCGGGGGGGAGGACAATAGGTCCCCCCCCATTGGTATTTAGGGCCCCCACCCGCCGCTCAGGAGTGGGGGCCAGGGAGGAGGACATTAAGTCCACCCCTTATTAGTATTTAGGGCCCCCACCCACCGCTCAGGGGTGGGGGCCAGGGGGGAGGGCATTAGGCCCCCCCTATTTTACTGTAGGGCCCCCACCCGCCGCTCAGGAGTGGGGGCCAGGAGGGAGGACATTAGGTCCCCCCCTATTAGTATTTAGGGCCCCCACCCACCGCTCAGGGGTGGGGGCCAGGGGGGAGGACATTAGTTCCCTCCCCCTTATTTTACTGTAGGGCCCCCAACCGCCACTCAGGGTTGGGTTCCAGGGGGGAGGACATTAGGTCCCCCCCCATTCTGATTTAGGGCTCCCACCCGCTCAGGAGTGGGGGCCGGGGGGGCAATAGGCTGCTCACTGTTTAATAGACATGCCCCTACTCGCGGTATAGTGAGTAGGGGCATAATTTACTAATACTAAGTAATCTTTACTTAGTATTAGTAAATTTGGCTGAAAGACCAATATGGGTCTTTCAGCCTTTTAGTAGATAGCGCCCTAATACCGTGGGAATTAGGGAGTTATCTACTTATTCATTCCTGTCATTACACTGACTGGCTAAGTAACTAACATTTTATATGAATGTATGTTACTTGATTGTCGTAAAAGTTGCAAATGCCTACAGCTGAATCCTGACTATGTTTGTATACTTTTTATTTAAAATTGTATACAATGTAACATTCTCCTTCTTTCACTGGGTAAGTATATTAGTACTTAGGCAATACTATGCTTCGGAACTTCTGCAATTTCGGAACTTCAGGACCTTGGCAATTCGGAAGTACCCGAATGTCTGAATTGCCCGAAATTCGTCCGAATTCATATTCGGACCGAAACGAAGTGCACATGTCTAGTGTGTATACCGGTGTGTCAGAGCATCTGCATGTGTGTCAGGTTGTATATCTGTTTGTCTTTATCTGTGTGAGTTTATGTGTCTGTATCTACAAGTGTGTCAGTGTGCATATCTGTGTATTTGCACGTTTTTCAGTGTGTATCTGTGCACCCTTGCAATTGGAGGGCCCAAACAAATACTTGCACCAGGGCTATTTCTACTTTAGTCTGTCACTGCGTTGGGGTGGAGGGCTTGATTGCATGCCAGGGAGTGAGGGGGGAGGTGGTGGGGGGTGGGGCAAAGGGGGCCAAGCAAATGCTTGCCCAGGGTCCAATCAATATTAAAGAAAAGCTCTGTGTTTCCCCAGCAGGGCGTTGTCCCAGGGACACTTCCAGACCAGTTTAACCCCTTAAGGACCAAACTTCTGGAATAAAAGGGAATCATGACATGTCACACATGTCATGTGTCCTTAAGGGGTTAAACTAGCTGCTTTGTCCCTCCTCAATCTCCCATTAGCCCTTGCTATTGTCTGACCCAACCCTTCCTTGTAATACAGTGCTTTATGCACCATTGTATGTAAATGAGGCTGTTAGGGGCTTAAAATATGTGTACTATGTCTAGTAAAGTCAGTTGCTGTTTTAACCTTCACCAAGTGTTGTCTGGTGTTTGTGGAAAGGGATATAATCTACTGATAAAAAGGGTGTCCATGGCTGTAATACATTAGCCTGGTTTAGGGTGGAAAACATAGAAACATAGAATGTGACGGCAGATAAGAACCATTCGGCCCATCTAGTCTGCCCAATTTTCTAAATACTTTCATTAGTCCCTAGTCTTATCTTATAGTTAGGATAGCCTTATGCCTATCCCACCCATGCTTAAACTCCTTTACTGTGTTAACCTCTACCACTTCAGCTGGAAGGCTATTCCATGCATCCACTACCCTCTCAGTAAAGTAATACTTCCTGATATTATTTTTAAACCTTTGTCCCTCTAATTTAAGACTATGTCCTCTTGTTGTGGTAGCTTTTCTTCTTTTAAATATAGTCTCCTCCTTTACTGTGTTGATTCCCTTTATATATGTAAATGTTTCTATCATATCCCCCCTGTCTCGTCTTTCCTCCAAGCTATACATGTTAAGATCCTTTAACCTTTCCTGGTAAGTTTTATCCCGCAATCCATGAACCAGCTTAGTAGCCCTTCTCTGAACCCTCTCTAAGATATCAATATCCTTCTGAAGATACGGTCTCCAGTACTGTGTACAATACTCCAAGTGAGGTCTCACCAGTGTTCTGTACAATGGCATGAGCACTTCCCTCTTTCTACTGCTAATACCTCTCCCTATACAACCAAGCATTCTGCTAGCATTTCTTGCTGCTCTATTACATTGTCTGCCTACCTTTAAGTCATCAGAAATAATCACCCCTAAATCCCTTTCCTCATATGTTGAGGTTAGAACTCTATCAAATATTCTGTACTCTGCCCTTGGGTTTTTACGTCCAAGATGCATTATCTTGCACTTATCCACATTAAATGTCAGTTGCCACAATTCTGACCATTTTTCTAGTTTACTTAAATCATTTGTCATTTGGCTTATCCCTCCTGGAACATCAACCCTGTTACATATCTTAGTATCATCAGCAAAAAGACATACCTTACCATCAAGACCTTCTGCAATATCACTAATAAAAATATTAAAGAGAATGGGTCCAAGTACAGATCCCCGAGGTACCCCACTGGTGACAAGCCCAAGCTTTGAATATACTCCATTGACTACAACCCTCTGTTGCCTGTCACTCAGCCACTGCCTTACCCATTCAACAATATTGGAATCCAAACTTAAAGATTGTAGTTTATTGATAAGCCTTCTATGTGCAACAGTGTCAAAAGCCTTACTGAAATCTAGGTAAGCAATGCCTACTGCACCACCCTGATCTATAATTTTAGTTACCCAATCAAAAAAATCAATAAGATTAGTTTGGCATGATCTCCCTGAAGTAAACCCATGCTGTCTCTGATCTTGAAATCCATGTGTTTTTAGATGTTCATCAATCCTATCCTAACATGGTTTCCATCACTTTCCCCACTACTGAAGTAAGGCTTACTGGCCCATAGTTGCCCAACTCCTCCCTATTACCTTTCTTGTAAATGGGCACAACATTCGCTAACTTCCAATCTTCTGGGACTACTCCTGTTAACAATGATTGGTTAAATAAATCTGTTAATAGTTTTGCTAGTACACCACTAAGCTCTTTTAATAACTTTGGGTGTATTCCATCAGGTCCCATTGACTTATTTGTCTTTACTTTTGACAGTTGAAATAGAACCTCTTCCTCTGTAAACTCACGTGTAATAAATGACTCATTTATCCTTTTTCTCAACTGAGGTCCCTTTCCTTCATTTTCTTCTGAAAAGGCCCTCATTGTTTCCAGACAAGCCTCGGTGACTGGATATGTAGTGCTCCAGGGTCCCTGATAACTAAGAGGTAGCAGACTTGGCGGAGGTACTCGGTCAGAGTACTGAAGCTCTGTCACACAAGTCTTCTATTTCTCCAAGCCTCCTTGCTCATTCACATATTTGGTTGGTGTGCAGTCACATATAGCATTCCTGAAATATTACTGAAATTGATGACTCCATGGACAGCTGTTATGCCTATATTTGTTTATATTACTTGGTAAAAGTCACCTCTATTTTCTATTTCATTTGTTTTTTGTATCATTTGGGAGTTAAAGGATTTTTCTCAAATTATGTACATTTGGTTTACATTTTCAGTTCAACTGTTAAAGTGGCACGGTCACGCCAAACTTACCTTTCTCCTATTGATTCCTCTTACCATCCTCTCTAAGGATCGGTTCTTCTTTTCTTATTTAAAACATAAGACAAAGTAGGGACTACGCTTGACCAGCTTTGACCAAAAGAGGAGCTTAAGTCCGCTTCATTTTCTGCGGTCAAAGAAATTTTCCCACAATACTCACCCTTTCTTCCGTGTTCTCGTGTTATTTCATTCGTGATCAAATGCCGGCGAAACTAACGGATTTAATCCTAACAGAATGAGTATAGTTTGTCCATTCATGTTAGGATGAACTTCATGCATTTTGTTCGATCCGATTTGTGCCGCTGCTGCGTGTTGCAGCCACTTAGTAGATAGCTCACTAATTCCACGGTATTAGGGAGCATCTACTAAGCGGCTGAAAGACCAAAATTGGTCTTTCAGCCAAATGTATTAATATTAAGTAAAGATTACTTAGTATGAGTAAATAAGGGAGTTTAAAATCTTCCTTCTGCCCCCTACCTGCTATGCTGCGAGTAGGGGCATGTCTGCTAAACAGTGAGCAGCCTGTGGTAAAAAAAGACCTTATGCAAATAATTACATCGGGGGGGGGCATAGTGACACTATGTCCCTGTCAGGATTACAGAATGATCCAGCACGTAGAATTGTGTAACACAGAGGACTGATAGGTAACGTATACCGGAACTTAGAATGGCCTGACTAACGTACCAAAGAATAGTCAGGAATAGCCGAGGTCAAAGGAAACAGAAAGAGACACAACGATAAGGAAAAGCCAGGAGTCAGGGATGCCAGAAAACAGGGAAGTCAAAAACAATGCCAAAGTCAAATAACCAGAATCAATAACGCGCTCTTGATCAACCACAAGGGAAACCACGACAGGGCACTGAGCAGGATGAGAACTGGGCCTAAATACCCCTCCTCTAGATCTAATAGGCTGTAACTGGCCTTTGACCCCAAAGGCAGTTACCAGGTTCCCATTTGCATAATTGCTGCTCAGCATTAACCCTTCTGTGGATTTGGTTGCTGCTCGGCACAACTTTTCCTGTGTGGACAGTAAATGCCATTAAAGCAACACTATAGTCACCTAAATTACTTTAGCTAAATAAAGCAGTTTTAGTGTATAGATCATTCCCCTGCAATTTCACTGCTCAATTCACTGCCATTTAGGAGTTAAATCACTTTGTTTCTGTTTATGCAGCCCTAGCCACACCTCCCCTGGCTATGATTGACAGAGCCTGCATGCAAAAAAAACTGGTTTCACTTTCAAACAGATGTAATTTACCTTAAATAATTGTATCTCAATCTCTAAATTGAACTTTAATCACATACAGGAGCCTCTTGCAGGGTCTAGCAAGGGTCTAGCAAGCTATTAACATAGCAGGGGATAAGAAAATCTTAACTAAACAGAACTTGCAATAAAGAAAGCCTAAATTTATAGGAAGTGTTTATGGAAGGCTGTGCAAGTCACACGCAGGGAGGTGTGACTAGGGTTCATAAACAAAGTGATTTAACTCCTAAATGGCAGAGGATTGAACAGTGAGGCTGCAGGGGCATGTTCTATACACCAAAACTGCTTTAGTAAGCTAAAGTTGTTCAGGTGACTATAGTGTCCCTTTAACCACATTTTTATAAGCGGATGAATACTTGACAGTCCCCCCATTAATTATTTGCAAAGGTGACCCACCATGGTCACTATATTGGGGGGGTCTTTTTTTCCAGAGGCTGTTCATGCCCCTACTCGTGGCAAAGCGGGTAGGGGCATTTGGGAGATTTTAATCTTCCTTATGCTAATATGCAGGTTACATTGACCCCCATAGAGTAAGTTGGGGACACAGCTCCCCGCCACTACTATTTTTACAAGCTGGTAGCACCTACAGTCTTTTTTTGTTTGTGTAAAATTTCTATTCGTTCATTTGTCTTTCTGACGAATTAATGAATTGACAAAATTCCAGTCTGCCTACACAAAGATGGTGGCGCCCAGGACCTATGTCCGGACACGAAATAAAGATTAAAAGAAATGGGGGGCTTAGGGGCATTTGAGGGTGACTAGTGGGACAATTAAATGTAGTGGAATCAGGAAGGGGGGTTAAAAAAAATGCCATGACAGTGTCGCTTTAATACGTGTTCAGGGTTAGTCACTATACTGGAAGTAAAAAGGAGAACTGCAATTTTTTTTTACCAAAATAGCCGTGCTGAGAACATACAGTATTTGCGATGGAGAATTCCCCAGCTTCATTATTTTGGCCAAAAATTGCAACTCCCTGGTCAGTTCATGAAAATAAGCCGTTTAGTCAATGTATCTGATAGTGAAATTCAACCGACTTGATGGAAATATTGTTTGATTTTTTATATTAATAATTTTTTTTTTCTTCTTTAAAATTCTCTCCAAATGTTCATTTTGAATAAGCATATATCTGGTTGACAGCTTTCAACAGATTTCCCATGTTAGGCAAGGCTACACGCGTCAGAAACACTTTGTAGCATTTGTAAATTCTTCACTGGCACCCAGTGGTGACTTAGAACTGCATGCAGTATTGTTGGTATTTTGCTGTATTACTGGTTCTCACACTCCTTATAATAAATTGGTGACCTCTGGTCTTAAGTTCCGACAGTTCTCTGACTGAATGCGCAGGGGAGCAGCACATGCAGCCAGCAACTCCCAGAGTGCAGAGACAGCCTACAGATCAGGTAAGTGAGGCATGGGGGGGGGGAGAGATAGCCTATAGATCAGGGAAGAGAGGCATGGGGGGGCAGCCTATAGATCAGGGAAGAGAGGCATGGGGGGGCAGCCTATAGATCAGGGGAGGGGGGGCAGCCTATAGATCAGGGAAGAGAGGGATGGGGAGCCCATAGATAGAGGCATGGGGGCAGCCCATAGATCAGGAAGAGAGGCATGGGGGGCAGTCTATAGATCAGGGAAGAGAGGCACAGGCCCATAGATCAGGAAGTGAGGCATGGGGGCAGACTATAGATCAGGGAAGTGAGGCATGGGGGAAAGAGACATCCTATAGATCAGGTAAGTGAGGGATGGGGGGAGGCAGCCTACAGGATGGGTCAGCAAGGAGCAGGAAGGTAAAGTAAGAGAAGGAGCAGAAAGGAGAAGGAACAGAAATGAGCAGGAAGGGACATCAAGGAGCAGAAAGGGGCAGCAAGGAGATGGAAGGGACAGCAAGGAGCACAAAAGGCAAAGTAGGAGAAGGAGCACAAAGGAACATAAATGAGCAGGAAGGGGCAGCAAGGAGCAAGAAGGGTCAGCAAGAGAAGGAAGGGTCAGTAAGGAGCAAAAAGGGTCAGCAAGGTGCAGGAAGGGTCAGCAAGGAGCTGGAAGATAAGCAGCACAAAGGTAAAGTAGAAGGAGCAGAAAGGGTCAGCAAGGAGCAGGAAGGGACAGAAGGAGCACAAAGGTAAAGTAGGAGAAGGAACAGAAATGAGCAGGAAGGGACATCAAGGAGCAGAAAGGGGCAGCAAGGAGCTAGAAGAGACAGCAAGGAGCACAAAAGGCAAAGTAGGAGAAGGAGCACAAAGGAACATAAATGAGCAGAAAGGGGCAGCAAGGAGCAGGAAGGGTCTGTAGGAGCAAGAAGGGTCAGCAAGGAGAAGGAAGGGTTAGGAAGGAGCAAAAAGGGTCAACAAGGAGCACAAAGGGTCAGCAAGGAGCAGGAAGGGTCAGCAAGGAGCAGGAAGGGTCAGCAAAGAGAATGAAGGGTCAGCAAGGAGCTGGAAGGTAAGCAGCACAGAGGTAAAGTAGAAGGGGCAGAAAGGGTCAGAAGAAGCTGTAAAGGGCAGCAAGGAGCAGGAAGGGACAGAAAGAGCACAAAGGTAAAGTAGGAGAAGGAACAGAAATGAGCAGGAAGGGACATCAAGGAGCAGAAAGGGGCTGCAAGGAGCAGGAAGGGGCAGGAAAGAGCAGAAAGGGTCTGCAAGGGGCAGCAAGGAGAAGGAAGGGACAGAAGGAGCACAAAGGTAAAGTAGGAGACGGAACAGAAATGAGCAGGAAGGGACATCAAGGAGCAGAAAGAGGCTGCAAGGAGCAGGAAGGGGCAGGAAAGAGCAGAAAGGGTCTGCAAGGAGCAGGAAGGGTCTGCAAGGGGCAGCAAGGAGAAGGAAGGTGTGCAAAGAGCAGGAAGGGTCTGCAAGAAGAAGGAAGGTTCTGCAAAGAGCAGAAAGGGACAAAAGGAGCACAATGGTAAAGGAGCAGAAATAATCAGAAGGAGTACAAAGGTAAAGTAGAAGAAGGAGCAGAAAAGGGTAGTAAGGAGCAGAAAGGGACAGCAAGGAGCACAGAGGTAAAGTAGGAGAAGGAGCAGAAAGGGTCTGCAAGGAGCAGAAAGGGATCAGAAAGAGAAAGGCGCAAAATAAGCAGATAGAAGCAGAAAGGTAAAGGAGCAGAAGGAGCCAAGGAGAAGAGAAGACAGTGTAAGAAGAAAAAGAAGACTGTGCCAAATGAAGAAGAAAAGGAGATTGGAGCAGGAAGGACAAGTCAAGTGAACCCTCCACTTTATTCTGGACACCACATCAAAAGGCTTTGGTCCCTGGGCCTGGCAGGGAAATTTTGGACTTTCTCATCTCCCCAAGTAAAAAAAAAATATCAGTGTTAATGTGTTAGTTAGCACAGAGTGCCGCTGGGTAGAGGTGTCGCTGATTGGTTAGAGCGGTCAGCTGGCACTCTAAGCCAATCAGTAGCCCCCCATTCATAAAAAAGTAAAAGACTGTGGCGGAGCCTAGCTTCCGGGCTGAATGGACATGCTATCCATCAGCTCCTGGCACAAACTTCTGAAACAAGGGGTAAAACCCCAGAAAAGTGGCACACATAACGCCTGGAAGGTGACAACGAATATGGGGACACCCGGGGGATCAGAATGAGACCAAAACCGACACAATTAACCACCAGGAACCCGCAAATACAGCATGGGGCCTGCATGCCATGGAGCCGGGGAGAGGTGGCCGCTCTCCTTACCAGTACCTCAGCTTGTCGATCCCACTGAACACTCTCCTCCTACCCCCCTCTCCCCTTTGGACCGATGGGGGATATCTCGGTCCGGGCTGGAAGTCGGGAGCGATCAGCCCGCCAAGAAGCAAGCAACACAGCTATAACGCTCCTATGCTGGGCGCTCCTAAAATGGCGGCTGAAACGGCGACACACGAAAAGAGCCCGCACTCTCACAAACGGCTGCACCAAGATATCAAGGAACGTATAAACGACAGCTTCACCCGCTTTTGGGAGCAGTTCTGGGAGCGATACCACACAGCCCAGCCCCCACATTGTACTCCACGGAACAAGAATGAGCAGAGCCGAGGGCAGAGGGAGGTGAGGGGAAAGTCCTTGGGCACAGCGACAGCGTCCCCACTTACCCCCAAGCCACAGAGTCCACCTGGGTTGAAGGTCAAACCGGGGAACACCCGACAGCATCGACCACACAAACGGAGGCCCAGGCAGCGCAAACACAAGCAAACCACCAGACCCTCCGTTACCCCTATGCGGGGAAGAAACTCGGACTATGGCAAGTACCGAGTTAGAGGTCGATGGATGCAGGACCTCATACCGACCTGGGGCAAGAAGGTCACCCTCAATAGCACCCTCACACCAGCGGCTCCTAGAGGACCTCCAGCGGGTGCTGACAATATCCCAACAGAAGGCATTGGCTGACAGGCAATACCACAGGCCCACAAACGCTCACTGTTCCAGTAACAGGCAACCACTGCAGCTGGACAGCCCAGAGGCCTTCGGTTAATAGGACTCAAAAGCAGAATATTAAGCATTACTTTACCACATCTTACCTACGTTTTAGCACTGTTTAGTTAGTTACTAGTTATGAGGTACCAATGCTAACGCACAGCAACTGCAGCCCCAGACTACAGTAATCTATAAGCACAAATGTAACCTGCATAGACATAGCCTGATGCAGGACAAGCTTAGCTTAACCTATGTTTCTACCCATTTAAGCGACATCATCTAAGTGTTAATCTCATTATCTTAAAAAAATACCCAGACCTTGAGCTGTGTCAGGGGCCCAAAAATTTCTGATGGCTGCCCTGTTGGAAGTAGCTCAAGGCCTTCTCCTTGTGGTTCAATATCCCACTGCACCAAGAGAAGGAAACCTTCGGCACTACATCTCCCATACTGCTGTTATAGCCACAATGCTAGCAAAACATCAGAGGAAATGTAATCCCCAACATCTATAGTGCCTATGGTTTCCTACCCCTACATTACACCATGGGTGGTGCATAAAAGGTAGTTAGAATGAAGCCTCGCATTTGAAGAAACAGGATTTAAAATATATACTGGATTCCCTCCAATATCTTTGTATTTTATAGAACCTCGTTTGACCTCTATGCCTTTCCTTAAATCAACTCTCTCTGTTTAGTTTTACCTATATATACAAGCACATTAAGCATGAGTGTTCAGGCTTGATAAACGCTGCTTCACCTGCTGTTTTGCATATCTTAGTTTTTCTATTAAAACCTTTCTTGTCACTTACCATGGGTGCCCAGACCTTTGTAATATAATGAATGAGGTTGGCCACTTCTCTCCACGGCAGCACAGAGAGTGAAGACATTGGACTTGTTCTTCTGTGAACAATGCCTATCTCTCTGAGGTTCACCGTGGTCATGAGTCATGTCATAACACCAGAAATTGTACAGCCCTGCTATGACACTCAACACTGATCTTTTTGCAATATTCAAAAAATGTAGTCAAAACTTTTTTCCTAATTTTTCTCCTTCCCAAATTTAAATTGGCCCTCTGGATTATGCATCGCTATGTGTACCTTTCCTTGCACGTACCTACCTCCCTTCCTTTATCACCTACAATGACACCAAGGCATGGAAATCCATTGTCCTTGTTTTTTTCAATAACACTAAAGCCTTTGCTACAAATAGTTAGCCATGATCTCGTGGCTCAAAGAGGACCTGCTGCTGGAGGTGGAAGATTAGTTGCCTGTGCCCCCTTTTCACAGGACATACCAGCAGGGGCCCAGAATTACATATGTATATTTATAACCTGATGAAAGTTCATGTATTGAACTGTACAGAATAAAAGTTAAGTTTTATTTCTTCACCTTTACAAGGTATCATTTTCAACCTATATATTTATATAGCAGTATACTCACTCAGTCATTCACTTAGCTTCTGATTGGCTCACTCAGTGCATGCTCACATACATTGGTTTAAATCGCTCATGTTCTTCTCCCCATGTCTGTTGCACTGTGACAGATGTGAAGCAGGCATGGTGAGAATGTGTTGAATGAATGCCAACCAATGCTTATGAGCCTGCACTGAGTCATTTCTGCTTCTTCTGGCTGTCTCGTGAGACCTGTGTGAGTCCAACTACAATACTGAGTGCTGCTAGATCCAGTCTGCCACCCACCACCACTGATGTGCTGTCCTGTCTCTGCCAGTGCCAGACCCAATACTAGACTTCCAATCTAGCCCCGTGTCAAGCCTGTCTGCAGCCACTTGCCAACCTGAGTCTGCCATTGTGCTACTTGCCCTGCTGCCTAACTTGTCAGGTACTTTAATTTAACTGGGCCTGGTGCTGTGAGTCCTCACAGAAAATGCAAAATATGTGTTATATTGCAAGCTCTTGGGGGCAATTACCTGTATGTCCTAGTCACCAAGAGCTTGCAATCTAAGTCAATTTAGCATTTCTGTGATATGACTGAAGAATTGTCTGAGTTAGACAGTTCTTCGTAACACAGGCATGCAAATGTCGGTTATATCCTGGCTTATATATACAAAGACTGAAGAGAATGAACCCCAAGACCTTGCAGTGTAATTCAAGATAGCATTCCTGTTTATAATCTTTACCTAAATTAACATAATACATGTTGGTGTGGTTTTGGTAAAAGGATAGGGCAGCATTTCATCCAGGCAGCAACAGTGGCATCTCTAGGATTCATTTTTCGGGGGGGGCACATGGAGGGCCAGTGACAAAAGTAGGGGGGCACATTTAACCCCGCCCTTGTCGCAGTTTGACCCCGCCCCTGTCACATGTTAAGCCACGCCCCCGACACAATGTGTTTTGTTTTTTTAATAATACCTGGTGGAGGATTCATTATTTTCCACCAGGGATTATTAAAAAAACAAACACATTATCCTTGATACAGTGCCATAGTTGACAACATTTGAAAAAAAATTTCCAAGGACATTTTGCAGCACAGCTATCATTTACTGTCTGGGTATAATATCCCTGGACAGTCAGTGCTCTCTGTATAATACAGGGTTGTGTGTATAATAAATTGGGACACTCAGTGCTCCCTGTATAGTGCTGCTCTCTGTATAATACAGGTCTGTTTGTGTATAATATCCCAAGACAGAGAGCAGCACTATACAGGAAGCACTGACTATCTCGGGATATTTTATACACACAGATCTGTATTATACAGATAGCTGAGCATATACCCCAATCTCTAGACTACTAGTACCTGTCAACAGCAGCTCCCAGGCGCGTGTAACAGGGCTAAAGTGTGCGGCAGCTCACACAGATTATTCAGCGGTAAAGTGCACTCGCTGGCAGAGCCAAACTGGGAATCCCTGGGAATCCAAAGCAGCCCTGGAAAAAAAATGTATGCCATTCCTACAAGTCAAAAATAAATAAAAAATATATATATATTTTACAGTAAGCACACAAGCTCACTGACATGCGCAAATAGGCTTACTGACAGATAAAACTCTCTGACTCACACACAAGCTTACTACAAACACTCACTTGTATAAACAGAAGGCTCACTACAAAGAAGTTCAGGGACATACACACAAGCTCACTAAAGACAAGCTCACTGATACACACATGCTCACTAAATAGAAGCTCACTTACACACACAAGCAGTACCATTTTAACGGAGTTAAGGGCCCCTGGGCAAAGCAATGCACTGGGGCCCTTCCCACACAACAACTCACAGGAATTTTAATTATTGATAGACTGCTGTGTCCATACACACACACACACACAGATTGCTGAGTCCATACACACACACACACACACTGCTGAGTCCATACACACACACACACACAGACTGCTGAGGCCATACACACACACAGACACTGCTCAGTCCATACACACACACACAGACTCTGCTGAGTCCATACACACAAACACACACTCTGCTGTTGAGTCCATACACACACACACAGACTGGCTGAGTCCATACACACACAGACTGTTGAGTCCATACACACACACACAGATTGCTGAGTCCATACACACACAGACTGCTGAGTCCATATACACACACACACACAGACTCTGAGTCCATACACACAGACTGCTGAGTCCATACACACACAAGGACTGCTGAGTCCATACACACACAAAGACTGCTGAGTCCACACACAAACAAAGACTGCTGAGTCCACACACACACACTCTGCTGAGTCCATACACAAACACACACACTCTGCTGAGTCCATACACAAACACACACACTCTGCTGAGTCCATACACACACACACACACAGACTGCTGAGTCCATACACACACACACAGATTGCTGAGTCCATACACACACACAGACTGCTGAGTCCATACACACACACACACACACACACAGACACACAGACTGCTGAGTCCATACACACACATACTGCTGAGTCCATACACACACACAGACACACACAGACTGCTGAGTCCATACACACACAAACACAGACTGCTGAGTCCATACACACACAGACTGCTGAGTCTATACACACACAGACTCTGCTGGAGTCCATACACACACAGACTCTGCTGAGCTTCATACACACACACACAGACTCTGCTTGAGCAAGTACATACACACACACACACAGACAAGTTGAGTCCATACACACACACACAGACTGGGCTGAGTCCACACACACAGACAGACTCTGCTTGAGTCCATACACACACACACAGACTCTGCTGACCACACACACAGACTCTGCTGAGTCCATACACACACACAGACTTGCTGAGTCCACACACACACACACACACACACAGATTGCTGAGTCTTATACACACACACAGATCAAGTTGAGTCCATACACACAGACAGACTTGTTGAGTCCATATTATCATTGACACACACACACACAGATTGCGGAGTTCACACACACACACACAGACTGCTGAGTCCATACACACACACACAGACTCTGCTGAGTCCGTACACACACACAGACTGCTGAGTCCATACACACACAACTGCTGAGTCCATACACACACAACTGCTGAGTCCATACACACACACACATAGACTGCTGAGTAAATACACACACACAGACTGCTGAGTAAATACACACACACACACACACACACACACAGACTCTGCTGAGTCCATACACACACACAGACTCTGCTGAGTCCATACACACACACACAGACTGCTGAGTC
>OW240916.1:228528154-228609159 GCA_933207985.1 Pelobates cultripes
TGTGTCACTGGAGGATGTTGCTGGGGGTCAGGCAGCCATCTTCTGAAGCAGCATGGGCTGCTGCATTACGGCAGGGGCGGGGCTTATCTGCGGGAGGCGGGGCTTCATTTCAGAGCGGGGCCTGTGCCGGGGAGCCAATCAGTGCTCCCTCCGGCCACAGACAGCCCCCAGCACCTCTCTCCTGCATTCCCTCGGGCTGTCACAGGCTGTTACAGTCCAAAGGAAGCCCATGGCCAGCAAGTTGCTGGCATTTGGGGGGGCCCAAGGGGGGCACAGCATGATGTAGGGGGGCCATCGCCCCCTCTGGCCCCCCCCTAGCGACGCCACTGGGCAGCAAACGTGATGGGCTGGTATTCTGTAATTTTTCTTGACCTGTCAGAATCAGGTGTTTCGCAGCAATTTCATGTACTGTGCATGTGCATGAGCACACACCACCCTATAAACATATACAGGGAGGAGACAAGGTCTGCATAAACAGAAACAAAAGTGATTTAATTCCCAAATGCCAGATAATTGTGAAGCAAGACGGCAGGTACATGATCTTCATTACCAAAACTGCTTCATTTAGCTAAAGTTGTTTTGATGCCTATTGTGTCCCTTTAAACTTATCTGTTATATTGATCAGTATTGCTTCAGACCAGAGGAAGAGAGGAATTCTCTGGAAAGCTTGTCTTTTAAGTGTTGACAGAATTGTTACAGTTTGTAATGTCGCATCAATCAGAGCTATGTTTTCCACATGTGTAAATAATGGCCTTATTTTTTATTATATATTATGTTTTTTTTGTTTTTTTTTAATTCTTTATTTTTCGCTCTGACAGTCAAGCATTGTTACAATAGTGCAGACATAGGTGGATAAATGACTGTACAAGTTTTGTTTGTATGTAGTACAGAATACAGAGTAGCATAGTTAGTACAGGCGTCCGTTACATACTGTGCACTTTGGGTGCGTTGCCGCCAGAGTTTTTCTTTTGTGTTGGCAAGCAGAAAAAAAATAACTATGTACAGTGGTAGAATTGTTGAGGAGTGTGCTGTGTCATGAACTCTCAGGTTGGCTTTGATGAGTGTGTTGTGTTGTCGTGGCCCAGGCGTATGTGTGGGGTATTCTGATCTTGCCCAGGTAGGTCAGGCATTGTGCCCTCCCTGTCTGCTCTGTCCATGCCACCCCCTGTGTGCTGTCATTCCGCTATGCGCAGAATCAGGCAGAGTCTGATAGTGTTGGAGCTTTTCTCTCCTCCTGTTTGTTTACATGGTCTGGTGTGCTTGCAAGAGATAAAAACATACAAGGAAAGGGTAGATAGAGATAGACAAGTAGAGATTGCAGCGTATTAAAGTACGGAGATAAGGTGATCTCCTGGGGGCCGTGAACCCTGTGCCGCCCGTCCCAGTGGGCTGCGGCCTTTGTTCCGGCTTTAACCAGGTACCCGTTCTGCAGTGGAGCCGCTTCCACCCGTCCGGGTTATGGTATGATGGCGACCGTTGGGTGAGCCCCAGTTGTCGCCACTGAAATGTACCGCATGGATGCCGCCCCGCGCCCCGGGCCATGAGTCTATGTGTCGTATTGCTCCCATGGACCCCACACCTTGTGGAATGTGGTCAATGTGTTCCGCACTTGGGCCGTGAGTTTATCCATCAGATAATTATCGCGTTTTGTCCTGACCAGGGATAGCTGTGGGAGGTCCTGGCATGACCAGTGTTGTGCTACTGCCCTACGGGCCGCTAGGTAGATCATGTTAAGGAATTTTTGTTCGTGTCTTGGGAGGCCCTCCGTGGGTCTAGATAAAAGGCACGCCCATGGATCTAGTGTCATCCGTTTTCGTAAGATTTGGGAGCTGAAGTTTACTATGCTGCGCCAGTAGGTCGCCACCTTTGGGCATTCCCACCACATGTGTATGTAGGTCCCCTTCCCCCCACATAAGTGCCAGCAATCATCTGTAGGACGCAATTTCATGTGTTTTTGTTTCACTGGAGTCATGTACCAACAGAATAGTGTTTTATAAGATTGTTCTTGGAGTGTTACGCATATAGTGGTTTTGGTGCATGCCTCCAAAATGTCTTGCCACTCCGTTCCCTCCAGTACCTCCCCCAGGTCGGCTTCCCACTGGTCAGCGTATTGGAGTGCGCCCGTCGTGTCTGGGGTCGTGTTGAGGTGGTTGTATAGTAATGTAATTAGCTTAGATTGTGTGGTCTCCGTATAGCATAGTCTCTCGAAAAAGGTTAGTGGTGTCAGGGCTGCCTTTTTTACGTCAGGTCTCTGTGCAAAGTCTCGGATTTGCAGATACCTGAAATAGTCTCTAGTTTGCAGTGTGGCTTTGGTGTTCAGGTGTGCGTATGTGACTATTTCCTGGTTTATGAATAGGTGGACGTATCTTTGGAGCCCTGTGGCTTCTATCCCTTTGTAGTCCCGGGCCCTCATTTCCGGTGGGAATGCCCTATTCCGAAAGACCGGTGCCATGGGAGATGGGGGGGGGGCTTAGTAAGTATTTCGTTTTAGTTTGGTCCCATATCCTTATGGAGTTCAGTATGGCCGGGTTTGTGGTTCTCAGCATGGCCCTTTGTGTTTCCGATGCCCATATGAAGAATTGTGGGAGGTCCTGTCCCGTCATTAGGGACTCCATGTCGACCCAGCGTCGCGCATCAGGGTGTGTGTGCCATTGTATGATCTGGGCTAGCTGTGCCGCTAGGTAATAATTATATACATTAGGTAGTCCCAGTCCCCCCCTGGGTTTTGGTCTGTACATGAGGGTGCATGCTATTCTCGGGCGTTTGTTGTGCCAAATGAAGGAGTCGATTGCCCGCTGTATGCCCGTCAGGTCCCCCCGGGAAACTTGCACCAGGAGTGCCTGAAAGAGGAACAGGATCCTCGGCAGCACATTCATTTTTATTGTGTTGACGCGTCCCAGCCAGGATATGGGCCTATGTGTCCACTGCTCCATTTCCGTAATCAGGGTCCGGATCAGTGGTTTGTAATTACGGGCATAGAGAGACGATGTGGATGCCGTTAGGCGGACCCCTAGGTACATGAATTCCTCTGTGGTTATTTTTAAGCGATATTGTTTGCGTATGTGCGCTATGTCTTGGGGCTGTATATGGAAGGGCATTGCTACTGACTTGGAGTAGTTGATTTTGTAGCCTGCGATGTTCCCAAATCTGTCTAGTAGTTGTGTCAGGTGGTGCAGAGAGTCCAGTGGGTCCCGGAGTGTTAGCATGACATCATCGGCATATGCAGAGACTATGAATGGTGTGCCGCCTATCTCTATTCCCTGAATGTGTGGGTGTTGCCTGATGGCTTGTAAGAGCGGCTCTAGGGTTAGGGCGAAGAGCAAAGGGGACAATGGGCATCCCTGTCTGGTGCCATTGCTTAGGGTGAATGGCTGTTTGTGTGCCCCTGTTATAAGTGTTTGTGCCCTCAGGTCTGTATAGAGTGCGTGTATTGCTGTCACAAATGGTTCCGGGAACCCCTGGAACCGGAGCAGCTCAAAGAGGTAAGGCCATAGCACCCTATCAAAAGCCTTCTCTGCATCTAAAGAGAGTGCTAGAGAAGGCGCTTTGGTCTCCGCCATGTACCACAGGGCGTCTACCCCCCGTCTGGTGTTCTCGTATAGTTGGCGTCCGGGCATAAAGCCCACCTGGTCCGGGTGGATCAGGCGCGGGAGTAGGGAGGAGAGTCTGGATGCTAGTATTTTAGCAAATACCTTGAGGTATGTATTGATAAGTGATATTGGCCGGTAGCTAGAGGCTAGTGTGTCATCCTTATCTGGTTTTGGCAGTAGTACTACATTTGCCGTCGCCATGTCCCCCGTCGGGCACCCCGCCTTGCATAAAGTGGTTACTAAGGGCTGTAAGGGGAGGGGCCAGTATCTCTTTGAATTGTTTGTAGTAGTTAACATCGTATCCATCTGGACCTGGGGCCTTGTTTCCCTTAAGTGATGCTATGGCTGATTCCACCTCGATTTGGGTGATCGGTTCACTTAGGAAGCCTGCTTCTGCCTCGCTCACTTTGTGCAGTGTAAGTTCTGCAAGAAATTGTTGTATGTCCGCCACGTAGGTGGTGTTATTGGCGTGAAGGCAGGGGGAGTGATTGTAGAGGTTGGAGAAATAGGAGGTGAATACCTTGTTAATGGCCTCTGGGGTCTCTACTAGCGTATCGTTGACCGTGCGTATTTTCGTGATGGTTTTGCCCTGTGGCCTCGGGCAGAGAACCCTTGCTAAAAGTGTGTCTGTTTTATTTGCTTTCTCGTAGTAGAGTCTTTTTGACCATTGTATGGAGCGTGACACCGCCTCCAGGGATATGTCCCTGATGGAGTGTCTGAGTGCGTTTAGTTCTCTGAGTTTGGATTCAGTCGGGTTGGTTTTGTGCTGCTGCTCTGCCTTACGTAGGGCTGACTGTAGTTCGAGTAGCCTTTTTGTTTTAGCTCGCTTTTTATGCGTTGCAATTTTTATAAAGTGCCCGCGCAGGACTGCTTTGTGTGCTGCCCAGACCGTGGTGGGGTTGGCGTCGGGTGTTGCGTTTAGCGCAAAATATTCTGTGATAGCCTGTCGGGTAGTTTCTAGTGTTTCGTCGTCTCTGAGAAGACTAGTATTACGTTTCCACGACCAGTTGGACTGGTATCGCAGGTTGCCTAGGGTGAGCGTTACGTCAGCGTGATCTGACCATGTGATGCTACTGATGTCTGTGTGTAGGACCTTATCCATCCCCACCCCGTTTAGGAAAATGTTATCTATTCTGGAGTAGGTGTTGTGCGGTGCGGAATAAAATGTGTAGTCAGATGTGGTCGGGTGCTGTAGTCGCCATACATCCAGTAGGCGCGTGTGTGCCAAAAATGCGTGTAGCACTTTGTCTTGTCCCCCTCTGCCCTGAGATCTCACAGTGCCAGGTTTTGAGCTTCTGTCCGATGCTGGGCTTGGCACGGCGTTGAAGTCGCCCCCTACCAGCAAACCCCCCCCCCGGCTCCGGCCACCAGCACCTCTAGGCTCTCCCAGAACTGCTGGTCCAGCTCGTTGGGCGCGTAGACGTTGATGAGATGTATTTTTGTGGTGTAGAGGGTGCCTCCTATATATATAGAAATCTCCCCTCCGGGTCAGTCTGGGTGGTAGTTATTTGTAGCGGGCAGTTTTTATGGATGAGGATCGCCACCCCCGGTCGCTTACGGAGGGAGCGTGCCTCATGTACTGTCGAGTAGGTCCTGTCAGTCAGTCTAGTGGGCGCCGACCTGCGGAGGTGCGTCTCCTGTATCAGTGCGATATCTATTTTCTTGGTCTTTAAGTCTCTCGCTAGTAATCTCCGTTTGTTTGGGGAATTTAGGCCTTTGACGTTAAACGATAGTACCTTAAGAGCCATGTGGAGGTGTTGGCTGTGTTGCTAGTGTTACCGGTGCTCTGGGTATCCGGGGTCTGTTGTGCGCACTGTGTGTGGGGCCTGGCGTGGGAGTTACCCTCGGTGACGCGGGCGGCATCCAGACGGTGTAACGGAGTTGGAGATCAGTACTTGTCATTAGAAAGAGTGAGAAAAAAGGAAAATGAGTAACAAGGAACAATTTCAATGTACATACAAATAAACATGAAAAATAAACATAAGGTAATAATCTGGTCTTAACCTGTGCCAGATTAGGGTGGGGGTGGTCACCCCTCCCGAGTGATGTGAGAAAGTGCACCTCTCGGGGTTGGTGATCTCCCAGCGCCCTTCCACTGTGATGTTGTACACAACCAGCGACCGCATACCTTTTACAGTCTGGTTTGTCCCATTTAAAGAGAGGTGGTCTTGCCTTTGTCTCTCCTTGGGTTGCACAGTGTGTGCGCCCCTCTCTCCCACTGTGAGCTAATTTTGTCCTCCCTACCTTCGTCTGTGTGGGAGCCTTCCCCTCCTGCTGTGCTTAGTGGCTGTGTGCCGTCCCCTCCTACTAGCCCCACTCCCTCCTCCCCTCTCCCGCCCTTCTGTCAAGTGTGCTAACCCATGTTCTTGCCCTTTGATGGGCGCGTTATCTGTGTTGTGTTTTTATTTTTTTAGTTATTTGGTGTGTTGTAGCCCCCAGGGGTTGCTCTATGTCTTGATGGTTTCATCTGCTTGTCCCCAGTACTAAGGCAGCATAGTGTGTCATCCAGCCCCCCTCCCCCCACCAGGGCAGTTTGTGATCCCCCTAAATACTCAATTGCCTGGTGTGGTGCCCCCCTCAAATCAACTTAGCTGTCCCGTGCATCTATCGTGCCGCCAGAGTCACTGTGGGTGCCCCTTTTGGGCTGAGCAGATCTGCGTGGTGCCTTAGTCCTCCTGGGCAGCCGTTGCTGCGACTGTGTACCAGTCTCTTGGGAGAGGTGTTAGGGTCCGCCGAGCGGGTCCTGGTAAGGCGAAAGCTCTCGGGGGTGTGATATCCAGGTCATGGAGACATTTTCGTGGGTCCCCTCCAGGTGAGTATGTGAGTGTTCTTCCCGCTTTGAAAGCCACAATTTTAAACGGGTGGCCCCACGTGAAGCGGATTTCGTGTTGTCGCAGAAGATCCGGCAGCGGTCTCCATTCACGCCGTCTTTGAAGTGTGCTTGGTGCTAGATCTTGATAGAGAGAAATGGGCTTGCCTTTGTATGTTAAATCGTGATTTCTGTTGTACCTCAGAATAGCCTCCTTGGTGGTATAGTGGTGAAAGCAAATTATTATATCTCTTGGGGTGTCCGTGTCCACCCGCCGGGCGCGCAGAGCCCTGTGTGCCCGGTCCATGGCCCACTGGGCTATTGGGATGTCTGGGAGTAGACCGCTAAAGTATGCCTCCACTAGTGCTGTGAGAGGGCCTTCATTAGGTGTTTCAGGCCACCCTCTGATGCGGAGGTTATTCCGCCTGGTGCGGTTGGACAGGTCTTCAACCTGCATTTCCAGGTCAATAATGTGGTGGTCTAGGGAGGTGGAGTGCTGCCACTTCGTTATGGCCCTGTACCAGTACCTCCATTCTCTGCTCCAGCTCTGAAGTACGGACGCCCAAGGCTTGGATTTCGGCCTTTATGTCTTGCGTGCTGCGTGTAATTTCACCCGCCAGGTATGTCTTTACTTCTGCTAACCTCTGCAGAATTTGTACCGTGCTGCCGCCGCCTGGCTCCGTCTGTTCCCCGTCCGGTGGGGATTGAGAGCCTCGCGCGCCCGTCCGGCGGCCATCTTGTGGGGCCTGTGCAGGTCGCGAGGCCGTGAACATGTCGGCCACTGAGGGGGAGAAATCAAGCGGTTCCCTGCGTTTCTTCCGGCGTGGGGTGGCTCCGGCGCCCGTGTGGGACATGTATAGGGAAAATGCAGGCTGTGATGCTGGTTACTGGTGCTGGATTGAGCGTGGATGCGCGGGAGCTCACTCGTTAGGCTGCCATTCTAGTCGGCTGCCAGGCCACGCCCCCCATTATATATTATGTTTTAAAGACATCGGCAACACATTGAATGCACCTTTAGAATCTTGAGTTGACAGGGACTGAACATGTTGGAACTTGTCATCACTATAGGTAAATGAAGATTTTGCATTAGGAAAATATAGCGCTGACTGTTTAGTAGTACTTGCTGAGATAAGTCGCCAACAAGTGCAGGTTTATTAAACATTTGAAAAGTGAAAGGCTTGGTGTATATGTGTGCTGCTGGATTGACAAGACCTCTAACCAGCTGCTGCATGTTACCTGTAAAATGCGTTCCATCACTAATATGTCAGCATTCCATCCCAACCGTCTTCCTAACACAATTTTTTACCTGCCAATATTGAGAGACATATTAACCAAACATCCCAGTCATAAGATGGGAGGAATCATTTTGCTGGCTTCCACGCTATATCATTACCCTCAAAGTCCCTTCCCTGATGCGGGAAGAGATGAGGGGTCATATGTTCCATTTGGTTAATAATGGGTCCCGAGGCAATGATGGGCACCATGTAAGTCTGGATCCAGGTTTTAGGTCTTAAATATTTTGTTTTGTTTTTTTTAGTTACATCTTATTACTCAAAATAATCCCCAAGAAACCAATACAAGTAATTAGTGATTAATTTCACAAAAAGTCCTCATGTTATTTTAGTATTTATTGTTTTCATTTCGTTATCTCTGCAATTCCAGACAAGTATGCAACATAGTATACCCACAAAACATAGCTCCCAATATTAGGAGTTATGAAATAAGAACTTGTAGGGGAAAGGAACAGAATGTGGACGTGCTAGTTATAGAATATGTACCATTGGTGATTTAAACTGACAGGCAGCCTTGCAAACCTGTCACCCAAGGATGCCCATATGTACAGCCAGAGACCTACTGTTTTGTTCTAGCAGGCAGAGAAATAACTTGTTTTAGCTTTGCACAACGAGAACATGATAAATGATGTGCTCTACGGGAACTTTGCTCCAGTTTACCAATAAGTGAATTTAAAAGCATTTATATTTCAGAGGTATATTCTTGAGTACATAATTTTGATTTTTGAGACCTGAGCAAGTATTAATTAAAGGGCAAGCTATAGAGATGTCTTTAAGCTTTTATCCATTCTCAGGGTTCTCATATTCTCTGTTTTTGCTTCAGTGTAATTTTCTTACCAGGGCTAGAGAAGATATATATATGTTGTCCTGTTATTTAGACCCTGAAGAAAAGTCCCGAACTGGGACTGAAACGTTGGTCGTTTTTTAACACTATACAATAAAATTTTTTTGATTTATAAGTCCGGTGAGCAGCCACTTCTTTTTGCTATTTGTGTCTATTGGAGCTCTGGCGTATGTACCCGGCGTTGGGAACAAGTAAGCGTGAGTGCAGGGGTTTTTCTATTTTATATATATATATATATATATATATATATATATATATAGTCATTCAAAGCATTAAAACCACCTGCCGGAAATCGGGTAGGTTCCGCTCAGATTGTCAAACTAGCTCTGATACTTCGAAGCATGGAGTCCACCCATAAGACCTTTGAATGTTTCATGTGGTATCTGGCATCAGTACACTAGCAGCAGATCCATTAAATCCTGCAAGTTGCGAGGTGGGGTCATGGATGGGATATGTTGTTCCTGCACATCCCACAGATGCTCAATTGGATTGAGATTTGGAGAATTTGGAGACCAAGGCAACACCTTAAACTTTTTGCAATGTGGCAGGGTGCATTATCCTGCTGAAAGAGTCCACTGCCATCAGGGAACACCATTGCCATGAAGGAGTGCCATGGCTTGCAACAATTTTTAGGTAGGTAGTACATGCCTGAGCAGTGGGTGGGGGCCCTAAATACTAATAGGGGGGGGACCTAATGTCCTCCTCCCTGAGCGATGGGTGGGGGCCCTAAATACTAATTAGGGGGAAAACTAATTTCCCCCCCGAGTGGCGGGTGGGGGCCCTAAATTAGAATGAGGGGGGAGGACCCCTAATGCTCAGGGGTGGGGGCCCTAAATACTAATTGGGGGGGACCTAATGTCCTCCCCCTGGTCCCCACCCCTGAGCGGTGGGTGGAGGCCCTAAATACTAATTGGGGGGACCTAATGTCCTCCCCCCTGGCCCCCACCCCTAAGCGGTGGGTGGGGGCCCTAAATACTAATTGGGGGGGACCTAATGTCCCCCCCCCGAGCGGTGGGTGGGAACCCTAAATACTAATTAGGGGGGGACCTAATGTCATCCCCCTGGCCCCCACCCCTGAGCGGTGGGTGTAGGCCCCTAAATTAGAATGAGGGGGGGATCTAATGTCCTCCCCCCTGAGTGGTGGGTGGGGGCCCTAAATACTAATTAGGGGGTGGACCTAATGTTCCCCCCCCTGAACGGTGGGTGGGGGCCTTAAATTAGAATGAGGGGGGAGGACCTAATGTCCTCCCCCCTGAGCGGTGGGTGGGGGCCCTAAATACTAATTGGGGGGGACCTAATGTCCTCCCCCTGGCCCCCACCCCTGAGCGGTGGGTGGGGGCCCTAAATACTAATTAGGGAGGGGACCTAATGTCCTCCCCCCTGGCCCCCACCCCTGAGCGGTGGGTGGGGGACCTAAATACTAATTAAGGAAGGGACCTAATGTCCTCCCCCCTGAGCGGTGGGTGGGGCCCTAAATACTAATTACGGTGGGGACCTAATGTCCTACCCCCTGGCCCCCACCCCTGAGCGGTGGGTGGGGGCCCTAAATTAGAATGAGGGGGGAGGACCCAATGTCCTCCCCCCGGCCCCCACCCCTGAGCGGTGGGTGGGGGCCCTAAATATTAATTAGGGGGGGGCCTAATGTCCTCCCCCCTAACCCCCCTCCCGCAGGTGACTAGAGGTCCCCAAACCCCTAGTCACCCCCCTCCCCCAAAAAATTAACCCCTACCTACCCCACTCACCCTAAAAATTATGAGGGGGGGACCATTTAACTAAGTACCTGTAAAAAAATGTAAATAAACTTACCATTTGATGTTTTCTTTCTTCTAAAATCTTCTTTTTTCAGCCCCCAAAAAAGGCCAAATAAAAATCCATAATAAACAACGCAAGTAAGGTAAGTCTCTACATTTACCTGTCACAGCACTCTGATTGGTTAGTTTGAAATCCACCAATCAAAGTGCTCTGTGTCCTTTTACACAGCGTGGGAAAGTTCTTTGGAATTTTCTCACGCTGTGTAATTTGACTCATAACTCTCTGATTGGTTACTTAATCCACCAATGAGTGTTATGAGTCAAATTACACAGCGTTGGAAAATTCCATAGAACTTCCCCACACTGTGTAAAATGACACTGAGCACTCTGATTGGTGGATTTCAAGCCAACCAATCAGAGTGCTGTGACAGGTAAATATAGAGATTTACCTGTCAGTCTCTTCATTTACCTGTCAGAGCACTCTGATTGGATGGCTTTTTTTGCGCTTGTTTTATTTATTTTTTTAAAGCGTCTATTATTATGGATTTTTATTTTGGCTTTTTTTGGGGCTGAAAAAAGAAGATTTTAGAAGAAAGAAAACATCAAATGGTAAGTTTATTTTTTTACAGGTACTTAGTTAAATGGTCCCCCCTCATTATTTTTAGGGTGAGTGGGGTAGGTAGGGGTTAATTTTTGGGGGGAGGGGGTGACTAGGGGTTTGGGGACCCCTAGTCACCTGCGGGAGGGGGGGTTATTTTTTTATTTAGGGCCCCCACAGTACCCAAATGTTCGAATTACCCGAAATTAGTCTGAATACATATTCGGCCCGAAACGAATTGCACATGTCTAATCTACATGATTATCAGGTACCAGCAGCGGTTTCCCATCAGAACATTGCCCAGAGCATAACACTGCCTTCATCAGCCTTCCTTCTTCCAACAGTGCATCCTGCTGCCATCACTTCTAAGGTAAATGTCGCACCCGGTTATCCATCTTGTCCAGCTTCAGCATTCTGAGCTACAGTAGCTCTTTTGAGTGATTGGACCAGATAGACTAGCCTTCACTCTCCCATGTGCATCAATGAGCTTTGGGCAGCCATGACCTTGATGCCGGTTCACCGGTTGTTCTTGCACCACCTGTTGTTCTTCCTTGCACCACTGCATACCAGGAACTCATTTCAAGCAGTTTTGAACCCAGTCTGACGCAGTCATCTAGCCATCACTAGTTGGCTCTTGTCAAAGAACTAACTGTTTACTTGCTGCCTAATATAGCCCATCCCATGACAAATGCCATCATAATGATATAATGAATCCTATTCACTTCATCTGTCGGTGGTTTTAATGTTGGCTTATTAGAATATATATATATATATATATATATATACACACATGGGCATCCGCAGGAATTTTTCCAGAGGTGGTGGGGGGGGGGCATAATTGTAATGACATCCATGCTTAGTCCCTTTTTGATAGTGTCATGAAAGGGAAGGGGCATAGTCATTATCACATAAAGCCAATGGGAATAGCGTTTTCACAACTATGGTGTCAGGAATACATGTTTGTATTCCTGACACTATAGTGTTCCTTTAAGCAAATTAAAGGAACATTCTGGTCACCATAACAACTTAATCTAAATGAAGATGCTATGATGCCAGGAAGCCCCTGGGTGCTCTCTTTCCTTTAAGGGGTTAAACCGCTCTCAAATGGTTTAACCCCAAAGACTTCCTCCAGTTCCAGATCTCCAGGTATCTCAGTGGTATATGGCTTCTGAAACAGAGTGTGACGTCAGGCATGGCTAGAGTGGTCTGATCCCTTTCTGCTCCTTGCAGACCCTTTCTGCTCCTTCTCCTACTTTACCTTTGTGCTCCTTACTACCCTTTTCTGCTCCTTCTCCTACTTTACCTTTGTGCTCCTTCTGATTCTTTCTGCTCCTTTACCTTTGTGCTCCTTCTGTCCCTTTCTGCTCTTTGCAGACCCTTCCTTCTCCTTGCAGACCCTTCCTGCTCCTTGCAGCCCCTTACTGCTCCTTGCTGACCCTTCCTGGTAATTTCTGCTCCTTCTCCTACTTTATGTGCTCCTTCTGCCCCTTCCAGCTCATTGCTGACCCTTTCTGCTCCTTGATGTCCCTTCCTGCTAATTTCTGTTCCTTCTCCTACTTTACCTTTGTGCTCCTTCTGACCCTTCCTGCTCCTTACTGCCTTTTACAGCTTCTTGCTGACCCTTTCTGCTCCTTCTACTTACCTTCCAGCTCCTTGCTGACCCTTCCTGCTCCTTGCTGACCCTTCATTCTCCTTGCTGGCCCTTCATTCTCCTTGCTGGCCCTTCCTGCTCCTTGCTGCCCCTTCCTGCTTCTTGCTGCCCCTTCCTGCTCATTTATGTTCCTTTGTGCTCCTTTCCCTACTTTACCTTTTGTGCTCCTTGCTGCCCCTTTCTGCTCCTTGATGTTCCTTCCTGCTCATTTCTGTATCTACTCCTTTCTGCTCCTTCTCTTACTTTATCTTCCTGCTCTTTGCTGACCCTTCCTGTAGGCTGCCCCCCATCCCCTCCCCCATGCCTCACTCCCCTGATCTATAGGCTGCCCCCATGCCTCACTTCCCTGATCTATAGGCCGCCCATGCCTCACTTCCTGATCCCCATGCCTCACTTGATCTATAGGCTGCCCCCATGCCTCACTTCCCTGATCTATAGGCTGCCCCCATGCCTCACTCTCTGATTTATAGGCTGCCCCCCATGCCTCACTTACCTGATCTATAGGCTGCCCCCCATGCCTCACTTCCCTGATCTATAGGCTGCCCCCCATGCCTCACTTCCCTGATCTATAGGCTGCCCCCCCATGCCTCACTTCCCTGATCTGTAGGCTGTCTCTGCATTCTGGGAGTTGCTGGCTACATGTGCTGCTCCCCTGCGGATTCAGTCAGAGAGAAGCAGGGATAAGATGTAGCTTCCTATCCCTGTCTCTCTCCATACACCGGTATTGCACTGTATTATCAATCTCACACAAAAATAGCAGAACAAGCTGAAAAATCCAGGGGGACGCCTATGCTTCATATTCCTCCTGTCCAGAAACAACCAATCGGGGAGGGGGAACACTTGGGACAGTATACCTATTGCAAATAAGTGGTTTGAGCAAGGAAACATGAAAGGTATTAGGAATACGTAAGGAGGCAGGAAGTGTCAGAGAATAGAAAACAAGATTAATTCTTAGAATGATACGAAATGGACCAAGGAATCTTGGGGAAAACTTAATGCTAGGAACTTTTAGTTTGATGTTGCGCGATGATAACCACACCCTCTCACCCACTTGGTAAACAGGGTTGACACCCCGTAGTTTATCAGCATGAAATATGAAACGAGCAACCGCAGTTTCGAGAGAGGAGTGAACTTTGGTCCAAGTTTCACGAATAGAAGTAAGGTGATCATCCAGAGCAGGGATTGCTGTGTCAGTAGAACAGTAGGATGATAACCATTATTAACAAAGAATGGACTATGTCCGGAAGAGTCATGGGTAGCATTGTTCCTAGCAAACTCAGCCCAGGGTAATTTGGACCAATTATCTTGTGTGCCATTAACAAAACAACGCAAATACAATTCCAGTGACTGGTTAGTCCTCTCAGCTGTGCCATTGGTTTGGGGATGGTAGGAAGAAGAAAATGACAATTCAATGCCCAACTGTTTATTGAAAGCCATCCAAAACAGAGACAGAAACTGAGAACCTCTGTCAGATACAATATTGTGAGGAATGCCATGTAGTCTGACAATTTCTCGTATAAAAATAAGAACCAGGTGAGGATGGCAGTTTTTTGAGTGAAACAAAATAAGCCATCTTGGAAAAGCGGTCAACCACCATAAGGATGGTGGTATAGCCATTAGAACTAGGAAGTTCTATGATGAAATTAATGGACAAATGGGACTATCGAACACTAGGTACAGGAAGTGGATGCAATAATCCACATGGAAGTCTATAAGGAACCTTAGAAACTGCACAAACTGAACAGGCTTGCACATATTCCTTGACATCTTTCCTGAGAGAATCCCACCAAAATGATCTCAGGATAACGGTTATGGATTTATTAATGCCTGGATGCCCAGCAGTCACGTTGTTGTGGACCACCCTCATTACATTATCTCTTTCAATCAATGGAACAAACTATTTATCTGAGGTTTATTGCAAGGTGCCTGAGACTGGGCCTCCATGATAGCACCAAGCAGAGGGGATGACAAGGAAAGACTAGTGGAAGCAATGATACACTCAGTTGGAACAATAGGGGATGTCTCTTGTCCCTGTACTGATTCAGTGTCAAACTGTTTAGATAAGGCATCCGCTTTCACATTTTTGGGATCAGGTCTGTAAGTTATAATAAAGTTAAAGCGAGATAAGAACAAAGACCATCTAGCCTGTCTATAAGACAGTCATTTAGCATCACCTATATAATGTCACCATTCTTTAAGTGCTAGTATAATGGCCAACAATTTCTTTGTTACCAATATCATAATTATGCTCAGCTGGAGACAACTTTCTAGAGAAGTACCCACACAGATACAAAGACGTATTCTGAGAAAGAACAGCCCCCACCGCCACCGTTGTTCGTAGCTCTTCAATACCTTTCATGTGCGTTTTCCCGTCTATCCGAGAGGCTTTGCAGTCCAAGCCTTCGTCTCATGGCATACTCTCTAAGTCTTTGTGGACCGCGTAATGTTATTTCCGTTTCCTGGTCGAAGCCTGCAGACTTGCGTTCCACCGTGGGAATTAAGGAGTTATCTACCAAAAGGCTGAAAGAACTAAATTGGTCTTTCAGACAAATTTACTAATACTAAGTAAAAATTAGCCTGTGGCTGCTCACTGTTTAAAAAAAATAAGGTCCCCCCTCCCGCAACGCACGAGTGGGTGCTTTTAAACTAAAGGGGGAACTTATTGCCCCCCCCTGCCCCTGAGCGGCAGGTGGGGGCCCTAAGGTAATTGATGGGGGGGTATATGATGGGAGTTATCTACTAAAAGGCTGAAAGAATTAAATTGGTCTTTCTGCCAAATTTACTAATACTAAGTAAAAATTATTTAGTATTAGTAAATTTTGCCCCTACTGGCTATACCGCGAGTAGGGGCATGTCTAGTAAACAGTGAGCAGCCTGTGGCTGCTCACTGTTTAAAAAAAAAAAATAGGGTCCCCCCTCCCGCGACGCGCGCGTGGGTGCTTTTAAACTAAAGGGGGACCTATTGCCCTCCTCCCTGAGCGGTGGGTGAGGGCCCTAAATTGGAATAGGGGGGGGGACCTAATGTCCTGCCCCC
This sequence comes from Pelobates cultripes, assembly GCA_933207985.1. Taxonomy (NCBI): domain Eukaryota; kingdom Metazoa; phylum Chordata; class Amphibia; order Anura; family Pelobatidae; genus Pelobates; species Pelobates cultripes. The sequence goes on from OW240916.1 coordinate 228,543,724, forward strand.
TGAGCGGCATGTGGGGAACCTAAATACTTATAAGGGGAGGACCTGTAAGTAAAAATATCTAATGGTAAGTTTTATTTTTTTACAGGTACTTAGTTAAAGGTCCCCCCATCATTATTTTTAGGGTGAGGGGGATAGGTAGGGGGTTGATTTTTTTTTGGGGGGGGAGGGGGTAACTAGGGGTTTGGGGACCCCTAGTCACCTGGGAGGGGGGGGGGTTAACTTTTTTTTAGTTAGGGGTGGGGGCTGGGGGTGGGGGCTGGGGGAGGACAATAGGTCCCCCCCACATTGGTATTTAGGGCCAGGACATTAAGTCCCCCCCTTATTCCAGTTTAGGGCCCCCACCCCTGAGGGGTATATGGCGGTTATGTGTTCTTTTTCAGTCTATATACCATGTTGCCGTTCATCCAAGGGCAGATGTCCATGTTTTCTTGTTACTATCTATCTTACTATTATTATATTATATTATACTGCAGTTTGAGGGACCCTGAGGTACTTCCCCAGCTGTATAATGTCTGCCTGGCTCATTGTTTGCTCCATAGGAGGAGTGTGGGCTTGTTTATCTCTTTACACAGAGACACTCCATGAACACCACCTCCCCGGTGGCCGGTAGGTCCTCGCAGTGTGCCAGGCGGCTCCATCACTCACACACAGCTCTGCCATGGCAACACGGGATGGGCCTTGCCTCAGCTGACCTTTGGCATTACCAGCGGTGCATGCCGGGAGCTCGAGCCAGCCCGCAGCCAGTGCCATGGCAACCCGGGAAGCGGAACGACTTATCGCGAGACCGAGCTGGTGGCGCGAACTGCAGGTCCCGCCCCCGTGACATCGCGCGCCTGAGAGTGCGGCTGCTGTGTGCGTGCTATCAGTGTGCTCAGTGTGCATCATCTCCCGCCAGGCATGGTGACTGAGAGCAAGGGGCAGCCCGGCCAGAGCAGGAACCTGCCATGGTATGAGACCGAGTGTGACCGCCTGGGGCTGACATTACTGTGCTTCTAGTGCGGTCTGTGCTCTGTGACAAGCATCGTATATAGGGAGGGGAGAGGGTTACTACTCTGTATTGTGTCCCTCCTTGTAATACGGGGGGACCATACTGCCCCTTTAATTATTGCTCCATATTGTGGCCCTATAAGGGGGGATCATGCTGCCCCTTTAATTATTGCTCCATATTGTGGCCCTATGAGGGGGGATCATGCTGCCCCTTTAATTATTGCTCCATATTGTGGCCCTATGAGGGGGGACCATACTGCCCCTTTAATTATTGCTCCATATTGTGGCCCTATGAGGGGGGACCATACTGCCCCTTTAATTATTGCTCCATATTGTGGCCCTATGAGGGGGGACCATACTGCCCCTTTAATTATTGCTCCATATTGTGGCCCTATGAGGGGGGATCATGCTGCCCCTTTAATTATTGCTCCATATTGTGGCCCTATGAGGGGGGACCATACTGCCCCTTTAATTACTGCTCCATATTGTGGCCCTATGAGGGGGAACCATACTGCCCCTTTAATTATTGCTCCATATTGTGGCCCTATGAGGGGGGATCATGCTGCCCCTTTAATTATTGCTCCATATTGTGGCCCTATGACGGGGGACCATACTGCCCCTTTAATTATTGCGCCATATTGTGGCCCTATGAGGTATGAGGGGGGACCATGCTGCCCCTTTAAATGGTTACTCCAACATTTCAGTTTAAGTTGTTGTTAGAATAATGGTTCCCCTTTACCCCTAGAAAAAGGAAAACAAAGTAATATATAAGATTTTATTGACCGTTTCGTTCAGGTGTATTTTAGCATATTTTATTTTTTGCTGGAAGATAGATGTCTGCTACACGGATAAAAGACTAAAAATAGTCTGCTACGTGGGAAAAACAATACAATAAATAAATTAACCCCTTAAGGACGGAGCCAAATGTACACGTTGTGAACAAAACAAAATGTAAACAAAACCTGGCATTTGCGCTACATGTCTGTCCAACCATAATTCACCTCTTTTATAGTAAATGCACCCACCCTTATTATATATCATTTTATTCAGGGGAAACAGGGCTTTCATTTAATATCAAATATTTAGCTATGAAACATAATTCTAATATGAAAAAAATGGGAGAAAATACTTTTTTTTTCTTTTTAGTTCTACATGACATTTTAACCGTCAATGTCATAATACTGTTTGCTTTTACTGCAATAAAATACACATATTTGTATTCAGTAAAGTCTCACGTGTAAGACAGTACCCCCTATGTACAGGTTTTATGGCGTTTTGGGAAGTTACAGGGTCAAATATAGCATGTTACATTTGAAATTGAATTAGCCAGATTGGTTACTTTGAGATTGTATAGTAAAGTCTGTGAATGACTATCTATACGTGGCGAGAATTATTTCATTGCAGACAATCCAAGGTATTGCAATGGATATATGTTCCGCCTTTTTAGTAGTTATTTGGTCACAAACACTGGCCAAAAGCTAGTATTTGCTCTGTGTGTGAAAATGCAAAAAACGCCCAATTTTGCTGTAGTGTCGTGACCAAGTGGCTACCAAAAAAAAAGACTGGACATACCCCGTTTGCAATACTGTTGTCTACTATTGCAAAATGGTATGCCATCATAGGTAATTTCATTCTTGGGCTACCATAGGTCTCAAAGGCAAAGTAACCAATCTGGGAGAATTTTAATGTGAAAATGAAACGCAAGTCTTATATTTGACGCCAGGTCTTTAGAAAATCAATTATAAAAACCTGTATATTTAAGGCAATTGTTGTAATTGGAGATTTAGCGAATAAATATTTAGCTTAAAACAGTAAAGTATCGCAGCAATAATATCGTTCGCAAGTGCCGCTGCGCGGAAAATGCAAAACCGGCTACTTTTATGGCTACTTACCACGTTGTAATACTTTTACCGTTTTGAAACACTAATATTTGTGTTCAGCGAAGTTCCTGAGTAGAACAGTACCCCCCATGTATAGGTTTTATGGTGTCTTGGAAAGTTATAGGGTTAAATATAGTGCTAGCAAATTAAATTCCCTTTACTTTCGGCATGGGTTGTCAGGCAGGTCCCGCTAATTGTAATTAATTAAGATACCTAATTATGTAAAAATATTACATAAATATATATGTAGAATTAATATATGTATGTGTGTATGTATATATATATATATATATATATATATATATATGTATATATCTATATAATTTGTATTTATATATAGGTATAAATATATATATATATATAGTGATATATACGTATATATTTATGTATATAGATATAATTTCGTTCTACGTGTATTTTGATATAGATATATATATTAATTTCACAATACAGTTAGAATGAAATAACACACATCAATATATTTTTTAATTATTTATTTTTAATTCTTTTTTTAATTTTATTTTTTAACGTATTTACATTTTTATTTTTTTATATTATATATAGATATATATAACAATAATTATATATTGAATCAGTATCAGTCTGTAATTTTATATTAAAAAAAAAAAAAAAATATATATATATATATATATATATATATATATATATATATATATATATATATATATATATATATATATATATTAATAGTAAAATACACCTAGACGGTGTACGTGTGTGTATAACAATAATTATATATATATATATATATTGTATCAGTCTACGTGTAATTTGATATTAATAAATATATATATTAATAGTAAAATACACCTAGACTGTGTACGTGTGTGTATGTATATTTGTGTATATATATACTTAGATCATATATATATATATATAGATATATATATATATGTATGTATGATCTAAGTATATATTATTATTTTTTTTACACTATTTATTTAATTTAATTTTCAGCCAGCAGGGGGACCACCTGTCATTACAGGCAGCCCCCCTGCTGGCAATGCTGCAGCCAGCTACCCCCGGCCATGTGATTGTGGGGTCCTCGCAAGGACCCCACTCTCACATGGCTGGGGGCTTCCAGGACATCGGAGGTGCCGCGGGGGGCTCCCTGGGAGTCCCCCAAACCGCACGCTGGCAACCGGGTAAGTACAGCAAGACCGGAGGGCGTACTATTACGCCCGTCGGCGTTTAGAGCCGCTTAGAATAGGACGTAATAGTACGCCCTCCGGTCTTAAGGGGTTAAATATGATCAATTATTAACCCCTTCAGGACAGAGTCAATAGTGCACGTTCTGATCAAAACAAAACGTAAACAAAAACTGGAATTTGCGCTATATGTCTGTTCAACCGTAATTCACCGCTGTCACATTAAGTGCACCCACACTTATTATATATCATTTTGTTCAGGAGAAACAGGGCTTTAATTTATCATTAAAGGCCCTGTTCAGCTTAATGAAGTGGTCTGGGTGCCAGGTCCCTCTAGGGTTAACCCATTTTTTTCATAAACATAGCAGTTTCAGAGAAACTGCTATGTTTGTGAATGGGTTAAGCCTTCCCCCTAATCCTCTAGTGGCTGTCTCATTGACAGCCACTAGAGGCGCTTGCGTGCTTCTCACTGTGATTTTCACAGTGAGAGCACGCCAGCGTCCATAGGAAAGCATTATGAATGCTTTCCTATGTGACCGGTTGAATGCGCGCGCAGCTCTTGCCGCGCGTGCGCATTCAGCCGACGGGGAGGAGAGAAGGAGGATCGGAGGAGGAGAGCTCCCCGCCCAGTGCTGGAAAAAGGAGAGCTCCCCTTTTCCCCTTTCCAGAGCTGGGCGGGAGGGGGTCCCTGAGGGTGTGGGCACCCTCAGTGCACTATAGTGGTCCTTTAACTATTCATATATGGAACATAATTTATTATGAATAAAAAAAAAAATGTGAGAAAATAAGATTTTGTTTTTTTCATTTGTATTTCCGTCTGACATTTTAGCTGTGAATGTCATAATAATGTTATGTTTTACTGCAAAAAAAATGCACATATTTGTAATCAGCGATGTCTCACAAGTACAACAGTACCCCCCATTAACAGGTTTTATGGTGTTTTGGAAAGTTACAGGGTCAAATATAGAACGTTCCATTTTCAAATTTAAATTTGCCAGATTAGTAATGTTACTTTTGAGACGGTGTGGTAGCCTAGGAATGAGAATTACACCCATAATGGCATACCATTTGAAAAAGTAGACAACCCAAGGTATTGAACGTGGGGTATGTTTAGTCTTTTTTAGTAGCCACTTAGTCACAAACACTGGCCAAAGTTAGCGTTCATATTTGTTTTTGTGTGAAAAAAAGCAAAAAAAAACAATATTTGGCCAGTGTTTGTGACTAAGTGGCTACTCAGAAAGACTGGACATACCCCACTTGCAATACCTTGGGTTGTCTACTTTTGCAAATGGTATGCCATCATGGGGGTAATTCTCATTCCTGGGCTACCATATGCTCTCAAAGGCAACATAACCAATCTGGCAAATTTCAATGTCAAAAAAATGAAATGCAAGCCTGATATGTGACTTCTAACTTTCCAAAACACCATAAAACCTGTAGTTGATGGGGGTACTCGTTATTCTCGGAGACTACACTAAACACAAAATTAGTGTTTTAAAACAGTAAAACATATTACAACAATAATATAGTGCATAAAAGTGCCGCTTGTTTGCAAAAATAAAAAAAAGTCATTTACTTAAAGTATCATTGAAACACTAATTTCAGTTCAGCTTAAGTCTTCCAAGTAAAACAGTACCCCTATGTACAGGTTTTATGGTGTCTTTGAGAGTTACAGGGTCAAATATAGTGCTTATGAATTAAATTCTGCACTTTCTCCCTGTGTTGTCAGGCATGTCAATCAAATTTTAATTAATCAAATTACATATTTTATGTTAAAAGATTACTTAAATATACAATGTAGAATTTTAATATATATGCATTTATAGGTATTTAAATTCTACGTATACTAATGTAATCTTTTGCGTAATATATATATATATATATATATATATATATATATATATATATATATATATATATATATAATCATTCTTAAAAACAGTTAGAATGAAATTACAAATGAATATATAATTTATATAAAATTTAGTTTCAATATTTTATTTATTGTAATTATGTGTGTGTATATATGTAACGTCATTCTAAGTGTATTTTAATACTAATATATGTAATTATATTAATATTAAAATACACTTTGTATGAAGTTAGATATATATATGTGTATATATAATATATATTTCTATTTTATTTTAAACATGTTTAATTCTTTTTACTTTCCCACCAGCAGGCATTTCAGACAGCCCCCCTGCTGGCAGATCCACAGCCAGCTATAGGGGGCCATGTGATTGCTCTTTGAGAGCGATTACATGGCCCCCGGGGGCCTCATTTGCCAGGGGAGGGCTGTCAGGCAGCCCTCCAGAAGACGATCGCGGCGGAGGAAAGTCCACCGGACCTCCAGGGGCAGAAAGCCGTTACGGCGTTCTATGCCGCCGCAACGGCTTTAAAGCCCTTTTAGTGTGGGACGGCATAGAACGGCGTTAAGGGTTGAAAGACTAAAAACAATACATTTTAAATATGAACAATTATTAAATTTTTCATTAACCCCTTAAGGACCAAACCTCTGGAATAAAAGGGAATCATGACATGTCACACATGTCATGTGTCCTTAAGGGGTTAAACTAAGTATGGTGGCAGGAAGACCGGTAGTTTTAAGAATTAAATTTTTACACCCAGGCAAAGTTATGCAACCAGCCGACATTACAACCAAGATTTGAAGGCTATCTCTGTTAGCATACCATCTCCCAAATCCAGACACTGCCATGATGTGGTTAGCTAGAAAGGCTTCTACTTTCTGACACCATGGACTGTGGCAATTGTAATCTGACTCGCCGGCTGATGACATACACACAAGGTTTTGATTGCGTGAGATGGAAGTGCCAAACAAGTGGATTTGTTAGAAGCATAAGAGCGGAGTCACCTGTCTCTGAAACAAATCACAATAATGATGTATTGCTTTGCACAAAATCTGACACAACTTGAAGCCAAGATTGAAAAGAAGAAAACTGTTGTTGATTGGTTCAATTTGAGGGACGAGATGTGTAATTATTTAGATCGTCATGCTACTGAGCTGGGAGGCTTTGATGATAACGGTGAACCCATAGTGGTGGAAATAGAAGAATCCAAATAAAGAATCCATTGGGTGTTTGGTGGAATTAAAAGGATGTCTGGTCGATGTTGTTTGGTGGAAGTTACAGATCGTATAGCTGCAACCGTGGATCAACTCATCTTGGATCATTTCTTACTTGGAACCCATATAATTTCTGACGGGTGGGCTGCATACCGAAACATTGATCAACTCCACAATGGAATTTATATGCATTCCGTAGTGGTCCATGAACTTAACTTTATCGATCCACGGGGCGCACAAGTGCATACACAGAACATTGAGAACTTATGGATGTGTGCGAACTAAAGCATCAATTCAGAACAAGTCGTGCATTGTTTTCTTCATTTACGGAAATTTGAGTTTCGCTCGTCTATTGAGAAACAATGTTTTCTGGGGTTTGGGAAACAAAATGCTCATCATTGCTGGGAATTATCAGGTTTAATGGGAGAGTTGTGTACCATAGGATGGACCCAGTTACTACTGTTAAGTCAGTTACTGTTGTTAATAGTTCTCATTACAATATTTTGACTGTTAATAATAAAATACGCTATTTGATTTTAGTAAAATTTAAAAAAGAATACAATACGCTAAAACACACTTTTACCAGATTTATACTTGCCTAAAGTCAGGAAAACATCATCGCAGCAGCATGAAAGCAGAAGTCACAAGCGAGGGGGGAACTAGCCCAGTCTGATACAGTATCCATGTATCCCTAGGTAAAAGATGATTGCTATAATTTAAATGGACCCGGAGGGTGGGGGGGACCTAAATACCCTATAGTGCCAGGAAAACGAGTTTGTTTTCCTGGCACTATAGTGGTCCTTTTAAAGCATTTCAGCTTGTTTAACTTTGTCATTGCAGGTTCTTGTTTTATAAAGTACCTAGTTCATGCAAAATCAAAACTTTTCTAAAGTCCCTTAGTATCACTGCCCTGGCTGTCAAGGAGGCATTTGTGAGGGTTTCTTGCCTCACTCGCTCTGAACTGTAGTTCTCTGAGAAACATTGTTGGTGTTAGTACCATTTGGCTAAGGGAAGGGGGTTTCAAGATTTTGCAGTTTAGGTAGGTGTTATGTGATGAAAGTTTTGGCCATTTAGCAATGACTTGTAAATCTATTCCTGTTTAAGTGATTATGTAATTATTAGAAAGAAATGTTATGTTGTTGATTTTGTAATATATATTACCCACAGGGTGGAAAAGTATCGACCGCAGACACTAGATGACCTGATTTCCCATCAAGATATCTTGAGTACAAGTAAGTTTGCCAAGGGCTTTTATACCTTGATTTTATTAAATGGACCTACAATGGAAAAAGTTTGGTTTAGTTTTGTTGTGCCTTTTTTTTTTTTTGTAAGGAAAATGATGTAGTATAAGACATCTTTGTATTCTGAGTTTAATAAACAGTTCACATGTCGATACCTATACTGGTCCCCTCCGATCACAAGCGAATGGCGCTTTAACTCTGAATATTTTTTTTTTCATGCTATTTTGGTCTTCCAATGGCTGGCTCCACCTCCATGGCTGAGCTAATCAATCTTGATGATCTCAGCCAAGCCAAGGCTTTCCTATAAGTGTATCTGTGGCAAAACATTGCACTATGCCAATCATCATCTCCTCAGATTACACAGTGCAGCACTGAAATCGTAAGCACCTCTAGTGGCTGTCTGATTGACTGCCACTAGAGGGGTTACTAGGCAGCATTGTAAACACTGCTTTTTATTTGCTCAGCCTGCAGGGTCATGTTATTGGCACTATAATCACTACATTAAGCAAGAGTGGTTCTGGTGACTATAGTCTCCCTTTAAGTGAAAATTGCTGTGAATTTAAAGTGATTTCTGAATTTTATTCTTTTTCAAGAGTATTCAGTTTTTAATTTTAACTATTTTGGCCTTAAATTTGAAATTCCCTTCTGAATTCCTGTAATTTCTGACTTTAGTGAATGACCCTGTCATTGTGTAAATGCAAGGGCATGTATTGGTATGTCTAGTTTGTGCATGTGGGATTGCAGAGGTGTGCGTGCACCTGTCTGCCTGCGACTGTGTGTGCGCCTGTCTGCTTGAGTGCACGTGACTGTCTGCCACTGTGCGCTTGTCTGCCTGCGACTGTGCGTGTGTGTGCCTGTCTGCGACTGTGTCACAGTATTATGTGACATACTTAGTCCGACCCTCTGTAATGCATGGGAGACAGTCTGGCACATCTTCTTCCACTTCTGTTGGCTGCATACCATAAGTAGCTGTGTTCCAAGCTCCGGTCAATCAGTGTGTTTCTGCGGATTACCAGAGGAGAAGTTGACCACTGTAAATGCCTAAGCTAACGAGACCGTTACTCATAGTCTGCACCTGGTGAAGAGGCAGACCAGATTCCCAGCACACTAGTACACGATAGATCAACATTCCCCCTTACTGCAACGTAATAGGGAAAACGGAATGAATATTTGTTTTACAATAATTATTCATTTAATAAATACCCTATACAAATATAAATATATATATATATATATATATATATATATTACACACACACACCAGTTAATAACTATATAAACATGCAACAAGGTTGTCAAACTATTTTAGCTCATCAATGGGAGATTCAAGTACAACGTATCTTTTACATAATCATGCATTATTGAAATTTATTATTTCCCTGCATTTTGTTTCATTTTTTTATTCTTTTTTGCAGTGTAGATAATTACAGATATGCCTGTGTTCAACCTGTTTTTTTTTTTTTGTTTTTTTTTTATTCACAATCTGCATAAGTTATTAAAAATGTTAATTATGTCACTTTCTGATGAGGTAAAAACTGACTATGAGAACATGTACTATCTATATTACGCAGTTCAGAGGTTTATCAGTGAAGACAAACTTCCTCATCTTCTACTGTATGGACCGCCTGGCACTGGGAAGACCTCTACTATACTAGCTTGTGCAAAGCAGCTATACAAAGACAAAGAGTTCAACTCCATGGTGTTAGAGGTATTCATAAGCATTGTTTACTAAGAAAAGACACTTAATGATGCTCCAAACCCTGACACAAAATTAAATTCACTGCTATCAGTTTAGATAAAATTACAATGTTTTATCATACTGATAGGCCACATATAGCTGTAATATATCACTTAATCTGTAACTCAAGAGCTGACCAATAGCAATTAACAGTAAAATTATAATTTTTATTGTGAGGTGCCTGCACTCTGTAACCCCTCAAATAGTGGCCTAACGTATAGATTAATGTATTTTTAGCAAGACAATACATGTAATATGTATCCTAACCCTTATCTTTTGCAGAAACTGTCTCTGTGTAAAAAGGAAAGTACTACAGTGTGTGCATCTCTAGCAATGAGTTGAACATCACATCCTATAGCAGTGTACATTCTGACACTTCTGTAGAAGTTGGCCAGAGCCATTAAAATGTCAATGTGTAACTAAGAGTAGAACAAATTTGCACATGGCAGTGCTGTTAGATCCTAAATGTTTAACCTGCCATATGTTCAACTAAGCCAAACAAAAGATCTAAAGATTCAGTACTCTGAATAACTGTCTCATTGAAAAGATATCCCCTTCCATTAAAGGGACACTTTACTGCCCAGGGACATTTTTAAAAACACTATTTAGTAGCTATACCCCCAGTGAAAATATGTATGCATTTTCATTGCATTACAACATTTGCAAACCCTCCCTCTCTTCCCCAGCCCAGACTTTTTGTGGCTGTTGAATTACAGACTTCACAGTGCAACTCAATGAGAAGTCTTTGCAAGGTGTGTTCTCTGGCTAATTGCCTGCCTCCTGTGTCCCTGTCCCCTTAACCTTGCAATCTTAAAATTGCAATTTCAGAGAAACTGCAATGTTTTTATATTGCAGGGTTAAGACTGCCTCTAGTGGCTGTCTTTCAGACAGCCACTAGAGGCGCTCCTGCAACAACATGAAACAATGCTGGACGTCCTTACACTGTGCATGAGCATGTCCAGCACCTTCAAAATCCTCATAGGAAAGCATTAATTCAATATTAATAGCCACATGCCGCTCTCCGCACGTGCACATTAGCTTCTCCCGAGGGACCTCTGCACTAAAACAACCTTGTGGCTGAGGGACACTATAGTGTTCCTTTAATGGACAACTGTTTTCACTGGGTCAGACACTGCTAATCACACAGAGCACCCAGATTAACCCCAGCAACGGGCAAGTTAAACTGAGAAGTTGGTCAGATAACTGTAGAGTCTGACCCAATATTTTTTTGATTGTGTAAACACTGAACCAGATAGCTAATAAATTTCCACCATAGGAATGTTGTCTAAGAAGCTAAATATTGGAAAGGGAAGATCTTTCTGCTACATGACAACTGTTTAGAGCTTTGTTTGTTTTTGTTCAGTTGAATGCTTCGGATGACAGAGGGATAGACATCGTTCGAGGACCAATACTAAGTTTTTCTAGCACTCGGACTATATTCAAGTAGGTAATCGTTTTGTTACTGTTGGGTTTTTAATATCACTTGCTATTAACAAGTATTTAGGAAGATTGCATCGGTGCTCGTTCTATCATGGTTAATTTGCAAGTTCAAATTAAATGTTTTTTTTTTTTTTAATATGGTTAATTGCATAACCTACTTGGCGTTTTTAGGAAAAATATAAATTCATTTTTTATGTATTATTCTTTCACACTATCTTGTTTATATGTCTTGCTTTCTGCCCATTTTTTATTTATTTTATTTATAAAACAGTCTCTAACTTGTTACTTGTACATGGCAGTGACATTCCCTTTATGTATTTCTGTACTGTAATAATCTTTGCTAAATGTTGGTGAGAAACTTTATTGGTTGACTACCTATTTTAGTTTTAATGTTCACCTAATTTATTTATTTTATTTTTCTTTGCAATTTACTATAAAATATAAATCATTGCTCTAGATCCCTTTTTGTGAAGGTGGGGATATATGGTGTATATTGCCATTTAGGCGTTAAATCACTTTGCTTAAGCAACCCGAGCCACACCTACCCTGGCTGTGTTTCTCATCTTTACACTCACTTTACATTTAGACATTCTTATTGCCTGCTTTGTTAATAACCTGCTAGAGTCTGCAACAGTCTCCTTTGTGTGATTTAAAGGTCAACTAATAGAAAGAGAGATAAGAACATTAAAAAAGATACTCACCTCCCTCCCCCTTTCCTCCTCTTGGAGGCTGTGAGAGTCGCTGGCAGCGAAGGTATGGCTCCAACGTCCAGAACAAAATCAGCACCATGCTGATGAGACCCAAAAAGTCGAAACTGCAATTTGTGTCTGGTTTCTGGTCACTAATCCTTTTTTAAAAAAAAAAAAATGTTTTATTAAATGAGCCTGTGCTGAAGAGGTCATACTAGAATTTTTTTTGTTTGAAACGCGATGCCTGTCTGCTCATTTGCAAGTGATGTGTGTGTGTGTGAGCTATTGGCAAGTAGAAATAAATTAAACCCTGGTGAGTATGCTATAGCTTTTAGTGGCAAGTAACTTGTTTAAGGCCTGTGTGTACACAATTTACACAAATGTAAATTTTTACATTAATACCTTGAGCTTTCATTATTTTCCCTCTGTTCTCCATTGCTGCTCACCTGTATCAGTACTGAGGAGGGAGAGGAAATAACTTAGCAGCTTTGTTCCTGGCATCTATAACGGAAGCTGGTTATTTATGATATTCCCACTGCACTTGCACTTCTGGACATGTGTATTAAGGCAGCTTGCTGGTAGAATAAAATTTTAAATTGATTCCTCCTGGTCCTGTCTGGATACTGCACAGGAGTGTGAGGAGAGCTTAGAAAAATGTATGTTGCTGCATCAAAGAGACACTGCGTCTCCAAATTTATACCATTGCGGAAAATTGTAAACCTATTGTCTCCTTTAACTCCTCTGGGTAGAAGAGTAGATTGAGAATAATCAAGCAGTCAAGTGTATGCTGAGATCTTATGAAATCAGGACAAACAAGAAATAATTATTAGATCACAGTTTTTGCCAATATGGCACCCTGTAATTGCCATGAACATCTTCTAATATTTTTTTAGAAACCTTTGTAATTGACTTCTCTACTTGCTGCCTCTGTGTTTCAATGTGTGTAAACCACATACATTGCAGCTATACATTAGAAACATAGAATGTGACGGCAGATAAGAACCATTCAGCCCATGTAGTCTGCCCAATTTTCTAAATACTTTCATTAGTCCTTGGCCTTATCTTATAGTTAGGATAGCCTTATGCCTATCCCACGCATGCTTAAACTCCTTTACTGTGTTAATCCTCTACCACTTCAGTTGGAAGGCTATTCCATACATCCACTACCCTCTCAGTAAAGTAATACTTCCTGATATTATTTTTAAACCTTTGTCCCTCTAATTTAAGACTATGTCCTCTTGTTGTGGTAGCTTTTCTTCTTTTAAATATGGTCTCCTCCTTTATTGTGTTGATTCCCTTTATGTATTTAAATGTTTCTATTATATCCCCCCGTCTGGATTTTGTTTTCCGTTTTGGTTTTTCCTCTCCTAGATATGAGTAGACTTTGCTATATGTACTTGGACTTTTTACCAATCTGTCCTATTGTACTGATAAAGCAATCTGATTTGCATGCCTCTCTGTCTGACATCTATTTTGCTGTTGCAGGAAAGGCTTCAAGCTTGTGATCTTGGATGAAGCTGATGCAATGACTCAAGATGCTCAAAATGCTCTGAGACGAGGTAAAATAGCTCACACTTTCATATGCCTGGAAACACTACAGAATTGCTAGCTCTACATAAATCTTGAGATAGACATAACAATCTGCCATCTCTTTATGCTACAAAAGCTGTATTTATATAGTCAGCTTATCTGTGTTGCTTGTAACTAAATATTACATTTGAAAATATTGACATTGCTCTGAAATTAGCCTAAATGTTTGTAGATGGCTTTTTATTTGGGAAGGAAAGTCTACTTTTTAAAAAATTTGTTGTTTTGGGTTTTTGTTTTTACCAATCAAGAACGGAATCGGCTTGTCCATTTCTGTTCCTATGTATGGTGTAGCCCATATGGGCATCCAACAGACAGATGTCATAAATAAAACATGTATGGTTTTCTGCCACAGATTTTGGATGGGCATAATGAGGTTTGTATATGCTGCAGTGTGTTTTTTGAGAAAAAAAAGTGTCCTTTAGTAGCTTTTGTCCTTGTTGGTTGACGACTTTTAACTCCCATGTTTTTGGTATGGTATGTTGGTGGATAACCAGAACAGTCTCCATGTCTTATGGCTATTCCTTTACTGTTTGCTTAGCTTTGTCATGGAATGAAGCTCTGTAACTTAGTAACTGTTGAGTTTTATTCTGCATTCCTGTTTTGGGTTTCCTTTTCCCTATATTACTTAAATTTCATCTGGCAGCTCAAGGAATTAAGGTCTATATCTGTGTAGCTATCCACACACTGTAACAGAATGCCATGGACTTCTTCAATTTAGATATCTGTGCTTTAAACTAATCCCTTATGCAGCGCTGGGGGACCCCCAAATGAACACCACCGTTCACATGTTAATGGTTCATAAAGTACTGCCACATGCTTTAACGCGTAGCAACATAATAAAGTGTATTCATTTCTAGGGGCGTGATGTAAATTTGTACCAATCAAAAGTTAACACATTTTCAAAGCACTGCATTTTGGGGGCCATAAACCCAGCCCATCATTATCCAACTGGCATTACTTCATCTCTGTTAGAAGCAAGTGATTTCTCAGTTATTTGTTGCGTAGTCAAAAATTAATTTGCTGGGAAAAACAGAAAATACAAATGCTCTTGAAATGTTACAGCTAGTTAGTAAAGCATAAAACAAAGAAAGGGACTATCACCTAAAATTGTTATATCAAAAGGCAAAAAAATAATTTCCATTACACATCATGTAATAACATTGACTTTTGTTTTCTCCGATTTTTAGCAAATACCCTCCATTAAAACGAAACTCTGAGACCAGATTTATTGTATGCTTTTGTTTAAATGGCATGTAATTGTTTTGTTTACTTTTCTAATTCTATTTTATCAAATCTTTGGCATTAATTATAATGCCAAACTGGGTGATATGTATACTATTAACATACCACAAAAGATGATTATGCATATGTTGAGTCTTATGTTTTCCTCTTTTGTTTCAGTGATTGAGAAGTTCACAGAGAATACTCGCTTCTGTCTCATCTGCAATTATCTGTCTAAAATAATCCCAGCTTTGCAGTCCAGGTGTACAAGGTTCCGATTTGGCCCCCTCAGTTCAGAGATGATGATTCCAAGGTTGGAACACGTAGTGCAACAAGAAAGGTGACTATTGAGATCCGTGTGTTTTTTGTTTACTTTTTTATTATAGAAAAGTTATAATTATATTTCCTTTTAGATTTGATTGAAATCATTGGACTTATTATCATTTGAGGTGAAGAATTGTGGTAGCGGTAACCATATCACCGTGAGATATTGACAAATATATTCATAATGCACTTCCTACAAACTTCCTGAATATTGCAGTATATAGAATCTGTTGAATTTCTTCAGTTCCTTTCTGTAGGATGTCTGTCTTTGGAATTGGGGAATGTATTCTAATATTCTTCCAGTAAGGTGAATACATTTGAGTCTGCATCATTATCACAGGTTTTATAGACATTTGCTGACTATTTCATAACACATTTTTTTACAAAACAAGTATTGTATATTACTTTTTTTCACAATTTTATTTTGTGCATTTTCTAAACTTGTTGCTAAAATGTATTTTGTGTGAATTTTTATTTTTTTAATGAAAGCATTTACTTTTATTGAGGGAAGTATCCCCTTTTTAAATCTGTTTCCTGTCTTTTTATGTTGTATGTAAGCATTAAACCCTATGGTTATGATGTCCTGGTTTTTCATATTTGTATTTTTAAATACCATATATTTTTTTTATTTAAATTTTTATCCTGACTAACATCTTGTTTGCTGCATGTCACATATCTGCAGATACAGTCAGTATTGATTTCTTCTATATTCATGTTGCTTCTGTCTTCCATTCATAATACTTTTCACAGTTCATTCAGTTTGCTATTGGGATTATTGGAAGCAGTAGCTGTCTGCAAATTAAAATCATAGTGGAAAAGCAAATTAGACCCATGATTTAAAAAAAAAGAAAAGCCACACATACACAGTTTATATACTTATTTAGCGGTCTTCTACAGGCTCCTTGTTTTCAAGCTTGTCATTCACTCTCTGGCTGAGCTTGGTATGTTCTGAGACTCGACCCTAGTAACACAAAGTGAGTGGCATAGCTAAGGAGGTGGGCTTAGGCGCCCTTTTTTTTTAAATCTAAATATAATCAGTGACATCTGCAGAGTATCTGAGGCCAAAAACTATCAAATAAGCATAAGTTGTGTTGGTGCCTATAGTGTCTGCTAACTAATTAAAAAATGATCACCTGAGGATTAAAATAAAATAAGTTAAGCCTCAGTGGTTAAAAAAAATACTATGAAATAATATGATCTGTATGTTTAACACTGCAGACAGTGATCAAAGGGCAAGAAAGGGGTTACATTTTATTAGAAAGGGATGGGGAGGGTGGGATTTTCGAACTAGGACACCAAGGCAGACTGCAGCAGCATGTCTGAATGCAGCAACATTTGCATCAATCTGGGGTTAATATTAGTAATGAATGAAAATTTTTGTCCAGCGTCCTTAAGGGGTTAATGCAGCATGGCTATATTCACATTGTAAAATTATGAACTTTATATTTAGTATTCATTTGCACTTAAAGGACCACTCTAGGCACCCAGACCACTTCAGCTTAATGAAGTGGTCTGGGTGCCAGGTCCCTCTAGGATTAACCCATTTTTTTTATAAACATAGCAGTTTCAGAGAAACTGCTGTGTTTATAAATGGGTTAATCCAGCCTCTAAAGCCTCTAGTGGCTGTCTCATTGACAGCCGCTAGAGGCGTTTGCGTGCTTCTCACTGTGAAAATCACAGTGAGAATACGCCAGCATCCATAGGAAAGCATTATGAATGCTTTCCTATGAGACCGGCTGAATGCGCGCGCAGCGCCTACCGCGCATGCGCATTCAGCCGAAGAGGAGGATCGGAGGAGGTGAGCTCCCCGCCCGGTCGCTGGAAAAAAGTAAGTTTAACCCCTTTCCTCTCCCCAGAGCCCAGCGGGAGTAGGACCCTGAGGGTGTTTTCCTGGCACTATAGTGGTCCTTTAAAATTGTTTGGTTTACTTTGCTGTTGTCTGCAGACATTACCCTTTTATGTTCTTTTAGTACTTTCCTTGCAATACTTTCATTGTACCAGGCTCCTGTTTTTTATAACCTTTTTTTTTCTCTGGTAGTGTCAACATTAGCCCAGATGGAATGAAGGCTCTGGTGACTCTGTCCAATGGAGACATGCGTAGAGCTCTGAATATACTGCAGGTTAGATTTCATGTTAACACTTGCAAGGACTGAAATTCAGCAATGGTTGTGATCTAGATAAACAAGGCATTTGCAGCAGTTCTTGTATTATTGTACAAATTTCATTCTTTGTTTTTACTGTTGTGCACAAAAGATTCAAAACTACCAGGGTCAGGTAAATACCCATATCTATAAAAGTAATAAAGTACAATCAAATGTTTGGGGGGTGGCTGTTATTGGCAGTGAAAATATTTTTGTGGGTCACACCCATCCAAACAAGCCTCTGCTTAAGTTTCTAATACCTAGTTTCTCATTGCAGAATTCGCAGAGTGTTCACTGGTGCTTTACAGTAAGCCATATTAGCCATCTAGTGTATGACCTGTGACATAATCATTGGTGAGGTGCTGCCCTGAGTGGCAATGGGAGAGTGATACATGCAACACCCCCTCTCCCTGCTTTGCATTGTCCCATGCAGTAGAGTAGCAGAGTGGTATCAAGACAGAGTACTCTGTTTGCTCTGGCTCATCAGTTAGCATGGTGCATTCATCCTGCACTGTGAGTGGAGAGAAGTTATATCCTACCTTCTCTCAACTAACGTGCAGATTAAGTACATCAAGCTGACATGTCGGCCAGAATAGATCAAATGTGCTTTGTCTTGGTACCTCATTGTTGTGTTGCAGTTGTAGAGGGATGTCCACACAACTGAGGTGGACAGAGAGAATGGGTAAAAGACAGAATAAATCACTAATAATTGATAAAATGTATGTGAATGATATAAGGAAAGAGGGGGTCACAAGAGGAGTAGAAGGACATCAGACAGTAAGCCCCCTCGCCCACGGACCAGCTGTGCACTTTTAAAATCCCAATAAATAACCTTTTACATGTTATCTAGATTTAAATTATATGCGTTCTTTAGGAAGAAATATGGGTAAATATGAATCGTCTGACGGTCTTGCAACTGTGGCTTCTAAAAAACAGTGAGGTACACTGCTCTAGGGCCACAAATTGTATAATGTTAACTTAATTGTCTGCAACAATTTTTATAGAGTTACTCCAAGCATCATGGCCACTCAGTGTTTTGAATGGGTCCTGATGATTAAATATGTATATGCAAAATTTAAATATCGAAACGCAACACATACATGTTTGGGTTAGCTGCCAGAGGTGTAACTCTGCCTCTGGCAGTGTCATTAGGATTTTGTTAATTAGCCAGGAACAAGAGTCAATTACGTGCGTATTCCTTGCACAGAGGAGCATTCATTGGCATTCAGTTGACACTATCAGTGAATGAATAACCGCCATTATCTGCATCTGGCTTATGCAGCTTGGCAGAAGCCATATGGGTTTGCGCTACCATTATTTGAAGCTCAGCACCCAACAGGGCCACACAAAAAAAAGCAAACATTTGCAAAACAGTTTGCCTAATTACCAGGGAATGGCACTAAGGTATTTCGAATAAAACCACCACAGTGAGATCTTTTAAACGGTTTGCCGTCTTATCTGATCCTGTTGGCTCCAAACCTCCAATAATGACAGCTGAAATACATTATGCTACTGCAAACTGGGGGCAGATTCGCTGAGAGCAGCTGTTCATATTTATAATGTGTAAGTGTAAATTCCACATTATCAAAGAGACTGAAGAGTAGGCAGGTATCTCTGGATGCCGAGCAGAGTCTGAGGGTTTTGTTTTTCGGTCAGTCCACTCCAAAACAAGTTTAATAAAAACCAGGGGACAGCATCTATGTACTTCTTTTTTTGCATCATATCCACTACATAAAGCTGTACATAAAGCTCCCTCAAGTGTTGTTACTCCTGTGTCTGTCTCTCTCCAAGTCAACGGTGCTACCATCAGCTCCACCACGCAGGCTCGCTGCCTAGGTGTTCTCTTTGACTCCGACCTCTCCTTTAAGCCTCATTTTCAATCTATCGCCAAATCCTGTCATTTCCATCTCAAAAACATTGCGCGCATCCGCCCCTACATAACTCCAGATGTGACGACGGTGTTGGTCCATTCCACTGTCCTTTCTCGCCTTGACTACTGTAATCCGCTTCTCAGTGGTCTTACGTGCTCCCAACTTGCGCCGTTACAGTCCATAATGAATGCGGCAGTGAGGCTCATCTACCTGTCCGCCCGCACCTCCCACGCCTCACCCTTCTGTCAGTCCCTACATTGGCTTCCTATAAAATATAGAGCTCAATTTAAAATTCTGGTTCTTTCTTTCAAATTGCTACAGACTGCTGCTCCCACATCCTCCCTTATACACAAGTATGTCCCGTCTAGGCCCTTATCTGCTGAAGATCTGCTGAAGACTTCTATCTTCTGTCCGTTCTCCCACCTCTGATGCTCGCCTTCAAGATTTCTCGAGGGCTGCACCGTTCCTGTGGAACTCACTTCCCTCCTCCATTAGATGCTCACTCAGTCTCCACTCCTTCAAAAAATTGTTAAAAACCCACTTCTTCATAAAAGTGTATCAATTAAACTGTTAATAGCTCCTGACTGATTCCTCTTCTGCAACTGTCACTAGTCTAATACTATCCTTACCTTTTTGTGTCATTTTACCCCACTCCCTCTAGCATGTAAGCTCATTGAGCAGGGCCCTCAACCCCTCTGTTCCTGTGTGTCCAACTTGTCTGGTTACAACTACATGTCTGTTCATCCACCCATTGTAAAGCACTGCAGAATTTGATGGCGCTATATAAATAACATCATAATAGTGTTTAGAATAACTTTTAATATTCCTCTATTCCACCACAAAACACCATACATTTCAATTCTACAGTAGCAAGTTTTTATATTGCTTTCTTTTTCATTTTATTCTGCATTTTGTTTATTCAGAATTAAGGTGCTAATTTATCCAGCTTTGTATGACCTAAGATTTCTTTTGCAGAGTACAAACATGGCATATGGGACAGTCACAGAGGACACTGTCTACACCTGCACAGGCCACCCACTGAGGTCTGATATAGCCAATATCCTTGACTGGATGTTGAACAAAGATTTCACTTCTGCATACAAAAGTATCCTTTTGAGTTGTTTGTGTGTGTGGTTAAGGGACTACAAAATAGTATTGTATTGGTAGCTGATAGGGGATGGTATTTAATTTGGCTATACACTTGTGGCTTGTCCTTGGGTTGCTGAGAACATATCCTTAACCCCTTAATGACACATGACTGAAATATTCTGTCATTATTCCCTTTTATTTCTGAAGCTGTGTCCTTAAGGGGTTAAATTACTTTAACTAGTTTGATCCTAGATTGGAGTGAAAATAATTATTACAGCTATAGAGGGCTGTGTTTGCTCAGCCCACCTTGTCTGTAGACCTTTTTTCCTCCCTTCCAACAAAAATATACTTAACTCGTTGATTGTAGGCATAATGGAGCTGAAAACCTTAAAGGGCCTAGCACTTCATGATATTCTCACAGAGGTCCATCTCTATGTACACAGAGGTAATGCTGTATTACACAAAATCTACATTTATATTGCTATCTGAGTGTATGTGGACACTTTGATATACAAACCTTTACTTTTGGTACTGTTTGAGTGCTCCAATGTAACTTTATTTGGGCTTTTTTTCCTATGTATTTTGGACTAAAGAGTGACATCTTCATAGTTCTGGCTCCATCTGATACAAAAGCATACCTGAAATTTTGGTTGTGCTACCTGAATGAGGGATATAGCACTCCTATAGCAAATGATTTTTTTTTTTTTTATTATCTACTTACTAGACATGCCAAATACTATTGGTCCAGTAGAGGGCGCTCCATTAATTGTATTGTAGGATGTGGTTATTTTACAGGCTGTCACCTTATCAGACACAAAGCAAATGCTACATTAGTAGTAAAATAGTCTGTAACAACAAAAGTAGTTTAGCCTGCAGTATTGGTTAGCTATCTGGAGAGGTTTGTTTTAAATACTGACTTGCAAAATGTCGAACAGACTAGTCAACTTATCAGTTATGTGTAGTGAATACTCATAAGCATGGATCTACATTTCCATTTACCACTAGCATTGTCGAGTGAAACTAGCCCTGGAGCGAATAAGCTTACCCCTGAAGTTTATGCTATAGTTCGCATAGGACTTCTAATTTTTAACCCTGATTTAAAGGGTAAAATTATTGTACTAAAACATCAACTATGTAGAATTGCATTCGTCCTGCTTGAAAATAGTGCTGTTGGTTCTTTGGTTGACACCATATTAAGTCCAGTATTTGAGGGCTTATGAGATGCCTTGTTCAGCTCTTTTGTAAAATGATATGGTATTTTTATGGCAATCCTACAAGAATTAGGGAGCTATCTATTAAGAAGCTGAAATACCAAAATAATAAAAAGCCCTTTTCATAATTATTGTCTTTTAGCCTACGTTACTAATACTAAGAAAATTGTATTGGTAAATAAGGCAGGTTAAATCCTCCCTCCTGCCTCTGTCAACTGTGCCATGAGTAGGGGTATGTATAGTGGGGTGCTGAATCTATTGTCTCCCCCTCCCTTCCACCCAGCAAACGCAAATGGGGCTCCTAAATGATGGGTGAGGGACCTATTGGCTTTCCCCACCCAGTGGCTGCGGATGGGGGCTAATAATAAAATGGTTTTCTCCCCCCCCACGACTAGGGGTTTCCAAAAAAAAACTCTGACAGACATGCATACCCACTGACAAACACATATGCTCATTCTTTGTCCACACATATGCCAGTGTGGGGCCAGCAGTTTGTGGGAGAGGGATGGTGCATTGTGTGTTGGTGACAGGGGGAGGGGCAGGGTGTGTGTTGGTGACAGAGGGAGGGGCAGGGTGTGTGTTGGTGACGAGGGGGCGGGCAATGTGTGTCTGTTGGTAACGGGAGGGCAGGGTGTATTGGGGGGGGACTGTGTGTTGGTGACTGTGTGGGAGAGGCGGGAAGTGTGTTGGTAACGGGGATAGGGGGAGTGCATGTTGGTGATAGTGGAGGGGGGGAGGATAGGGTGTGTTGGTGACACACCCTGTTATATAATGGCAAGGGCGGCAAAATGCTGCACCTGTCAGAGGGCCGTCGGGGCTCCATGCAAATTGAGCTAGTAGGGCGGGCAAAGCCTTATAAAGGTTTCCCACGCTGTGCAATTTCACTCAGCACTAAGTCAACCAATCAAAGTGCTTTGAACGGTAAATCATAAGATGGCAAAGTGTGGAAACTTTTAAAACGCTTTCCCTGCTATCTCATTCTGCATGGAACCTCATCGCTGTGGGTGAACATGGATTTAAAAAAAAATAATTTATCAAAACAACATGGATTTTTATATAGCTTTTTTGGGGGCCTAGATAAGGACATCTAATGGGAAGTATTTTATTTTATAGGTATTTAGTTGATTGCCTCCCCCACACTATTATTGAGGGGGGAAGGGTATTTTTTGGGGGGTCCCCTAGTCACAGGTGGGATTAAGCTGCTGCATATTCACAAAGCAGTTATCTACCAGGCTGAGAGTACTGTGCATGAAGAAAATTAGTTCTGTGTGCATGTAAGTGGAGACTGGCTTGGACAGCTTAGTGAATAAGCTAGACATCACTTTAAGACATTAGTGGGTTGTGTGTGTAGCTCTGGTGCCAAAGCTGAAGAGTGAATCATTTTATAATTGTGAGTGCATTTTTTTTTACTATATCTATGTGTGAATAAAGGGTATCATGCTATCTAAGAGCCCTCTCTGCGCTTACTTTTAAATATTAAAAATTAAATGTTTAACTTTCCTTTCTTCTGCAGTGGACTTTCCATCATCTGTTCGAATGCAGTTGTTAATCAAGATGGCAGACATAGAGTAAGTCACTTTCTTTTTGAACATTCATTTAAAGTTTTATAATTTAGGATGGCTAAGATTAATAGCTTAATGTAATGCTTCACAAGAATATAGACATTCCCTATTTTAGTAGTAATATTAACAAAGTGTTTGTTTACTTGCTAAAAGTATGAGATTTTAGGGATAATTTTCTATAAAAGGATAACATTTAAAGGCGGTTAAGAACGGCTTGACTGTTAAAGTATACCCATATGTATTGTTTTCCATGTGGATATTGAATTAATCTTAATGTATTTAAATTGCCTTCATTTATTAAAAAGATGTTAAACATCATTAATGTCTTATTATGAAACGTTTTCTATTGTCTGCACTTGGGGACCGCCGCAGTCTCACCTGCTCTGATATTAAATTGACTCTGGCTAACTCAGGTAGTGTCTAGGAATTCTAACATGGTCAGAGATAGTCACAGTAATCTGTGATGGACCGCTGTCACTGAGTACCATGCCCACCACTTATTCGCTTGATTTTCTCTTGTATCAGGTGTTTCCCCATGTATTTTTATGCCTTTCATGTATTGTGCCCTGTTCCCCGTTCAGGAAAATTCCCCGATATCCCATTTAGAATGCTCATTAGAACGTTCCAAAACCACAACGGAAATCACTAACGAATGCTCTTCTGGGTGGCTGCCAGTTCGTATAGCCAAACTTCAGCCAAGGGGAGCATTCGTATCATGAACTGGCTTGCCTGCACGGTTTCAGGTTGTGTCGGGGATCCCTCTACCTGCTCCTAAAGGAGCCATAATTACTGCTTCTCCCTTCCCGGGAGCTGCAAGGCCAGGCTCGTAGCAGCCCAGAAAGCGCTCTCTCCGCTGCTACCTAAGTGGAGTTATCCACCGATTGGCGCAAACAAGTTTTGCGCCCTTTCTACTTAGTGAGCGGCGAAATACCTCTCCTCCCTGAGCGCCGATTGGCTCGAATTGGTTTCGCGCCTTTCCCCATATTGGTCATTGCTTGGTTTAGGCGAAGTTTGAATTGACCAGCCTAAACCACTCAAACCCGTGAAACTAATTTCGGGAATATACAGAGCCACGAACCCAGACTTTAGACTGATTTCTCGGGCTTAGTACATCCGATAGTCCCACTATTTACAGGGATCCTAGTTGGGACCCTGGGCTATCCAGGGATGGATGTTTTATGTGTACCAGGGGCCGGTGCAAGGATTTCTGCCGCCCCTCATCTCACTCATTCACTGACAGACACTCACCTCCCTGGGGTCCATTGTGGGGCTGCCTCTCACTCCTCCCGCCCGCTGTTTAGTATGCTAGGGCCAGAATGATGTAATATTCCGGTTCCGGCATCACAGAGGGCACGAGGGAGGAGTGAGAGGCTGCAAGAACCCTCACCGCCTGGCTTTTCCGTCCCCCTCTCCTCCGGACTGTCACTGGCATTTGTTGGCAGAGCAGGCACCTGCCATCAAGGTAAGCAGGTGCCTGCTCTGCCTTACCTAGCACAGCCTTGGGGGTGCACTGAGGTGGCCAAACGGCCACCTCCTGGCCCCACCTGTGACAGGGCTCCTCTCGGCGCCCCCACCTTCAGGCGCCTTGAGGATCGGCCCGTGCTGGGGGCGGCTCGAGCCGCTCGCCCAGTGTTGCAGCCCCAGACGGACAGGCAGCCGACCAGGAAACATCCCGGTGGGCGCCCCCAGCAGGGCGGCGCCCTAGGCGAATACCTAGCTCGGCACGGTGTGTAACCCTTTTTCTTCCCCTCCCCTAAGTGTTCCCCATTGTATATGATGTGCTTTACTGTTGTTCTCCCAGGGTGGGTGATGTCTATCTGTAAACCGTCCCCCTCCAGCTGGAGACTGAGGGATTTGTACTGAAAAGAATGGAGACCCCCCTGTGGGGGTCTGTGTATAAATTGCCTGTACCAATAAAGCATTGTCAGACCCCCAGAACTGTGTCCTCGTTACTGAGGGGAAGAAAGGGTTAATCACTGTTCCTGCGTGTGGAGGATGCAGCAGGGAAAGTCCTTGCAAGGACTAGAGCTTCCTGGACTGAGTGCTGTCCAGTCCCTGGGAGCGCATAGAGCTAGTTCCCCTACCCATTTCCAGCTAGGAAGCGGACCACTGGCAGAGGTACCCAGCTGGGGTACAGTTGGCTGCGCCACAGTATCAGAGAAGAATTCTTGTGAGAGATCAGACTTCTCTTATCCCCTGAAATCTAAGTGGTATAGTTAAAGGAGCTCTGTCACCGTCTGGGGTCTGTGCCTATATTGATGGTGACTACTCTGTGTCCTGTGACGCGGGGTGCGTTTTACTTGCCTAAATCTATCCCTCGCCGCACAGGCCATGTTCTTTCTGCTACGATCCCATGTCAATTTTGTACTCTCATGTATGTGAGAGTACAACACTGAGATTTATGGAGGATCCTGTGAGAAGCTCCATAGTTATTGCCTTTTCCCTACAGATGTCACTAGTGAAAGCGGAAGTTCTACATTTTGTCAGGTGTAGGGTCTACTTTGTATTAGTGTTTCTGTTGACTGAGTTGGAATTTTAGGGAAATTCCAGTCAATGTGACTATTTATTAAAGGGACACTATACCACTGCAGCTCATGAAAGTGGTCTGGGTGCAGTGTCCCATCACCCTTAACCTAACGGGTCTTTAGGCAACACTTGGTCGCTAAATGAAGCTGGACATTCTCGCATTATGCAGGAGTATGTCCAGCGTCACCAGCATCCACATAGGAAAGCACTGAATAATGCTTTCCTATAGGGAAATTCTAATGCGAGCATGGCATTTGCCACGCATGTGCATTAGGTCTCCCGCGCTGCAGGGTTTTTGCAGTCACCCTATGGCTTTTCACAATCTGCCCTCTCAGAACTCTGGTTGCAGCCATTGATAGCTTCCTTTTTCTGCCCTGTCCAGGTAGTGTAGCCACTGTTCCTTCACCTTTGAACTTTTGTGAGCTATGCTTCCAACAGTGTCTCTAGGAACATTCAGTGCCTTTTCTATATTTTTGTATCATGTTTCTTGTTTGAAGGGTAAGGATCTCTTCTCTTAACTTGGACCATCTTTTGACTTGGCCATATTTGTAACATGCAGGCAAATGTGACATTCAGCAAATTCCTAACCATTTCAGGTGTTCCAGCTCAAGCACCCCTGGTGCAAATAATGGAGCCCTTGATTAGTTGCATCAGGTGTCCTTGAGACCACACCTGTCTTGCATATTTGTGCTGTTGTGAGGGATTTTATTCAGGGGGTTGAATAATTTTGAGGCTGGAGCAGTCAAACTACTTTTGAAGAAACCATTTGAAGCATTCATTGTGTTGATCTATTTTAATTGCTTTTGTTTGATTTTGTTCATTGCAAACAGCTGAAAGTCTGTAGACTGACAACCTGATTTTCAATGTGGGTTGAATTCTTTTGATTACAAGTGTATGTTCACTCCAGTTGTTTCAAAGTGTAAACGTTAATTTTCTACATCTGATCTGCTGTTGACAAAGTTTGACAATTAAAACCTTACCCTTTTGAGGAACGGGCGAAAAGAAAAAAATCATGTAAGACTTCATATTTGCACCATAGCTCATGTGTGCTTAGATAGTTGTAGTAAAAGTATTTTTTTTACATTTATCTAGACTACATTAGCATTTTAAATCATGTCTAGTACATTTTTACCAGGGTCAGCAGGTTACCAATATTTGTTATGTATTCTATACATCAGTTTTTGTTTGTTTGTTTTTATTCTTTTCAGACACAGATTGGCTTCAGGAACCAGTGAGAAGCTTCAGCTAAGTTCACTTATAGCAGCTTTCCAGGTCACCCGAGACATGATTGTAGCTGAAGCTTAAAAAATTAAATAGAAAGAACTAATGCCTTGAGAACATAGAAGGCAATACTGTACATGGACAGAGCAAGACCCCTCACACAAAGTTTAAGAAGGAAGAAGACAATGCCAAAGAGTGCAGACCCCAAAACTTATTTTTATTTGGATACATCTCTGCACTGTTAGGTGTGAAAGGACCCCTGTTACAACTCATTTATGGTCATATTTTCTTATTGATGCTGACTTGAAATTAAGGTCTTTAAATAAAATCTATATTACAGTATTTGTGCCAGAGAAAACACAATATTAGTGGGGTCATCTGTCAACTTCCCCAGCGCTGAAAGAATCAGGATTTTCAAGCCAAACACCATCATGAATAGGATGGAGAAAAAAAAAAAAAATCAAGTTAGTAGCACTAAGTATCGGCAAAGAGCAAATGATTTCAATTGTATTTTTGGTCCTTTTTACAGTGGATCTGCAACTTCCAAACAGTTATATAACACCACTACTACTAATGTGGAACCTATGCCTAACATTGCTTCATCTCGCTAAACACATACAATGGTAAATAGCCTATTGATCGGCTTCCCCTCCCCCAGGAACATAACTGAAAGTATATTACTTGCGTATAAGTGCTCCTGTTTTGCTAACGTAGGTTGCTATCTAAATATATTTTCAGAACAAACTGTGGTTTTCACAGCATGTCAGGCAGCAGCCTTGTATGCAAAATCTAAAACCGAATTGTATAAAACAGTTACACAAATAGCCAAATGGGGAGAGTGGGAATCTTCCATAGTTATCTTTCTAGTTTTGCTCTTGTGACTTCAAATGCAAACACTTCTATTAAATAAACCTGTAAGATTTACTTTATTCTATGTACAAACTGTACACTGCAGGTTTATTTATGAAACAGACACTCCAGACCCTTAACAGGAGGTGCCCCTTTACCCAGTTCCTAAAAGGGCATATTTTAAGAGAAATCGTCACTTTAAATATTTAGGAATGCTCACTGACTGTCATATGGACATCCAGAATTTTTTTTTTTGGGGGGGGGTGTTCTGCACTTGTGATGGAAGTGAGAGCTTTCATACATAATTTGTTTAATGCTTCCCTGTAGGACGTTATTGATGCATTCACCATGAAGAGACTGTGGCCACAAAGTCTCCCAGGGTGGAACAGATCAGTTTTTTTAGAGAGGGCTTGCTGTTTAGGGAGGACTTTGAGGGAGAGAGGGTGTGTTATGCCCTGGCATCTAGTACAGTAAAGGAACACTCCAGACACCATAACTTAATTAGCTTACTCTTAAGGGTTAAATCACAAAGGATTCACACACTGATTGCTCTGCCCCGTTCTTCCACTGCTCAGAATCTTGATGAGTAAGCCTCGGCCCTGAGTACCACTTATTGGCTTAGAACCGCCGTTGACACCCTTAGCCATTCATCAGCACTCCTAGCCAAGGGTACCTGTTGCAAGATTCTGAGCAACGGAAGGACCGGCAGGGCAATTGGATACTGGACTTTGGGGTTAGACTGCTCATGAGCAGTTTAACTCCTAAATGTAAGCTATTACCAGAAATTCTTCATTCCACTGAAGTTGCTATGGTGTCATGGATGTTCATTTAACAGAGCATTGCTGATTAAAAGTAAGATTAGGGGAAGGAATAGAATATCTACCTCCATTAGGAATTAATCAGTCAATAGCAATCTGTAACATGCAATCTATTTAGATAACCTAAAACATAACACAATATACAATCACTCTACGGTGTTTACACTCCTCCCCCTCCCCCCAACATATCATCCAATTAAGTTGTACTTTATTCAGACACTAACTAGTGTATGGGTAGTCCACACACTTAAGTGCTTGAAGTTAAAGGGAAGATGTTATTTCTTCCTAAAGATTTAAATTAATAGAACCCCTCCAGGAGGACTAAAATAAGGAATTCTATCCTCCACTAGCTGAGTTAATCATTACTAATGGGGGTTATACTGTGCAGCAATATGCATCTCTATGGGGAGCATGCGGACTGTTGAAAGAGTGCAGGACACTATAGAAGCAAAGCTAATCGCTGTCTGAGTAACCATCAAAGATGTTTTTAGGCAAAAAGGTAAACACTGCCTTTTCACAGACAAGGCAGGTTTTTTTTTTTTTTTTGTTAAAATGCTAGGGTAGACAAAAACTACTCCTTTAGGCTGGTTCTGGTACTTTAACCCCTTAAGGACACATGATGGAAATATTCCATCATGATTCCCTTTTATTTCAGAAGTTGTGTCCTTAAGGGGTTCAAATAGGACCTTCTTAAACTGGTATCTTGAAACCCATATTAGCCTGATTAAAGGATTTTATTTTAACCTTTAGAACCATAGGTTAGTTAAATCCTTTTATAATGACATGCCTGATATGTTAGTCATACATTTTCTATAGCTACAGCATGGGTTGGACAAGCCCTATTTTCAGTTACTTGCCACATCATTTATATACATGGCAAAACTGTATAAACAATTAAAAAAAAGTTTAACATGGGGTATCTTACTCTAATTTTCTTTCATTACATCAGTTTAGGGATAAATGTTCTCAGTGCTGTATGAGAGTCTTGGAACCTTTAAGAGTTATTTAGTACCTGTACACCAGTTCAGGATTACATTTAGGCCTTGAATTTGCTACCATTTGTAAAGTTAGTGCTTACTTAGTTAAATTAAAATGATCGCTTTATACATAAGTGCAAATGTACACATTCACATTATAGGATTTAAGGAATGGTCGTCCTTAGGCCAAAAAAAAAAAAAAATACTAGCAGATTGCCAGAGCCTTGCTTCTTATTAAATCCAATATCTAGCAGCCAAACTTATGTGTACTATAGAATTCCTATGTAATTAACATTGTTCTCATGAGTATGAAGACCAATATCTTTTATGGCATACAGTACTCTGTAACGCCATACGTAGTCTCTGACCAAGTAGCTCCAGCCTGATAAGTAAAAATTAATTATTTTTGCCCTAGCAGCATTTTTAGAAGTTGTTTCTAAATTTAAACAGAACAGGAAAAAAAAAGTAAATTATGAAATTGCATCCATTGTGGAGATATGTACAGTAAAGCAGTACATATTATGCAATACGGTTAAGAGAACCAGGAAGTCTGGTTTATCCTTAAAAACAAAAATTCATTACATCACTGAACATACACATCTCATGTTTGCTGCAAAAAGGAGCACGCAAGTTATTTTAAGGGGCTTTTCTAACCTTGGAAGCCGCTTTAAAGTGACCTAATCATCAAATTTCATTGTTTTTAAATACAGATAATTCGGTCGGTTTTCTCAACTTATGATGCAGAAACATTTGTTTTGTAACTTTTTTTTTTTTTTTAGATTCCTTTTGCACATTTTCTATGACTAACTTTTGCAATTTCTGGTGATTAGTGAGATTTATTAGTGGAATCTGCATCTGTTGTTGGTGGTTTAAATAATGTCAAGTGCTGTAAGTCCATTTTAGCATTCCTTGTGCTGGGTGAGGCTAAAGATTAGTCCTATATGTAAGAAAATCCTTCATTTTGCCTGGAATGGGCAGAGCAAGAACCTGGTAGGTGGTAAGAAAGCAGCGTAATGCTTTACGACATAGGTGTCGAAGTGAAGAGAGAACTTTGGGGGCTGTCCAGAACTGCACATATCCATCTCTATTTCTGTAAGGTAGAAGGTAAAATTATAAAAAGGTTAGAGTGAGGAAACTGGAGAAGAACATGCCACACTGAAGTAGATCAAGCCATTTGTATAGATAATGACCTAAAGTACCATATATACTAGAGTATAAGTCGACCCGACTAAAAGTCGAGACCCCTAATTTTACCCCCAAAAACTGGGAAAACTTATTGACTCGAGTATAAGACTAGGGTGGGAAATGCAGCAGCCACTGGTAAATTTCTAAATAAAATTCGATCCCAAAAAATATTAATTGAATTATTTACAGTGTGTGTATATATAATGAATGCAGTGTGTGTGTGATGCAGAGCCTTGGTGGGGAGTGGGCATTTTTTTTTTTTTTTAATAACTAATATATATTAATATTTTTATTTTATTATTTAAATCTTAATTCATTTTCGTCCCCCCTCCCTGCTTGTTAGCTGGCCAGGGGTGGGGGGTGGCTCTCATTGCCTGGTGGTCTAGTGGCATGGGCTGTGTAGGAGGGCTGACAGCGAGCTGTAACTTACCGTTTCTGCAGCTCCCTTCTCCTCCACTGTAAGTATCGCGGTCTGAGTGCCGCGCGGCGCTCGCGAGACTTACAGTGGAGGAGAAGGGAGCTGCAGGAAAGGTAAGTAACAGCTCGCTGCCAGCCCCCAACAGGACCGCCGGGCTTGTAGGTCAATGACAATTATTTTGTTCATTTAATCTCTGAAATGTGGTTGGTTGCAGACTTTTTTGCCTTTAACCCCTTAAGGACACATGACATGTCATGATTCCCTTTTATTCCAGAAGTTTGGTCCTTAAGGGGTTAAGGTAATGTTAGCCTTGCTTTATGCAGAAGAGGCTTTAAATGCATAGTGGCTATACTTACCCTGTTGCAAGAATTCCCCCATGTGGGAAGAATGTACAACACAGACCATTTGTAACAGGTGCCACAGACACAGGGTCTTCAACATCTAACAGCCAAACTCGCAGAAACCTGAAGCAGCAAAATTGATTGTTTATTAAAAATATATGCAAGAATTCAAAAGAGGTAAGTCAACTTAAACTGTTGAGCATTGACAGACCATTATGAAATCTGCATGCTGTACCATGAGAAACAACCTGGCTTAAACAGAGCTAGATAACCCTGAAGGCAGCATGTATACAAATTGATGGGCCACTTACAGAAAGTGCTGCCCTTCACTATATAGAAGTCAAATACTGCAGGTAGTAATTCAGGTTATAAATCAATCAGGAATCCGGTGACATGTGCATATCCATAATATAGGGCAGCCTTCTCGGGTGCGAGCATGAATGAAGGCAAGTGTATCTATGATTGAATGCCTATGTGTGAATACAGTGTGTGGATGAGTGCCCAGAGCTCTAGAAGAGGTCCAGATCGGATATGCTGCCTATAGCAATCTTTATTTGATCAACATTTGAGCCAGATGGAGTATGACAAGTACAATTTCATCTGGGCTGGCATTCCGTAATACATCTTTGTTTCTTTCGGGCTCCAGGTCCTTAGAGAATACAGGTTAACCCCTATAATGCTGAGGCATGCATGTCTACATTGCGTGACAATGCAGATTTATATAATTTTATGGAATCTGTTGTATAGTTTAGGCCCCACTAAAGGCAACTTTAAATGTCACCATTAAATAGCATGGCATTGACAAACCTATTCTGAAACACAACCATATTTGGTATTTAGTGTTCCAACAATAAGCCATTTTGGTTTATCCATTAACATGGTTACATCAGATATGGAAGGAACTTTGATACTAAGTAACTAAAAGAGAAAAAAGGAGAGCCTAGATATGAATGAGGCACAAATATGGATAGAAACAAAATGGGGGGTAACCCCTAAATGGTGAATTTATATGAATACAAAAAAAGAAAAGAAAAAAAAAAACTACCATAGAGTGTCTCAACATTTTGGTAAATATAGTCACAATGAAATGGGCATAAAAAATAACTTTTAATGGATATATTAAAATGATAAAAGCAAAACAAAAAGCACAAGGCTAAAAAATAATATGTCCTATAAACTAGTAGGGGTATTAAACCTCCAATAGAACCAATAGCAAGAGAAGTGTTGCTTCAAAGAAATACTTATTGGTGTAAAGTAAAACTACTTGCTATGAACAATGTAACTGTATTCTAAATAGAGAAGTTGGATACTAGTATCTTCAAAACTCTTCCTGCAGAACAGGGTAGGTTGAATATAGATGAAATGCCTCTAGTGCACAAGGGGTTAAACAGCACAACAGTTGGTTGCAATGGTTAATAGAAAAGAGGCAGGGAATACCTGTATAATAAAGAGGTATAGGAGACAGTTGCAAGCTAGGTTAGATATAATGGTCAGTAGAAATATAGAGACTAGGTAATCCTGACACTTGCTAGCAAGAGAGATGTCAATACAAAGAGATACTTTAATAGTAAAAAGTTAAGCCACTTTCTATAAACAATATCATTGAATTCAAAATAGGAGGGTGGGGTATTAGTATCCTCTAAACTCCTCCTGCAAAACAGGGTCTGCTGTATATAGATAAAGTACCTCTAATACACAAGAGGTTAAACAGTACACCAATATGGTTGCAATAGTTAATGAAGAAGAGGCAGAGAATACCTGTAAATAGGGAGGTATAGGAGGCAGTAGCAAGCTAGGATTAGATGCAATGATAAATAGAGATGTAGAAAATATAGATAATCCTGATGCTTGTAAGATAAATCTAAGTGCCTTCGAGGGCACCCCTTAATAAATGCTTATACTATATAGCACAACCTCCCAAAAAGGTGTGAATACAGAGAGATACTTAAATAGTAAAAAGTGATGCCACTTGCTATAAACAATGTTCAAGATAGGAGGGTGAAGTATTGGTGTCCTCTGAACTCCTCCTGCAGATGAGTAACCCAGACGAAACGTGCACGTCAGGGGCTCAGGAAGCCTAGCTTGACATTCCTCTGCTGCTGCACTTATTCAGCCGCGGTCTGACTAGCGATCTTACTTTTACAACTAGGCATTCTTTTTACTTGTCCTATCCTCTGTCTCTTTATTCCTTTTTGGGGGGTTGAGTTATATAGTATAGGCATTTATTAAGGGGTGCCCTCGAAGGCACTTAGTTTTTCTATCTTACAAGTGTCAGGATTACCTATATTTCCTACATCTCTATTTATCATTGTATCTAATCCTAGCTTGCTATTGCCTCCTATACTTCCCTATTTACAGGTATTCTCTGCCTCTTTTCTATTAACTATTGCAACCACATTGGTATCCTGTTTAACCTCCTGTGTATTAGAGATACTTTATCTATATACAGCAGACCCTGTCCTGCAGGAGGAGTTCAGAGGACACCAATACTTCACCCTCCTATCTTGAACATTGTTTATAGCAAGTGGCTTCACTTTTTACTATTTAAGTATCTCTCTGTATTCACACCTTTTTGGGAGGTTGTGCTATATAGTATAAGCATTTATTAAGGGGTGCCCTCGAAGGCACTTAGATTTTCTATCTTACAAGCATCAGGATTATCTATATTTTCTACATCTCTATTTATCATTGCATCTAATCCTAGCTTGCTACTGCCTCCTATACCTCCCTATTTACAGGTATTCTCTGCCTCTTCTTCATTAACTATTGCAACCATATTGGTGTACTGTTTAACCTCTTGTGTATTAGAGGTACTTTATCTATATACAGCAGACCCTGTTTTGCAGGAGGAGTTTAGAGGATTCTAATACCCCACCCTCCCATCTTGAATTCAGTGACATTGTTTATAGAAAGTGGCTTAACTTTTTACTATTAAAGTATCTTTGTATTTACATCTCTCTTGCTAGCAAGCGTCAGGATTACCTATAGTCTCTATATTTCTATTGACCATTATATCTAACCTTGCTTGCAACTGTCTCCTAAACCTCTTTATTATACAGGTATTCCCTGCCTCTTTTCTATTAACCATTGCAACCAACTACTGTGCTGTTTAACCCCTTGTGCACTAGAGGCATTTCATCTATATTCAACCTACCCTGTTCTGCAGGAAGAGTTTTGAAGATACTAGTATCCAACTTCTCTATTTAGAATACAGTTACATTGTTCATAGCAAGTAGTTTTACTTTACACCAATAAGTATTTCTTTGAAGCAACACTTCTCTTGCCATTGGTTCTATTGGAGGTTTAATACCCCTACTAGTTTATAGGACATATTTTTTAGCCTTGTGCTTTTTGTTTTGCTTTTATCATTTTAATATATCCATTAAAAGTTA
Organism: Pelobates cultripes; assembly: GCA_933207985.1. Taxonomy (NCBI): domain Eukaryota; kingdom Metazoa; phylum Chordata; class Amphibia; order Anura; family Pelobatidae; genus Pelobates; species Pelobates cultripes. Next base: position 228,578,689 of record OW240916.1, read on the forward strand.
TTTTTTTTATGCCCATTTCATTGTGACTATGTTTACCAAAATGTTGAGACACTCTATGGTAGTTTTTTTCTTTTCTTTTTTGTATTCATATGAACTTTGATACTACCTCAGTGTATTTTCAGGTTACAAAAGTTTAGCAGCCAGAATAGCCAAGGCGATGACTTTCATCATCTAATTTAAACACTAGATGTCAGCACATGTTCAGCTTCTCTAAGGGATAGCATGGCACAATTCCTTCCTTACCTGTCATCTGCCAAGCTTGCCAAGTACAACCCTTCTGGAGAAAAGCAGACTGATCTCAAAGAGCTGAGCTGTGGCTCTGCATTACTGTAATCAAAGGCGGGTGGGAGAGATACATGCCTAAAATTAAAAGTGCACATTTAATAACAAACACTTTACTTCCTCACTCAAATTTCTCATTATCTAAATCTATACATCTTAATAAGATACTTCGTTAGGCACTGTAGTCAAGCCAGTCCAATTCCAGTAATAAACTTACAGAAACGCTCTCAGCTTTTCTCCGGTGTAAGGGTCCCACATAATCATGGTAGTGTCAAAGGACGCAGTCACTAGAAGAGCAGAATCTGGAGAGAAGTCACATGAGATCACACTGTTCCGGTGACCCTCAAGTTTTCGAATGAGTGTGTAGGAACGCATACTCCATAGCAAGACCTAAATAGCAAATAAAAACATTACTTTGGGGTTTGTTAAATACCATGAGACCGTGAAGTCTTTTGAGAGCTTTGTCTGGCATCTGAACTTGTATAGTACAATGTAGGTTTCCTAGCTTCTAAAATAATCAGCATAAATATTCTACAGACGTGTTAAATTACTCATTGACAGCCGCTAGAGACGCTTGCGTGCTTCTCACTGAAAATCACAGTGAGAAGACGCCAGCGTCCATAGGAAAGCATTATGAATGCTTTCCTAGGAGACTGGCTGAATGCGCACGCAGCTCCTGCCGCACATGCGCATTCAGGAGAGGAGGAGAGCTCCCCGCCCGGCTCTGTAGAAAGAGGAGAGTTTAACCCCTTCCTCTCCCAAGAGCCCAGCAGGAGGGGGACCCTGAGGGTAGAGGCACCCTCAGGGCACTATAGTGCCAGGAAAAAGTATGTTTTCCTGGCACTATAGTGGTCCTTTAATACTGTAGTAAGGGGAAACTAGATATTATTTGACCACTCAAAGCAGAAAGATTGAAGTCTACTTGCACTTGTCATGGTAAAAAAAAATAAAAAAAAAAAAATCAGAGTAATCTTTAAAAAAAGAAAAACAGAACGAACGGGGTGGGGTATTTATTAAACAAATAGAAGTTTAACCCCTTAAGGACACATGACAGGTGTGACATGTCAGGATTCCCTTTTATTCCAGAAGTTTGGTCCTTAAGGGGTTAAGCATGCCATCGTTAGATTTCAAATGGGAATCACTTTTCCATTGCAGATTTAAATACGGACACTCTGCCTATCACTAGCTTCCTATTGAGATAAGCAAGTGAAAAGAGTACTATAAAGTTGTTATAGTACCAAGAGTGGCCCTTTAAAATCACAGTGTTACACTAAGGTGTCCCTAGAAATAAGTTATTTAGCTAGTGTTAAATTTCCTGCCTTTTTTGCATAGACAGCTCTAGCCATTTGCTTTTCAGAGAAAAGTGCCTAGGAAAACTTTACATGCTTTCTATGTCAGTGTAGCACTGTGTGCAGTGCCTACGTTCAGCTTCTCCATGTTCTGCATGTAGACGCTGAGCGTTCCCCATAGAGATGCATTGATTCGATGCATATCTATGAGGGGATGTAGATTTGCGCAGCAGTGTTTTGCCATGCATACGACATAGCCTCACAATGATTTCCTATTGGAAAGCATTGGATTGGATGAAATTGTCAAAATTGATGATCTCAGCCATGGAGGTGGGGCCAGCTGCTGAGAGACCAGCATGGTGAGGGAGAAAAGGTAAGTGAGGAAGAGGTGAGATTGGAGAGCCTGGACTCTTGCTTTGGTACCATATTTCCAAAGTCCAGTAGAGAGCCGTTAAATCTGGGAAACATTTCTTCATATTGTTTTATACGAGCGAGTTGGCTCCTGACTTACTCCATAGTTGGTGGGCTTATGGAAGGCACATGTGAACTCCCACCTCAGACTATAGCTAGTGCACCTTTTTGATTTTTGCCAGACTGTTATATGCAAGTAAACTTTTAAAGTCCCTTATGGGGCCAGGTACAATGTCAAGCATGTGAAGAGTAATGTTGGTGTCCACTTGCACCAAATTAACATGGAGTGTCTAAATGTTGCCGGCATATTCAGCATTCTAGGGCGAGATGAGTGAGTAATGGGGAGTGTGGAAAAGGTGTTCAGCATGCAAACGCCAATGTTGCCCACAAGAGAGAAGCTTTTGTGGAGAACAAAGAGTGATTCAACTAGCCATGTAATATGATCAACCATCCAGAACCAACCTTCGATGGGTGCAAGCAGCAGGTGACTTGAGACGCCCTTGTTGGTTTGCGTTTCCATATGTAACTCGAATCCTTGATATTGTCTAAGCAAACTATTTGATAGTGCTATAAGAATAGTTCTAAGAATATATATAGGATGATTGGTGAGACACGCATTTAGGTTAAATGGCCGCTATAGTCACCAAAACAACTTTGGCTTAATGAAGCAGTTTTGATGTATAGATCATGTCCCTGCGGTCTCACTTCTCAATTCTCTGCCATTTATTTGAGTTAAATCACTTTGTTTATGAATCCTAGTCACACCTCTCTGCATGTGACTTGCACAGCCTTCCTAAACACTTCCTGTAAAGAGAGTCATCTAAAAGTTTATCTTTCCTTTATAGGAAGTTTAATTTAGATTTTCTTATCCCCTGCTATGTTAATAGCTTGCTAGGCCCCGCAAGAGCCTCCTGTATGTGATTAAAGTTCAAGTTACAGAGAAATAGATACAATTGTTTAAGGTATATTACATCTTATTGAAAGTGAAACCAGTTTTTTTTTCCATGCAGGCTGTGTCAATCAAAGTCAGGGGAGGTCTGACAAGGGCTGCATAAACAGAAACAAAGTAATTTAACTCCTATATGGCAGTGATTTATTATGCCATTTATATAGCGCCATCAAATTCTGCAGCGCTTTACAATGGGTGGACGAACAGACATGTAGTTGTAACCAGACAAGTTGGACACACATGAACAGAGGGGTTGAGGACCCTGCTCAATGGGTTTACATGCTAGAGGGAGTGGGGTAAAATGACACAAAAAGGTAAGGATAGTGTTAGACTAATGACAGTTGCAGAAGAGGAGTCAGTCGGGAGCTATTAACAGTTTAATTTATTCGCTTTTATGAAGAAGTGGGTTTTTAACGATTTTTTGAAGGAGTGGAGACTGGGTGAGCATCTAACGGAGGAGGGAAGCGAGTTCCACAGGAACGGTGCAGCCCTCGAGAAATCTTGAAGGCAAGCATCAGAGGTGGGAGTACGGACAGAAGATAGACGTAAATCTTCAGCAGATCGTAAGGGCCTAGACGGACATACTTGTGTATAAGGGAGGATAGATAGGTGGGAGCAGCATTATGTAGAGATTTGAAAGCAATGAGGCTTGAAGGAGAGGTCGGAGTCAAAGAACACCTAGGCAGCGAGCCTGCGTGGTGGAGCTGATTGAGCAGTAAAACCTGATAAACCTGATCTATACACTAAAACTGCTTCATTAAGCTAAAGTTGTTTAGGCGACTATAGTGTTCCTTTAAGTTTATCCCCCTCCAACCAGGTCTTGGACCAGTTCTCAATAGAGCTTTTAAACAGAGTAATAAGTTGTGTATGATTCATTTGAATGAGCGTATGGTGGGCCATGGTTTGTTATAAGCCTAGGTAGGATACAGGGCCGGCACAACAGTTGGGTGAACTAGGCATTCACCTAGGGCGCCGGCCTGCTGGGGGCGCCAACCGGGATGTTTCCTGGTGGACTGCCTGCCCCAGTCTGAGGCAGCAGCACTGGGTGAGCGGCTATTCCGGGCGAGGCCGCCCCCCAACACCGGCTGATCCTCAATGCACCCAAAGGTGGGGGCACCGAGAGAAGCCCTGTCACAGGGGGCCCGAAGAGGTGGCCATCTGAGGGTGCCCCGAAGCTGTGCTAGGTAAGGCAGAGCAGGCACCTGCTTACCTTGGTGACCGTCCGGAGGAGAGGGGGACAGAAAAGCCAGGCAGCGACGGAGGCTGTTCTTGCAGCCTCTCACTCCTCCTCTGTAAACCGGGTGCCGGAATATGACATCATTCCAGCCCTGGCATACTAAACAGCGGGCGGGAGGAGTGAAAGGCTGCCCCACACTGAATCCCGCAGGGAGGTGAGTGTTTGACTGTCAGTAGGTGTGAGTGTCTGTGTGTGACATGAGGGGGCGCAAAATGGATCTTTGCCTAGGGCAGCAGAAATCCTTGCACTGGCCCTGGTAGGATATGTCCTTGTTTTTCCAGTCACATCTGTTGTCTGTCTGTAAGAAAACTTTTAGGTAATTTAACAGGCCAATCGCAAGGGCTTGAGTCTTTTCCCTGATTCTGTAGAAAGAGTTTTTACTGTATTGATCCAGTAACTGTATGAGGGAGGTAGGAGATGTTAAGTGGGTGCTAAGGAAGCGTAGAATTAAGTTAGCAAAATAAATAAATTATATTTTTAAATCCTTGATGAGATTAGAATACAAGTCAGGTTTTTCTTTTGGGGTGTTAATTTTTGTACCATAGCTCCAGAGCCTGTAATTGGAAAATGAAAAGTATAGGAAGTTAACAGTTATTATGGTTCTGGTTTGGGCTCTCACCGAATCTTCTCCTGCAGCAGAGCACAACATGCTGCAATCTGGGGAGATGGAACAGCAATAAACCCACTGGATGTGTCCACTTAGCACCTGGAGCATTTTACCTAAGGGGCAAAGAGTGCAAATGTTACTTTAAACACACAATATAGTTTAAAACAAAACAAAAAAATACCCAACCCTCTGCCCCAAAATTAAATATAAGTAGTCAAAGTTACTCTACAAGCAACTAAATGTTGGCAAGGAGACACCTTATAGTGTTTAGATATTAATAAAGAAAAAAAAAATACAAGCTACAGATTGCTAATTGAAGATTTAGGTACATTTCGGTAAAGCACGCAGCTTACATTTAATATACTCAAAACATTACAACACGGATGAACAAAATTTGACAGGTGCATGCAAATAAAAGGATTGCCACAATTTCTCATTTTAATCAGGGAGAAGAATGAATAGCTCAGGGATGAGGCAAATCCACAGGTCAAAAGCATGCATGGCCCTGCAAAATACCGGTAAACTCCTATACATTTACATTATGGTGGCATTTTGGAATGTCACATTTCAAACATATCAACAAACTCTTCACACATACATATGAGTAAGATATCTGAACACATATTCACAAAAATCACATCTACCCTAGGTTTACGGACAATTATTGTAAACCTGGTGGACTGACTAGAAGACAGATCATACAGCTCAGCGCCTGCCAAGTGATTGGCACTCACCCATGATGGCCTACCTACAACTAGCCAGAACATCTTAACATTAAAAACAGTGCTCCATAACCCCTTGAGGCTCGGAGATAGCATCCTGCAGCTTGCCACCTGGGGAACTGGCTCCCCCCCAAGCCTTACAAACCAAGGGTAACTCGTCGGCGGAACAAAAAAAAAAAAAATTGAAGTAACTTTGGGAATGGCAGCATTTAAGGGGTGAGTAGCAAGGGGGGGTTACTTGTCCCACACTGGAAAGTTCACCCACTTCTACTGCTACTATAAGCTAGGGAAAACATTTATTTTAATGTTACAGTGGTTCCCAACCCAGTCCTCGTGGAACCCCTACAAGTCCAGGATTCAGGGATTACCCAGTTGTATCTAAGGTGTTTTTAGAAGAAAAAAAAAAAAAAACCACACACCTTGGACACAGAGTGATCCCTAAATCCTGGACTGGTTTGGGAACCACTGAAAATTATTTATTTTTTGACTGTTTGAACATGCAATTGCAATGCTATGCATACTGTATTTTTTTTTTTTTCAACTCAGTCCTACATTAATCCTTTTCCTTCTTTAAAAGCAATTCAATAAAACATTCTATTGAAATTAAAAAAAAAAATACACATTAATTTAACAGCAAATGGTTTTGTAAATAAAAATACCTATCATCCATTTCCAACAAGGTATTTTTCTATTTTATGTTCTCTTGGTATTTACAATGACTATAATATTAGGGACAAGGACTTTACAATAGCTTTGCAATTGTTGTAAAAAAAAAAAAAAAAACACACATGCTTCAGTAAAGCCTGCATTATTGTATACTTGCTAGTGAATAACCATATTCATGGATGTCTAGGGTTGGGTTTCAGAAAGGTTTCCTGTATGTGTAACTATATCATAAAGAGCTTACACTTCACATGACAACAGGGAGTGGACTTTCCTGAATACACAACTGCGGATGCAAAACTATTTCAGTTATTTAGAATACCCACACCCTCAACTAAACTCAGTCTCTTCCTACGGGTGTGTCTACAGCCACACAGATCCCCATATGTAATTATTCTAAAGTGGAAAGTCATACAAGTTTATTTCCTGCAGTCTTAAATACAGAAATATATGCATGTATTACATTTTAATGACGCTAGAAAAAACACCCAGCAGCAGACTATAGACTGATAATGCATTTAAAAAGGAACACTCCAAGCACCATACAAACTACGGCTTGCTGTAATGGTTATGGTACCAGGAGTGCCCCGGCATTCCCCATCATTGGGAGTAGTCAAACTGTTTTTGAACAGCAGAGCTTACAACAGTAGTTGAGATTGTCAGCCAATGCTTAGAAGTAGAGGTGTAGAGCAGTATCTGGCAGACTGCAGGTAAGAAGTCAAAAGGTTCCAAAATGGGCTGGTGTGATTAAAGGGACACTCCAGTGCCAGGAGCAGGTCCCCTCCCCATCCCAAGTTGCTGAAGGGGTTAAAACCCCTTCAGTAACTTACCTTTATCCAGCGCCGATGTCCCTCGGCGCTGGTTCAGGGTCCTCCCCCACCATCATCTGGCGGGAGAGACCTATTGCGCATGCACGGCCTGCGACGGGGGAGACCTAATGCGCATGCGACTTAGACCTCCCCATAGGAAAGCATTGAAAAATGCTTTCAATGCTTTCCTACGGGGATTTCAGCGACGCTGGAGGTCCTCACATAGCGTGAGGACGTCCAGTGACGCTATTGCACAAATCTGTGCTATAAACCCAGAAGAGGAGTTAACCCTGTAAGGTAAATATTGCAGTTTATGAAAACTGCAATATTTACAGTTGCAGGGTTAAGGGTAGTGGGAGTTGGCACCCAGACCACTCCAATGGGCAGAAGTGGTCTGGGTGCCTGGAGTGTCCCTTTAAGTAGCTTGGAATGTTCATTTTAAATGGTTTTGAACCCATCGAGCACGGATTTCGCGAGAACGCCTTATACTGCTATCCACGGATGCTGAAAAGGCCTTCGATCGGGTCAACTGGTCTTACATGATGCATACGTTGAGGGCCATGGGAATGGGACCGAAGATGATGTCGTGGATATCGGCATTATACGATAAACCCAGCGGTTAAAGTAAATGGAGCACTGACGTCCAGCTTTGAGATTCACAACGGGACCAGACAGGGGTGCCCCTTATCCCCCCTTTTATTCGCAATGTCTCTGGAACCGCTCTTACAGGCGATACGACAGAACCCTGACATCCAGGGCTATTCATGGAAAGGGACGGAACACAAGGCGGCTGCATATGCGGACGATCTCCTCTTTTTCATCTCTAATCCACGAATCACACTGCCATGCTTGCTCTGGGAATTTGAAAGCTTTGGCAAAAATCGCAGGATTCAAACTTAAATTTATCTAAATGCGAGATCCTTAACGTCACCTTCCCACCAACCGAATTTGCCACACTGAGCGCAGCTTTCCCATTTCGCAGATGCGAGGGGAAGATGAAATATCTCGGCATCTGGGTGACACAACCCACGCGACCTTTACCAACACAATTTTGCCGCCATACTACGACAAGTAACTTCGGACCTCGATCGATGGGCATATCCACACATCACCTGGCACGGCAGGATAGCGGTCCTCAAGATGAACGTGCTACCACGGATATTATACTTATTCCAAACCATCCCAATATCGCTACCAACAACGTTCTTCTCTAGCCTGAAATCGGCGGTCATCCGATATGTTTGGAGAGGGGAAAGATCCCGCCTTCGACATGAAACGCTCTGCCTACCCAGGATCAGAGGAGGCCTTGCACTGCCGGACTTCAAAAAGTACCACCAAGCCACCACCATGCAACGTATCCTGGAGTGGCACGCAGCAGAAGACCCGAAACAGTGGGTAACTCTGGACAGAGAAGACTCGGGGACCAAACTTAAAGCAGACGTATGGAGGGAGGCGAGAGGTCGGTGTGGATCAGAAGAGGACGGCAATCCGGTGGCACAGACCCTGAAGATCTGGAAATCAACTAGGAAGATGGAACAGGTCTCTCCGACCCCCAGTCCTATGATCTCAATCACACACAACCCCAATATAGGGGGAGGACTCCCCTTTAGGACCTGGGCCTTTTTGGGGGAAAGGGAATATATCCCAATGTGCACGATCCTGGAGGAAGGTCGGATAAGGTCCCTCAGCTCACTATTAGCTGGAAGACCGCAGACCCCCCTCCTGACCCTCCATTATCTACAATTAGCACATTACTACGAATCCTTACCCCACAAGGACCTCCTACACAGAGACCTTACATGGTTCGAAAGCATATGCCGCAGAGGTTCTAAACTCGAGAACGCGGTATTGATGCTCTATCAACATCTACTGATTGGGGCCTCTTCGGATAACAATACATTTCAAAGACGATGGGAAACACAACTAGATATTGCCATTACACCAACGCAATGGGGGACAGCGCTCCTATGGCAGCACAAAAGCTCCTCAAGCTCCTACTATCAGGAGGTCAATTATAAACTGATCTCCATGTGGTATAAAACCCCGGTAGCCATACAGAAAATCTATCCAGAGGCGTCCCCACTCTGCTGGAGATGTCAAGACGCGAGAGGTACCATAGTACATTTATGGTGGGAATGCCATCGCACAATATTGGGACCATATCCACGCCAAAATAAAGGAGATCTTGGGGGATGACACGGAATGGTCCCGAGAATTGGCCCTATTACATATTACTTCACAAACTATCCCCAGATATAAGAAATCAATTCTACGCCATCTCCTAATGCTGCCAAATCCTTAATCCCAGTATATTGGAAGACAGCAACTGTTCCCACGATAGAAGAATGGATCCATAGGGTCAAGGACATCCAGGCGGCTGAGGCGGTGCGGGCATCCCTGGCGGGACGCTCGACAAAGCACGCGGAGACATGGCAACCCTGGTTCTCGTACCAGGCGGACAGATAAAGGGCCCATACGGGGCGCGGAGACGGGACGGACAGGCTGGGACTCGTCGCCTTTGTTGGCCGTACTTACCCTTATGTGTCGGATAATTTATCTTGGGAGGGGTTATGGCCCGTAGTAACATACGATACCTTACTGACCCGAACTTATGCTCGCGCACGCTAGATAAACGATAATGTGGTATCATGAAATCCCTCCCGACACACACACGACCAACCAACGCACATGATAGACTAAACTACAGCCTATAGGACACATCATACGGCTGTGCAATTTAGGAGATGGAGCCCGAAGGGAAGGACCCAACACACAGTATAGAGCCGACCACTAGATGAATCCACCGAGACAATAACACAGCATAGGTTCACAATGCATGACCAACGTACTACAGTAAGCCGCTAGGACAGGACCTGACGAAAACCTGACCATCACGCGCACGCTCAAGGCCCGTTGCGATTGGGCGGGGGAGTGTGGACACCGGGGAGAACTATCCTCACACATACACATCATCCCTTAACCCTCTTCTTTTTCACCCTACAACACGTTATATTTTTTGTTACTCCCATATGTCCCTCAGGGATATAAGTCACTAACCTGACGAATGAAAGCAATATTTGCTTGCCTATATTTAGAGGGTCGAGCATCAAATGAGGAACATGCCCCACACAAAAACATACTAAATATTGTCCTGCAAGCAATTACTAAAAATGCTCTCTAGTGCTGTATTTATGCAAATAACATGTACGCTAACTAAGCCTTAAATTGATATTGGAATGCAAGTGCCTTGAAGTTTTGGGAAACTCCCACTATACTGTTTTGAAGACTGACATATGTTGTAACAACTAATAATGCTATCCACTGAGGCCTGCGAGCCTAACTCTTTTTCTCCAATAAAACAGATTTACAAAAAAAAAAAAAAATGGTTTTGAACCCTTAAAAAAGGGCACTGTAGGTAATGAGATGAAGTGGTCCTGGTGCAGTCTCTGCAGCTGCAAACAGAGAAACTAAAGGTTTGCATTGCAGGATTAAGACAACCACTAGAGGCCCTTCTTGGCCTTTTACAGTGAGTTTGACTCTATGAAACAACGCTTTGCATGATGACGTCCAGCGTCTTCAAAAACCTCTGCGCTTGCGCATTAGGTCCTTCCCATCGGCAGACATTGACGGAGGAGACCGACCCAGCGCCAAGAGACTTCAGCACTGGAATCAGGTAAGTGTTTAAAGGCTTTTTTTTTAACCCTTTACTTGCCACCAGGCAATTTTTGTATTCTTAACACTAACGTTTTTATTGCGCCACATGAGGAGTGAGCAATACATATCCAAAGGCTTTTCACACCCGTGGCACAGGAAGTGTACGATTATTCTGCTGCACCAACAATGCCACAGTCATTATTAGGGCTTGCTGGCAGCCTCTCTTTTAAGAGAAAATAGAAGAAAAAAAAAAAAACCTCAGATTTAATGTCTCTGCTCTTTGTCCTTTAAGTGATATATATTAATCAAAATGTGAGATAAAAATGATTTGACTAACGTGCACTAAACGTTACTTGCTATAAATCCTGTTGCTGAACACAATGTCAGATGAAACTATAGATTACATTTGCTTTAGCTGCAAAACTAATATTCATTGAATGTTTTTTCCAGTTTCAAGAAGGTATGTTTAATAAGGAAAGTCACAGCAATAAATGTATTGGAGACAACCAGAAGTTTGCGTTTAAGATAGATGACAATAAAAAAAAAAAAATCATATTATAGTGGAAAGGGACAACTGAAATCTTGTGCAAGAATCTCATGGGATATTTTCCACCATTCTCACTCGAACTACTATTAAAAAGGCTATTCGTGGGCAAGGGCTTTTTGGTAGGGGGAGAGGTGGCATCAGTAGGTGGGCAATGTAATCCAGGTGTGAGTGGATAACAATGTTCTAAGGAAACATGAAATTAGTTTTTAAAGTCATACCATCCTTTTTTAAATCCCATACTCGTAGTGTCTTGTCCCGGGATGCAGAGACCAGTATCAGACTGCCATTGGTAGAAAAGCTCAAGTCTCTCACAACATCTTTATGGCCAGTAAGATTGAAAAGAACCCTGCCTGTAATAAAAAAAAAAAAAAAAGAAAGAGATAAGAAATGGTTGCACAATCACAAAGTCCGTGCCACAAGGCCTCCGTTGGCTAAATTGAAAGGTGTTTGCAGCTCTAAAATGCAATTTAAAGGCAAAAGTTGGTTAGTTTATAAGACACAACACTGGTGCAAAGTTTAAGAATTGGAGCAATCAGCATGAACCGTCCACGGATTACACTGGTTTTCATGTAGGACTGCTCCACTGTTACAATTTTGAACCACAACAACTGAATGTTTTTTGAACTGAAATTCAAGAGGTGACTTAGCTCTCCAGCATCTTGAAATCTGTTTGAGAAATGTGGAACTTTGTAATAATCAGCTATTTCAGGTTTTGAAGCATGTTGTACCACACATAGGCTTTAGCCTTCAAAAGAAATAATTACAGCTGAAATACAGGCTTGTTTAACCCCTTAAGGGCCAAACTTCTAGAATAAACGGGAATCGTGACATGTCACACATGCCATGTGTCCTTAAGGGGTTAAGACTCAAAATCCTTTTGAGAACACAAAAAATAAAAAATAAAAAAAAAATTTACAAAAAAGTATAGAAGTTCTAATGCAAAAGTCAAAAATAATTTTTTTCAACGTTTACTTTTAAACAGTAACTGAACCAAAGAAGATATTTTCATGCCTTATTACATTCAAATAGAACAACCTATCCATTTCTTTGATTTATTTTTAAGGATTACCTGTATGTACATTCCAGACTTTTACATATCCATCACTAAGTCCTGTTGCCAAAAGTAGCAGTGTTCCAGGAGGTCCCACTTCTTGGTGCCAACTGCGCGGCCATAGCTTCCATCCAGTTTTAGTTGACGAAGAGCCAAAGGCCAAGCTCCAAACTATTCGCCCGCAGTCCAGAGTCTTTTCTTTTAGGCTCCCATGTCCTTTCACCTCTTTTACCTTAAAGCACTGACTGTAGCCCTGAGGTCGTCTAACAAATAAACATAGAATATCTGTCTAAAATGTAGGCTAAACAAGTCCATGGGCAAATATCTTACATCATTTTTAAAATTCTATGTTGACAGAGCAGCAATAGTGACAAAGAGCAGGGTGACTTGCATGCATGCAAGCAAGCAAGAAAAAAAATTCAAAACAGCAAAACCAGACACAGTGATCCAAACATAAAACAGTAGGTGAGAGTGCACAGTACATATACAATATATATATCACCACTTTCAAAATCTTGATCATGATCTGAAATATATAAACAAAACAAATGGTCGTGTAATATTAAAAAAAAAATTCATTAATACAACCATAGAAAAATGTGGTTATCCAACTGCTGCCAATATGAAATGCACCTTGATAAAGACCATTGAAAGGTTGAAACATGGCGCTGCTGTGTAGTTTTTTTTTGGGGGGAGGGAGGTGGGGGGGTGGGGGGGGTTGGGGTGCCTATTTTTTTAAATCTGTGTTTTACTTGTATGTAAACTGAATAAAGCCTGGTATCACAGACTTTTGGACCATGATTTTCAGCAAGTGCCAAGGAGATTCTACACATGTGCCTGCTGGGAACAGCAACCAGATTACTATAAAAAGGCACTACAGAGGAATTCTAATAGTCTGAGCCGATTATATTTGGCTCAGCAGCATGTGAGTTGGATAAGCACGTTTCTATGGTTTTATGAATATTTAATATGGTCTATATTTTATTTACATATTTTAAACAAACAAGATTTCAAAAGGGAGAATCTACATTGTATATGTACTGTGCAAGCTCACCTATTTTAGATTTGAATCACTGTGTCTGTAGGGAGTGACAACGCCAAGGTGAGTACAACTAGCACTTTAGATCCTGTTTTACATCATAACCAAACACAGCTAACATGAGTCCTTCAAGGAACAGTCAGACTCATTTTTTACATGAAACAGAAGAGAACCATAGAAAACATGGCACTCATTTTCTTACATGTAATCTATGATAAAAGTACTGGAAATCTAACTCAAAGCATCCAGGAACGTCCACATAATTAAATGAAGTAACGACAGAGTGAGTTCTTAAACGGAACAGGAATTTAAGAGTATAGCAGCACATTGATAAAGATTAATTTGTATCAAACTTTTTTTTTTCTGGCAGGGACAAACAGAACTTACTGTCAAATAGGGGGCACAAGGCAACACACGTATTCTGTGCTAAAGCCTAAAAGACAACTAACTAGTTGTTCTCATTTTAAAAAGCGTGTAAGTTTTTTTTTCTTGCCTATAACTCATACATTGAGAATTCTCATGATATTTATATGCACATTTAAATACCTGTGCTGAACAGAATTAACATGCCATATTCAATGTTACCTTAATGCAATAAGATAGCCAAAAGACCACACTGTATATGTGGTGTGGAAAACAAGGTCCCACATACAAAATATATAATAAAAAAAATAAATAAAAAAAAAATATATATAGAGGCCCTGAAAGCCATTTATTCATAACAGTGGCATACTGGGAGAGTAGCTGGGGGGCACAAAATGAAAGTTATTGCTGCTGCAAATAGCAACTGGTGGCATGCTGGCAGTGAAACTGGTGGCATGCTGGCAGTGAAACTGGTGGCATGCTGGCAGTGAAACTGGTGGCATGCTGGCAGTGAAACTGGTGGCATGCTGGCAGTGAAACTGGTCATTCCGGAGAACAATGTGATGTGTATACAAGTATAAAACATAAAATTAAACGACATTTGCGATATATTTGCCTTTTGATATGAATCTAGACTGCACAGAGTAAGCACCTGCCATATGACTTCAGCGAAAACTGTAGTAATAAAATTACGAGCACGATACCAAAACAAATAAGAACTGTCCAGAACAAACACCTACAGTAGGTCCTCTTCCAGGGGCCACGGAATAAGCTTGATGATGCCATGCCCTTGAGACCAGGCAAACCAAGTACCATCTGGGGAGAAGGCTACACTCCATGTCTCACAACTGGCCTTCCACTCATATGGCTGTTCTCTATTAGGTCGTAGTTCTGCTAGCAGTACTGGGCTATCTGTAGAAAAACAAATGGTACAAAGACAAAAAAAAACAAAAAAAACACAAACCCTCAGTCTAACATACAATAGATACAAAATAAAGCAGTAAGCACACATAAAAAGTGATAAACAATTACAAACCAAACCATTTGCATTATTCTAGAACAGGAAGAAAGTGCACTGTTGCAAAAGTAAAGGTGTTGATAACATAATTAATGGTTCCAGAGACTTTATATGAAAAATTACACTTTATTGAAGGTCAGTGCTCTCACATTATGTATTTAATTCAAGAAGTTCATATAAACAAAATATTCAGTTTGGCTGTCACCTCTCAGCACCTGATATTTTGAGATATACACTCAAAAGGAGCAAAAACATTCACGACTAGATCATTACACAATTCATACAACTGCAGACCATTAAGAACGGAGTATCACATTTCTTTAAAAGAAGAGTGCCTTTAGTTTCAACAGGGCTCGACAAATCCCAGACGCCAGGTCATAATGGTAACTAGGAATTTTGCCCAGGCGCCTGGGACTTGTCAGCCTGTTCAGCGGAGGCGGTAAGGGAGAATGCAGGAGGTCGACTGGATGTGGGAGAACGGAAGCGGCCAACTGTGCAGAATGGTGTTGCGAGGGAGCTGTACTCTTTTTGCTAGGGACAGCTCTCCCAAAGGTAAGCAGGCTGGGTGGATTTAAATTAAAATAAGTAAAAACAACAACAACAAAAAACCTATAATTTTTGAGTGTGTATGAGAGAGTCAATGCATCTCTATGGGGAACATTCAGTGCCTCCAAGAAGAGCGTAGAGATACTGAACATAGATGCTGCACTTCTAGTGGCTGTATGAGTGACTGTCACAAGGCTGAGTGACTGTCACAGGCAGCAATGTAAACACTGCCTTTTCTCTGAAAAGGTAATTTTTACACTGCAAAGCCAGCAGGGACAGGGTACAGACAACCTTCGGCACTCCAGATGTTGTAGACTACATCTCCCATAATGCTCCTACACCCAGAGTGCTGCCAAAGCATCATGGAAGGTGTAGTCCAAAACATCTGGAGTGCCAAAGGTTGCCTATGCCTGGTATAGACACTAGAACAACTACAATAAACTAGTGGTTCAGGTGACTATATAGTGTCCCTTTAAGAATTGCATTTTTGTTGCTGAAAATTAAGCTTGGTTATTAAAAAAAAAAAAAAATCTGGCTTCTAACTTTTTTTTTTTTTAACTGGCTCCTAGATTCCAATCAAATTTGTCGAGCCCTGCCCTACAGTTCCTTTAATTACACATGGGCCAGTTTCACATATAAAACACTTGGCACGTCAACAAAGCATAGTGTTATATTGCACTTACCAGAGATAAAGATTGATAAATTGTGCTAAACCTTAAATGATCGAGCAGAGGATTGAGTAAGCACATTATCTATTTCTTCACATGACTGGAATGTATTTACATGACTGGAATGCTCTCGCACCTACAAAACAGCCACACAGGAAAACAGTACATTCTGCTCACCCACACAAAAATGAAATCAAAGGACAGCACAAGCTGCCAACTCACTGAAAGAAACTCAGAGACAGACAGACAGACATTCCCCTGTTCTATGTAAAAAAAAAAAAAAAAAAAAAGGAATGGAACTAGGAAATGAAAGCAGTCACCCCTCAGTCAGGTTAATATGGTCAATAAATGTGGAATGCAGAGACAGGCATCATCAGCCCACTCACTCAAGAAGCCATTAAACCCTACAGCCTTTAAAATGAAGGGTATGTGAGGACAGACCTTTAAACAAGGTTTCTCATCCTAAACCTAGCATCATTTAAATAAATAAAAAACAAGCACGCCCACTTTGTAAGGTTAGCCGAATATAAGAAACCATACAGACGTACAGCCCATCATCTCTGCCGTCACATACTAGGTAAGTATGTAGCTAGAATTACCAAGACATGAATACAGTTAGTCCAATGGGTTATTTTAAATATGCTGGTTAGAGTCCAGTGGTTTCCCTGTTTTATTCCAATGGAGATACTGACAAAACCTGGACTGTTGGCGGTCCATGAGAACTGGGTTGGAGAACGCTTGGTTAGACAACACTGGTTAAATCAATGCCACTGAGGGCGGAGTCAAGCGTCCGTACTGAATGGCAGCAACTCTCATGAGCTCCCGTGGCTGAGGATACTACCCGTTACCACCCACACGGAACCCTACCCGCCGACAACACCTACCCTTCACACCCCATGGAGGTGAGCCGGACACAGATGCCCTTTCTGTTCCCGCAAATGGGCAGAAAAACCCGGCGGAGATCGGGGGCCTACCAGGAATACCGCACGGCAAGGCCTGCACCAGACCTACTGGCACTGACGGCTGCCTTATCCAGCCCGCTGCTGACCCACGGGGAAACCCCTCACCGGGAATCAAGCAACATGGGCCGAAGGTCACATAAACCCCCAGAGGGAGCTAATAGGGACTCCCTAGATATCAGCACCATGCTGTAGCGCCCAACAGCCTCCAAAATGGCGAACCCACCTAATGGTGTCCGCAATCTGGAAGACCCAGAGGAGCGGTCCGAAGAGATGACAGAACCCCAACAGCCACACTACCCCACAGTAGAGAGAAGGGAAAACCTAAAGCCAGCCACTAAGCAAGATATTGCAGACTTGCTCCAAGAAATGCGGCAGATGCACGCTGCAGATATGGACCTGATCAAAACAGAGGTACAAGCAGTGACCGCACGCACACAGGCCTCAGAGGAAGATATACAAGATCTCCGGAAAGAGGTACAGGCAGAAGACCGCCACAGGCGCGCCAATATCAAAATCAGGGGAATCCCTAACTCAGTTGACGCGACTGAACTGGCCCATTACCTTAGGCGCCTCTTCAGCACGCTCAGGCAAAAAAGGTAGCACTTGACGGATTCTTCCGAATCAAGAAACCCAGACAAGCCCCACAAATGGCCTCCCAGGACGTCATCATCCGCTGTCAATCTCTGACCGATAAAGCCCGACTTATGGCTGTGGTCAGAGGGAAGACCCCGCTCCCCTTTGAGGACTCATACCTCTCATTCTACCAAGATCTCACGCGGAACACACTCCTATGGCGCCGGTCCCTAGGCCCAGTGACAAGGAGACTACAAGAAGCAGACATCGAATATAGATGGACACTACCAAGAGCCCTGATAGTAACCAAGGGGGGCACCACCCATGGACTCTCCTCACTTAACGAGGTGGACTCATTTTTGCAAGCCCTGGGGCTACACACGAGACCCGCGAACGCGGAGAACCCCTCCACCCCACACGCTTGGGATCCGGACAGAATAACGCCATTCACCCCCAGGAGACGGGAAGATAGAGGGGCACCAACTTGAGATGACCAGCTCTCACACAAGCATTATGTTTTGTTCCACTATGTTTTACCCAAGTTTATAGTAAACCCCACACTAGTTCCCCCCCAATGCTGCAACCACATGAAGGATATCGGACTTTACCAGACCGAACATTTTAGCAACCCCAACGGGCTCCTCAACACCTAATGCAGACTCTATCACCTGCTGAGGCCGAGAGACAGACTCTCACAACCCATAGTACCCTCACCCTCCTCCCGTGTCCCCCTAGGTTAGGGGACGACATCCTACGACCACTAACCACACACACACCCATGTCACACTGAGTGCCATCATTGGCACCCCTACACTCTGAGCGACAGCACACATACCTGGCCCAACAATACAGTACCCAATACGACTCACCGACACTCGCACCGCCTGAACCCAGAGGACGAACCTCACAACACGGGTCCAACCACAGACACCAGAGCACTCATAGACAGGGCAACCAGACACTAATACAGGCCTACCCACCTCTAGGTCGACCTCCCCAGGAGACTATACCATGGGACACAATCACAGCCCTAAAACCAAACGCACACCCTGCCTGGGAGAATGCCACAACAAACACAACGTACACACCCTGACACAGGAGCGCAGCTGGACCCCCAACACATGTTATACTACTCCCTAGTTGACCCAAACATGTCTTAAAAAAAAAAAAAAAAAAAAAAAAGGGAGGACAGATGTATATGAATGTCATGTGTCATACCTGTTATAGAACCTATGGTAACATTTAAACATTCAATGCAAACCTTGTAATAACCTGCTTTATCCTCAATAAAACAAAGAATTAAAAAAAAAAAAAAAGCCACTGCATCAAAATAACATCTCATGCGACAGATAAATAGTAAGAATCAAAGAAAAGATACAACATTATAAATAATACCAACACTTTTGTTGAATAATTGTGTAAATACAACCAAGGTGCTTCAAGTCTGGCCAGCAGTAAGGTACTATATAAGCAGTTAGTGGGACCACCATATATGACAGTATTTGTCCATTTAATAAATGAAGGCTTCTCGTACTAATGACCTAAGAACCAGAAACAGCATAGCATACCAGTTGCCCAACAGAGCAGCTATATGCAAAATGTTGCATTTAAAAAAAAAAAAAAAAAATTACAAATACTGTTCAGCATAAAGTAATGGTTACCGGGCAATAAATATGAAGTGAAGGCAGCATTGGGCCACGATTATATTAATAAATAAAAGTACTTGTCTTGTTACTTTCATTTGGAATCCCTTTCTTTAAAAACAGGTTTAGTCAAATGCAATCAATTAATGATCCACTATAAAGTCATTTACACCATCTGCACAAATAAAACATTAGCAAGGTACACACATATGCAAAAAGTCCAATATACCTATATTAGTAATGCAGTTTCTTTCTTTTGTAAACTGCGGCATGTCTTAACATGTTGGAAATACAGATCTGCCCACAATCTGATAGCACTTACAACAATGAGCAGATATACAATATAAGTTGAAACATTGGTTATTACACTGAATGGGAATACAACATGAGGCAATATTTCTAAGCTAAAATAGAGCTAGCAACCAACTATATTTAATTTGCTACCTAGAACTGGTCAGAAAACCATGAGTAACCCTAACAGGGTTATTCACTAAGCACCTGAATCTGAGTGATTAAGTCAAAATTTAAAAGCCAAGACTAAACCAGCTACCCTGTTAATATAGCAGAGTTGGGAAAATGTTGCCATTTGGATTTAAACATGTCTGTATTCCTAACATATTTAAAGATTCAGGGCACCCTGACATACACACACACACGAAGAAAAAAAAAAAAAAAAAACACACCACACCTTTCTTCTCTGCTGGCTGAAATTAGCAATACTAATAATAAAGAATGGGGAGGTATTGCGCATGCACAGGAATAGCTGCGACAAATAAGCATCTCCGCAGAGTCAAAGCATCTCTATGGTGAGCATGGAGACACTAAACATTGGTCCTGATGCCGATAGTGTCCCAATAAGGTGAAGTAGATTTTTTTTTTCCTCAACTACCTTGGTAATTTTGAGCAAAGAAGGCAGTGAAAAGTGACTATTGTTTAAACCTTTTGTAAAAAAAAATAAAATAATAATTTTCTGCTCTCATGGATAACAATTGCAAACACAAAACGGGTTTATAAATGAAAAAAAAAAATCAATATATAAATCTTTGGTAAATATATGTGGCACAATTATTGTCACCCTTTTAGTCAATACTTTGTGCTACCTCCCTATGCCAAGATAAGACTTCTGGGTCTTCTCCAACCTCTTCAGGCATTAAAAGAGAATTAATGGCAGAATCTCTCCAGATCGTTCAAATTTCAAGGTCAATGGTGGTGGACTCTTCTCTTCAGTTAACCCCACAGGTTCTCTTTGGGGTTCAAGTCAGGGGAGTTGAATGGACATGACAGAACCTTGATTTTGTAGTCCGTAAACCACTTTTGTGTTAATGTATTTTATGTATGTTTTTGAGGATTGTCCTGTCGGAAGATCCAACCATGGCCCATTATAAGCTTTCTGGCAGACACGGTCAGGTCAGATGTTCATTAAATATTTGATTAAGTCCATGATGCCATGTATCCAAACCAAATGTCCAGGTCCTCTGGCAGAAAAAGAGCGCCAAAACATTCAAGTGCCACCACCATATTTAACGGTGGGCATGAGGTACTTTTCTATATGTACCTCTGGTATTTATTGCCAAAAAGCTCTATTTTGGTTTCATCTGACAATAGAATCTAATCCGATTTGAAATTCCAGTAGTGTCTGATAAACTGAAGACACTTGATTTTGCTTTTGGATGAGAGTAGAGGCTTTTTTTCTTGAGGCTCTTCCAAACAACTTATGGTAACTTGTAGGCAACGCCGGATTGCAAGTTTGGAGACTTTCTAAACCCCAAAACGCAACTAACTTCTGCAATTCTTCAGCTGTGATCTTTAGGGATTTTTTGGCCACTCAAACCATCCTCTTCACAGTGCATTGAAACAATATAGGCACACATCCTTACAGCTTGATTCATAATATTTCCAGTTAACTGGAATTTCCTAACTATTGCTCTAATGGTGGAAATTGGCTTTTTCAAGGTTTGTGCCATTTTCTTTTAGCCACTTGGTGAAGCTCAACATGCTTCTGCTGCACGTCCCAGTTATATTCCTTGGTCTGACCCATTGTGATGAATGTGTTAACTCATATTTCCTTTTCCTAAGAGTACTAAACATGTAAAATATCAATGGGAAATATGCTTCAACTATGAATTCATAGGGGGTGACAAAAATGTACCACAAACAGATTTAACAAAGATTTGTATTTATTTTAATGTACCTGTGTTGTGTTTGTAATTGTTTGATATCCATAAGAGCAGAGTATTGTGATTTTTCTGCACACAGCCTTCTTTGCTTTTATTTACCAAGGCTGCCATTAATAGTGGAGGGCACTGTACATACATACCTTGTCTGAGAAGCATGTTGTCGTCTTTGACACTTTGCTTGAGGTAGCTCACAGGGAGAGATGGCTGGACAATTTATTTACAAAGCATGTAAGATGGAAATTGTTTGATTTTAAATCCTGGGGGGGTAAATAAAATAGGATTTATTTTACCAGCGTCGGACTGGGAATGAAAAATGGATTCCTTACCTTCTGTATATATTTATATTATTACTTCCGTTGAGGATCCAAGTTACCCTGAGTACTGTTATTTTCTGTTATTCACCACAGATGACATAATGCATCTTGTGGTTGTGGTTATTAGGAGATTTCAACAACACTTGTTTTCGATTTGGCTGAAGACAGGAGACAGCTCTCCTGCAGTCAGCTATGGCAGAGGGGGACATCCTCCATTGTAAGTGGATGGGTCTTATGGAGCAAGACAGGGGTAGGCAACCTTTGGCACTCCAGCTGTTGTGGGCCTGCTTTGCCAGTATTGGAGATGTAGTCCACAACATCTGGAGTGTCAAACATTGCTTACTCCTTTTTTTTAAATCATGTTTAATTTTATTCTCTGCTACTTGTTCTATACATACACGATACATGAACTCTCAGCCTATTGTGGCCTCCACAAATCGCAACATAATTGCGTATGATCCCACAGTTATACTTTCTGTCTTGCCAACTCACAACTTTGTTGCGCACAAACCCACGCTCTCGAGCTATCACCATGGGTGCCAGACGGAACGCAAACCAACAGGAGAAGTTCCCGGGCACAGGAAGCAAGCCCACACTCTGATTCAGGCCACGCCCCAATTCTGATCGATCACAGCACACATGGGGAGTGAGTTTTGTTTATGATGGTATAAATACACTGTATCATCTGCAATGCTTTGTACTGATTAAAGTTTTGTATTGAAACTAAGAACTTTGACCTTTTAGAAGAGGCAATAAAAGACAAGTTTTATTTTTCAAATCATGAACCATGGAGTAGTATCATTGCTTGATATAGAGATTGTGTGTATATATACACACACACACACACACACACACACACACACACACAGAACAAAAATATGAAAAATTAAAAAAAAAATTAAAAGAAGAAGAAAACCAAACTGTAGTAAGGGTGCCTCAACCTCAGCTCCCAAGGCCAACATTTGTAAGACCACTAGCCCGCACATGCATAGTGAGAGGGCTGGGCCAGACTAGGATTGCTTACCATGGCTGACCAGCAACACTGGTGCACTGCCAGCATAAAAGAGCTGATGCCTCAAAGTTCCTACAAAGTCCCTTCTCATGCGGACATATGTAATAGTAATATCCCCACGTGGTATCCCCTATCTGAACAGGCCGGGAGTATCAGAGATGGCGCAGTGAGTGTCTCTGTAGAAGCAGGAGAAAAGCCAGTTTAAACAAATCAGAGGAACATAAGGCCGGAACACCCTCCGCCCACAGGACAGAGAAGTGGGCAATGGATATAGAAGCAAGATATCTTATGGCAGGGCCTCCCTCTTTAAAATGTTTGAGCACCCTGAGTTATAGAATACAGAAATAAGAAGGGGGGAGAGGGGGAATGCAATAGTTATTATCAAAGCACTAATCCACACATTTGGGGCAGAGCTGGGCTCCAGCAGGCTATTCTTCCTAATGTACTGGTGGCTCAGATACATACATATGAGAAAGATTGTGCATTCAGTGCTGCGCTCACTCTAGAGGTCCAGATGTTTGAGTTTTTATTAAAAAAAAAAAAAAAAAAATTAAAAAAATGCATTACTGTTAAACTTACTTTTTCATGTCTATCTGACAAAAAAAAATAAAAAAATTTACACACACACACACGCGCGCG
The DNA here is from genome assembly GCA_933207985.1 of Pelobates cultripes. NCBI lineage: Eukaryota > Metazoa > Chordata > Amphibia > Anura > Pelobatidae > Pelobates > Pelobates cultripes. The sequence continues at coordinate 228,601,864 of OW240916.1, forward strand.
CGCGCTGGATTGTATTCCCGCAAAATCTTAACCTTTAAAATTAACAATTGATTTGTTCTTCTGCTGATTAGATATTTAAATAGAAATGACAGTGCTCCAAACGAAGACCAATTGTAATGTTCAGCGCTAATCCCAGCGAAAGATTATGTGATTTACTTTGAGCAAGGTTATATAAAAAGTTAGGTGTTATGTACTCTCTCCCCACTCCCCCACTATGTGGGACAACAGCAGCAAGTTCTTAAAGAGACACTGCAGACCCCTAAAATTACTTTAGCCTCCTGAATTGCTTATGTGTGAGGAGCAAGCCCTCCTCCTCACCCCCTTTTCCTCCCACCACGAGATGTCACTTTTATAAGAAATAACCTTGTGAAACCTCAATCCACGTGTCAGAAAACTGGTCTTGCTACTTCCTTGTTTGGTTAGCTCAGTGGAGCTAAACTCAAGAGGCAGCAAAGACTTTTCATTGAGCTACATTGTGAAGTCTGTGATTGGACAGCCACATAAAGTCTTGGTAGGGTTCGAAGGGGAGGGCTTGCAAATGCAACAAACAAAAGATCTGCAGTTTTTAGATATATTCCCCAATGAAAAAGAGAAAATTAAATACATGCACGTTTTCACTGGCAGCATATCTAATAAATAGTGATTTTTATTTTGTTTGGGAGTGGAGGGCCCCTTAATGATGACTACCACTGCTGGACCATCAGATGAATGGGACTTTACATTTTTGCTTGCGGTTGATGTGAAGCACATTGCTTCAAATAGAAGACGGACAACAACATTCTTGCAGGTCTTCAATTTAAGTGAGGGATAGGACAGCTTTGTTTTAGATAGGATCTGAACTGTATTATAATGAAATTGTTTTGTTTTTTTTAATTTGCAATACTGTTTGCGCACATGCTAGTTCACTAATTTTAGCTCTTCTGCAAGTTCATCCAAGCTAACTGGCTTTGCCTGTTATGGGTCTGTGCAGGGAATTACCAGTCCTTTAATGCAAGTGTAGCAACATGCGTTTAACAGAATTAAAGTGCAAGTCTATACAGCATGCAAGGGAAACATTCCACAACTCGTTTGTAAGCTAGTGGATTCTGCGGGGAGCTCAAGAAGTTTTCAGATTAATTATTACCAAGAATAGCTTACAGGTAGTTTTACCACCGGTTTGTTTAATCTAAAACAAAATGTCAGTATACAAAATACAGATGCTCAAGCTACACAAAAAAAGTGGTTCAATCATCAGACCCACGTGGTGTGTATCATAAAACCTATTTGTACACATTCAAAAATTACTAAAGAAACATATCCATTAGTGTGAGATTATACTACCAACTGAATAGTCATCTTCTACATACTGTAGGTGCGGCACATCTACAATAATGCACCTTCTGCCTGAAACATGAACAATGAATTGGCCATTATAGCAACAACCCACCCTGGATATTCCGTACAATAAGATTTCTGTTATATGATGCACTGGATAACACAATGCTTTAAAGTTTATGTCAACCTGCATAACTTTTCAATGCCATACCAGTCACAATGCTTCTAATATTAGACAATGATTTCACATAGCAGTCAAAGAGAAAATGTAATGTGGCAATCACTTGACTTCAGGATTTCGTGCAAGGACATTAGTTGTATTTCAAGACAGAATTCTAAAGTGGTAAATTTTTGTGCTGAAATAGCCTTACACCCAGAGGTAGTAAAAAAAAAAAACAAAAAAAAAAACCACAATGATCATACAACTGCTGATGCCTTAAAGTGGGGGAGAAATTGCAAATATATATATAATGGTGGGGAAAAAAAATTGTGATTGAAAACCCCTTCCACCTGAAGTCTGTGGATAGTTAATACAATGTTAAACAAAAATCTGCACACCAGTCAAGCCATAAGACTTGCTTTTCCCACAGAAATCCCAAATCTGCAGTGATGTTACAACCGCAAAGGATTCTGGGTGGGCATATGCAAATTAGTTTAAGAATCACATTTTTGCCTCAATCCATTTTAAACATGGATTCCTTTTAATCTGTGTTTGCAGTATACAACTGGTAGTTGTATAATTTATAATAATAATTTTGCATTTTTTCCTAAATTGTGTTCCAAGCAGTTGTATACTGCAAACACAGATTAAAAGGAATCCATGTTTAAAATGGAATGAGGCAAAAATGTGATTCTTTGTTAAACTAATTTGCATATGCCCACCCATCCTTTGTGGTTGTAACATCACTGCAGATTTGGGAATTCTGTGGGAAAAGCAAGTCTTATGGCTTGACTGGTGTGCAGATTTTTGTTTAACAAATATATATATTGGGAGAGAGAGTTTTTCCTTGTACAGCTCAGACCTTTATCTAACGTTTCCTGAATATGGGCATACTTCCCGTAATAGCTTAGTAATGCACTTTTACTAGCAATTTAAAATAAATAAATGCATGTGAATGCAAAAATGAGCGAACTTACCTATGTCAATTTTGTGTATTAAGAATTTCCTCAAGTGAATAACCCACATACAGGACCACGCTCTGAATGTGCATCAGGATTTCATTTAATGAAAACTAGGATTAAGTTATTCTACACTGCATACCGTGGTTAATCACATCAATTCTTTGTTTTGCCTACAAGAGTTCTGGTACATGAAGTGTAGTGCCTTTAATGAAAATAAAATCTACATGTAACTATCCTAAGATTGCCTACTTATTTCCACCAGCTAAAGCAACACGGTAAAACATGTTAGTGTCACAGTGGTGGACTATAGCCGTTCCAGAAACCAAGAAGAGAATTGTTCAATAATGTGTGAAAAATGGAACTCATGGTTGGCTGTTTAAAAATTATTATATTTGTTAATCCATATATGTGCTTGCCTTTCAGACTGGCATGAATATAGAATATGCAGAGAAAATAGGACAGTCATTTGTGTCACTTTGAAATTACAAGAAGGGAAGAAAATAAATAAATTAATTAAAAAAAATCACCACACACACACACACCCCCCACACCAAACATTTCAGAACATATCAATGCAAAGAGATTTGGATGTGTGTGTGTAAAGTTACAAATGTTCATTAAATCCACAGATTTAAAAAAAAGTTAATCCAGGGAGAAGTGTGTAAAATAAACTTTCCGTTTTGCGGAAAAGATTCCCCAGGAATACACAGATATGTAGATAGGCAAAGTAAAGCATAGGAAAAAATTAAAAAAAAAAATAAATAATATATATATATAAAAATTATTTTTTTCCTTCCCATCAGAAATGCAAAATCTACATTGATATATGTACAATTCTCACACTGCTATACATTGTTCCAATTAAAAGCCCATAAAATCTTATTAGCAATCAAAGTTTGACATAGAACTGAAAAGTATTACCTTCCATGGTATCCAAGTGTCAGTGCTACCAAGTCCTTCTGCAAAAAAAACAAACCAGGTTTGTAGTGACAACTTCACAAAGCAACACAACCTATGATACCTGACCCCTTCCAATTACTTACCAGAACTCTAAATATCACTCAGAGCAGGGGCCAGTCTGCACAGGGGACCCAGGTGTGCTGAGAGGGGAGGGGGATTTGTGTGGGGTCTCCCCTATTGAGGGGCAGCTTGTTGCAGGATATAATTATGGAATTGGATCTCTTAATTAGTGGACCAGCTGCAGAGCTAGTAGATTTACTATATATAAGGTGCTCTTATGTCCCCCATGGCTGGGAGGTAGGTTGGGATAGGGGTTGATTTGGAGAAGGAAGTTTGGGGTGTGAGGTCCCTGTGCTGAGCCTGGTGACTCATATTGCAGTGTGTGGGTGGGTGGGTGTGTGTGTGATGGAGGTGCCTGGGTAACAGCTCCAGGGGAGGGGGGAGGACTTCTACATGGACCTACAGAGAGAGGAATCCACGAGGGTGGTCGTAGCTCAGTGACAGCAGGGTCTCACTGGTGCGAGCGGTTTTGGGGCACACACTAAACGCACAGCTCCCATGGGAAAGATTTAGGGGAGCACAGAAAAAGGCTTATCCCAGCTGCTTCCGGTCATATGATCAGCAGGAATTAGCAGTGTTAACCATAGAGAGCTGCACTTTGACTGATCGCCATCTAGAGGCGGTTTATGGGCAGTGCATTCAGAGTCATGTTACCCGAATTTATTGTTCGTTTCAGAGGGAAGAGTCACTAAGGATTACACCTAGGGAGAGGGGAGGCAGTGGTACAAGTACCCCCATGTACCACTAGTATAGAGATGAGTGTGGGCTGCTGCTTGCCAGCACAATAATTAAATATAATATATAATTATTATTCTATTGTAATTGCCTAGAATTCCAAGTGAATCTCAAAATTTTGCTCAAAATAACCAAATTAAAAAATATATCTCCACGTTAGATCTTATTTCAGTTTGCCTAGTTTGGCTTTAATCCCTTAAGGACACATGATGGATTCCCTTTTATTCCAGAAGTTTGGTCCTTAAGGGGTTAAGTATGAAGTTCACTTTCAATTCCTGGCAATTCTCTCTTCAGTTAATATAGAATTAAGGAAGGGATTGGAGGTTGGCGTGGCATTGTGCTTCTTTGGTCATGCTCTGATTATACCATTGAGAAGAACATTGAAAATCACCTATAAGATTTATCTGTTTTATGTGCTGCTCTGTTTTCTTTTAAACGTATATAAAAGATTTAAAAATTTGCATTACAATTCAGTTTAGTTCAGGCACAGCCAGGGCACATATTACAGATAAGGAATAGAAACAGAAACATTGGTTTATTTTTCCACCTCACTGCATGCTATCACTACCCTGATGGCACCGAAGTATAACAATGATTGAACGGAAGCAAGGATGGGGTGCTCAGTTTCAGGATAAAGAGGTTTGGATTTCTACATTTCCTGGGTTATTTTAAAAAGTCCCAAATGGCCCCATATTGAATAGGGAAAACTATCCGGCCAGTATAACTGCAAAATCCAGAGATTGTTCACACTGTTTAATAACATCTGGATTTGTCAATTCAGGGGCCAACAGGGTCTTAATTAGGTACTGCTTATAGGTGGCCCAAACACTGCCGGACAGTTGATATCAGGACCTAATGCTTCAAATTCATGCCTTGATGCATCGAATTTTGACCCAGATTTTATTTAAAAAAAATACAAACTATCTTGTTGCTGCCAGCAGGCAAATAGTTAAAAACTATAAGCAATTAATTATATCATCAATTAAACTCCATTTTATTTTCAAAATTGGAATGGAAATGTTTGTTATCCCCCTCAGGGCCGGTGTTGCCTACCGGGATACCGGGAAATTTCCTGGTGGGCTGCAGAAACCTGGGCCAGGAAGACAGCCCAAATCATTAGACTAATGTCTTTTAAGTATTTTCCTCTCGGACTGTGCCAGCCCGTGTCAGTCTGAGGAAAGTCAAGAGGGAGGAGCTGGGGGCTGGTGTGGCCGGAGGGAGACCTATCAGTCTCCCTGCACAATTGACATCACTTCTGGCCATATGTCCGGCCACCACACATAAGCCCCGCTTCTTGGATGGAAGCCCCACCTCCTGCACACAAGCTCTGCCCCTGCACGCACGTTGCTGACCTCTCTGGAAGGAAGAGGCCACAAAATGGCAACTTCACCTACCAGTGCCAGGAAAGCTTCAGCTATGACAGTGATTGTGTGTGTGTGTGTGTGTGTGTGTGCCTGCTAGTGAGTGAGCTTGTGTGTGTGTGTACCTGCTAGTGAGTGAACTTGTGTGTGTGCGTGCACGCGCCTGCTGGTGAGTGAGCTTGTATGTGTGTGTGCCTGCTAGTGAGTGAGCTTGTGTGTGTGTATGTGTGTGCTTGCTAGTGAGTGAGCTTGTGTGTGTGTGTGTCTGCTAGTGAGTGAGCTTGTGTGTGGGTCTGCTAGTGAGTGAGATTTTGTATGTGTGTGTCTGCTAGTGAGAGAGCTTGTGTGTGTGCCTGCTAGTAAGTGAGCTTGTGTGTGTGTGTGTGTGTGTGTGTGTGTCTGCTAGTGAGTGAGCTCGCATGTGTGTGTCAGTGGGCTTGTCTGTTGGAAGTATGTGTGTGTGTCAGTGAGCTTTTCTGTAGTGAGCATTAGTGATGTCGCGAACCCGAAATTTTCGGTTCGCGAACGGCAAACGCGAACTTCCGCAAATGTTCGCGAACCGGCGAACCGCCCGAAACGCCATTTACTTCAATGGGGAGGCGAATTTTAAAACACACAGGGACTCTTTCTGGCCACAATAGGGATGGAAAAGTTGTTTCAAGGGGACTAACACCTGGACTGTGGCATGCCGGAGGGGGATCCATGGCAAAACTCCCATGGAAAATTACACAGTTGATACAGAGTCTGGTTTTAATCCATAAAGGGCAGAAATCACCTAACATTCCTAAATCACAATCAATATGGATTGACACCTGACATATGACATATTGACACCTTGACATATGGATTGACACCTGTCCTCAGAGCCCCTGATGCACACGGACACAGAGCAGAATAGAGACTGTTCCCCCTACATAGGGTCACTTGGCAGATATGGATTGACACCTGTCCTAAGATCCCTGATACACACTGACACAGAGCAGAATAGGGACTGGTCCCCCTACATCGGGTCACTTGGCAGATATGGATTGACACCTTGTTACAAACTGCTATTTGTAACGGGCCCTTTAAATGGCAAATTGCCCTGCTTCCCTGGGTTGTGGAGAAGCCTATTTGCCAGCCTCCTCCCGCATGACTATGGCCCTTGGGAGATTGTGAAAATGTATGCACTTTTATTTGGTGTGTATGGCCCTTTAAGACTGTCGGTGGGCATATTGGGGCTTATGGACTCTTTATGTGACTGGTGCTGGCCCTTTAAACACCTTTTTGGGACATCAGGAAGATTGGGACACTGCCCCTTTAAGGCCGTGTCCCCAGACTTGTTGGGGACACGGCCCCTTTAAGACGGTGTCCCCTGTGTCCCCAGACCTGGTGCAAACCCTTTGTGCCTGCCTTGCTATTTCCCACTTGGTTCAGTAAATGGGAAATTATTTCAGCTGCAGAGACTAAGTCCCATTCGGCGATGGGACTTAGTCTTTTTTCAGCCGTTTTTTTCAGCCTTATTTCAGCTGCAGAGACTAAGTCCCATTCGGCGATGGGACTTAGTCTTTTTTTCAGCCTTATTTCAGCTGCAGAGACTAAGTCCCATTCGGCGATGGGACTTAGCCTTTTTTTCAGCCGTTTTTTTCAGCCTTATTTCAGCTGCAGAGACTAAGTCCCATTCGCGATGGGACTTAGTCGTTTTTTCAGCCTGAAATAGACCGACCTCACAGCCCAAATCTATGGAACTGTTTTGGGCAGGAAA
>OW240916.1:228619769-228668092 GCA_933207985.1 Pelobates cultripes
TTCATGTGAAACAGCAATTATTGCAAACATTTAAGGATGGATTATTTTTCCAAGATACATGGCATTTCATGTTTTAATATCAAACTCTGGAGAGAAATTCAGCAATCTCAGCACTGAAGGACATAAAGTGCTCATAAGAGTTTTGAGTAAGGTACAGCAATCGGGCAGCCTGTCACAGTAACATTTAAAAAAGGCAGGGTGTATTAGGACTTAGGTCATGGTCGTAAGCATGGTATCTGCTGCACAGTACATTTTGTAGGACACATGTTTGGGCACCCATTCATCATCTCCCCCACTTTCCTTTTAGATTCCCTAATTTGACAGCCTTGTGCTGTCACCTGCTGTATGCATGAATCTAGTGAATGACTAGGCACACCTCTGTTGGTGAAACAGAGGCAATTTCACATTTTATGTGAATAGTTCTTACCCGTACTATAATATTTTATGAAGCTATTTGAAAATGCATGTTTATTATTTTTTTAATAAAGTGATTAAAAAGAAAGAAAAAGTGAGATCAGCGCCATTTGACTGGAACTAAGGTTGAGAAGGATCTTTGACACTGTTAAATTATCCATTGTACCAATAGTAGAGATAGGGAAATACCACAACAACAAAAATTACACAAAATGACATAAGATGAGGCAGGAATGGGTTGCTGGTGAAAAATGACACGGTACAAACTCCGGCCAATTAACATTCACAGTAGTTTAGGAAAGCACTCAATGGACTTAATATGCATTTTTGTTCAATCTTAGATAGATATTAGATAGATGGTGTGACAAACTCCCCTTTGCAAGTGAATTTGCCACGAGCTCCTGGAGGAGCCTGCTTGCCAGCCTCCTGCCCACAGACTATGGACCCTGTAAAATGTAATGTAAAAGTCTCTGTTCATGTATTTGGACTAAATGGTTTGGGAACCGAACAGCCACATGAACCGGAGACCACCCTGGAGCTTGTTAAGCCTAATTGATACTTTGTAGCAATTTCCACTGCAGTGTTCTAAGTGTTTGGAACCGATCTGGGTGATTTTTGGATATGTTGGTCACCCAGATCAGGGCTATCAGTGGATGTAACTAGGGGGTTCTATGTATTTTAAGGTACTTTTGGGGTGTTTGGGAAATGTGTGTTTTTGTGCCTGGAGATAATTAAGTTTTGTACAGTCTCTGACACAATTATCTCTCAGGCACAGGGGAGGGATTATCTTGTTTTGTATGGGAGTGTCCTGGACCTGATGTAATCGAGTGTGTTTTTACTGTAGTGTACTCTCAAGTCCAGGTGGGAGTGCCCCTTGCATGGGGACCTGCATATAAGGCCAGTTGTGGCTGCCAATAAACGTATTCCAGCTTGTACTCCCAGAACTATGTGTCGTCTGGTTACTGGGAGGGGAAAGGGCTAATCACTGCTCCAGTTTGTTCCAGCATGGAGGATTCAGCGGGAAAGTCCTTGTAAGGACTAGAGCTCCCAGGACTGAGTGTCGTCCAGTGCCTGGGGGTGTCTAGAGCAAATTCCCCATTCGGCTCCAGGAGGGAGTCGTTCCAGGACTCCAGTCAAGCCACAATGACTGTGGGCAAGAGTGCTAAAGTTTGTCTTCTGTTCCAGCTAGGAAGCGGTCCTGGCAGAGGTACCCAGCCAGGGGTACAGGGAGCTATGTTACAGATAGATAGACGTTTTCTATAAGTTGTGTTTGAAATAAAGTTGCTGACTCCTCAGGCATGCAAAAAACAAAGAACACCCTCATATTGACTCGGTGCAAGAATCTGAGTGGCCTGTAAAATGTTCTTTAAACATCCTACAGAGGTATCAGGATTATTGAGTTATTATGTGTAGGTTGTATGGAATCATGTTCCCAAGGCACAGACATGTTAGGACACTACAGAAACAAGATACAGGCACCTCATATAGCCTAAAAGCCTAAATGTTCTATTTATAAAGCCACATCACTGTACTAAACAAAACATCTCTGCAATACACCAGCCGTGACCTGCACAACCATCACACACTTGGAAGCAGAGGGCTGATGGGAACGGCTTAGATGTGTGAAAGACAATGTGGCCTGTTTTCACCAGTGGTTGGTTGAAAGTGATCAGTGTTGCAGTCCAACATTAATTAGATGGGTGCAGGGTGCTTAATGTCAATTTAGAGAGCCAAAGCTTGGCTATACTAGTAGTGTTGGTTATAGAGTTAACAGGACCCTATGTATCATAGTAAGTGGCCGACAGAATATGAGAGGTTGTCAAGCCTTTAGAGAGAAAATGCTGCTGCCTAAAGGCCCATCTGTTTAATGGATGCCTATGTGGTTGTCATGGCAATGCATATTTCAGTATATATGACATGACAATAACCATAGTTAGGCATTTAGGTCATACAGTCACCTCCTGCATATCGCATTGAAGAATCTGGTAGCTATGTATGTGTCACGTATGCAGCAATGATATGAAACAATGGCTTTCAAAGGTGAGTCCTGCATGGCATTCATTTCCAGGAACTGTTTACCCATGTCTGGGTATTTCTAACCTGTATGCCTAACGCTATAGTATCACTGTCCCTATATAATTAACTGCCACCCATCCAGTCTGCCATAAAATTATTAAAAATAAGTTTCTGGGGGGGCGTGGCTGGAACCCGAGCCAAATGATCGCGGACTGAGGGAGCTCTGTCAACAGGGCTCAACAAAAGCGTAATTACCAGCGTTAAACAGCACGGAAATCGTCAAAAGCAGCCTCAGGGATGTCACAGCACAGGGCGAAAAAAACGGTGGAACCCAAAGATAAGTCTGCTTTCTTTGCAGCCCGCAAGCCGCAACCTAAAACCGCAGGCCAACAAAACCAAGATGGCGCCGAATCAGAGACGGACAGCGATCAGGCAGCAGGTACAGGACTAAACAAACAAACCCTGCAGCACATGCTAGATGACTTAGCAAGGAAAATGCAGAGCACGTTCCACACAGCAATAGCAGACCTGAGAAGGGACATTGCGGACTTAGGCAGCAGAACCTCGCACTTAGAGGGCAGAATGGAGGAGTTTGTCACAGCCCATGATTCCATGGCAGACAAGATGGAGGACATAGAAAGCAGGTTGGAACGATATGAAAACAAAGTTATGGACATGGAGGACCGTTCCCGCCGCAATAATCTACGGCTGAGGGGCATACTGGAAGAGGTGCACCAGCAAGAGCTAACGGCCTACGCCATAGAGTTTTTTCACTCCCTGCTGCCCGACATCCCGACAGATATGCTGATCATAGATAGGATACACAGAGTAGCAAAACCTGCACACTTACCTCCCTCCACACCACGAGACGTCCTCATGAGAGTACATTACTTTCACATTAAAGAGCAGATCTCGAAAACTCACCGAAATAGCAGAAATGTGCCGGAAAAGTTCAAAGACATCAGTATCTACACAGACCTATCCGCAGAAACATTAAAAAGACGTCGGACGTACCGAAACATCACAGAGACACTCCGCCAGCGCAACCTCCAGTACCGATGGGGATACCCGGTAAAGCTGCTCATTAACAAGGACGGCAAGACGCACGTGATCACGTCCACTGCAGAGGGCACCGACCTCCTCCAGTCCTGGGGCATCACAGTGAACAACACCCAGAACGTGGGCCAACCTCGAGGCAGCAAAATACAGGGGGACTGGAGAGCAATCAAAGCGAGGCGGACCACCCCACGTACTGCGCAGTGAAGTGCCAGAGACATTCTCTAATTAAAGCCTGACGCCAAAGGTTTGGATGGGGTGGGGGACAATGGACAGGGAATATGAAGGGGCAGGCAACATACCCTAGGGTATATGATACTTGGCAAATCCCCTGCCCTACACGACCCCACTGTAGGGGAAGCACCCCCGGAAGCAAACCACAGAAAGTCACGACTTCCTTTTTCTCCCCCCTCCCCTCACAGTCAATGACTAGACCAAAGAATCAATAGAGCGAGTCATACATTAACAAGTATGCACTAACCCAAAAAAATAAAAATGCTTATGTTGTTTACAAAAATATATATATATATATATATATAAATAATAAAATGAAAATAAAAAATATATATATATGTATGACGCCATATATTTTTGAGGTCCCAACAAATCACCAGACGCAAACGAAAACGGGGGGGTAGCCCCTCCACCCATATTCCAGCGGAACTCATAGCTCTGAGAGTCAAACCGCGGCCAAGTGCTTACCAATAATGAGCCCGGTCACATGGTTGGTTCCTGGTTCGGGGCCTAAAATGGTTAGACCCCTCCACCTACCCTCAATCCAAGAAGGTTAAATAACGACCTTCACAGGAGAAACATTGTACACCTCAGAAGTAGTGTCCATCTATTGTTTAAGGTTTAAAATGTTTATAATGTTTATGTTATGTTTTAATGATGTAGGTCTTCTAACCGCTTACACTACTGAAAAGTACCAAAACTATGAGACATTGTCCAAACTGCAACACTCCAATAATACATGGCACCCCCAAACAGGGTCAAGGACATAATCCTCAGCGCCACACTAGATCCACCTGCAGACTGCTCTGCACTCCCTTGCACATGGCACCAGCCACCAAACACACAGATAATCAATCCTACATGAGCACCAGAGGAGCCCCAAACCAAGTTATGCACATCAACCGTTAACAATATGAAAATATACACCCACAATGTCAGAGGGTTGAATACCCCACAAAAAAAGACACACTCTCCTCAAAGAGCTCAAGAGTACACAAGCTGATGTGATATGCTTACAAGAGACGCACTTCTCATCAGATACGACTCCCACCCTGGGGAAGGCACTATACCCCCATCAATATCATGCCACTGCACCCACAAAACGAAAGGGAGTCTCTATCCTACTAAGGTCGACACCTAGCCTTTGATGAAATTCTGGTGAAAAAGGATCCGTCAGGCAGGTACATCATATTGATCTGCACTATCAATAGCTCCACTTATACTATAGTCAACACAAACCTACCAAACGTAAACCAACAATCATATGCGGAGACTACAACCAGTTCCAAGACCCTACCTTAGATTCCTCAGCAACACACACAGCCGGTAGAGCAAAGGTACTTCACAGACAGTGCAAAGCCTTGACCAAGCTTTTAAACACATACGGACTATGTGAAGCATGGCGCACCCTGCACCCACATGAGAAAGAGTACACACACTACTCCTAGGTACACAACACGTACTCAAGGATAGACGGGTTTCTGCTACAGAGCGCACACCTGATTACAACAATAGATTGTGAGATGGGAACATCCTCCTGGTCGGACCACAACCCGGTTACGCTTCATATAGCAGACCACTACAATTATAAGAACAGAGGCCCCTGGAGGCTAAACGAACAACTCCTTAATGACCCCAACTTTGTTCAAACACTGAAACAGGACCTACACACATACTTTCAATCCAACGACACAAGGGACATAAACGCCCACACACCTTGGATGGGCCACAAACCGGTCATCAGAGGCATCCTCATTAAAAGAGCCTCTTACCTCAAGAAACGGCAGCTACACACACATATCCAAAATCTAAAAAAACTGCAAGACCTCCACAGAGCTAACATACTCGCCCCCTCCATGGCCACGCAAAAACAGATTAAAGACATGCAAAATCAAATTAATGTCGCAAATTTCCAAAAAGCGAGATATGCATTGAAAAAACTGAAAGCTACTACGTTTGTCCTCGGTAATCGAGCAAGCAAAGTTCTGTCCCAGAGACTCAGAGACAAACAGCCAAGACAAAAATCCCCTACCTGCTCTCACCAAAAGGACAAAAATTAACCCAACCCACACAAATTCGCAACGAATTTGCGACCTACTATAGTTCCCTATACAACCTGAAAGACAACCCTCAAGTACACCAACCCACCCAAGAAACAATCACAGAATACTTACGTAGGTTTTACCTGCCCAAGCTCCAAGAACAACACATAGCGCATCTAACGAACCTCATCACAGCCCAGGAAGTACTACAGTTAATAGAACTGATGCCGAAGGGAAAGGCACCAGGCTCAGACGGCCTCACAAACCTCTACTACGCCACATTCAAAAACATTCTGAGCCCATACATAACACAAGCCTTTAACTTGGCTACGCAACAGAGTAGCCTACTGACCGAATTCCTCACAGCCCACATCATCACCCTACCCAAACCGGGTAAACCGCCCACGATATGCCCAAATTTCAGACCCATTTCCCTGCTGAACGCAGATGCCAAACTATACGCCAAAATTTACGCGGAGAGACTCAAAATAATCCTACCTGACCTGATCTCAACGGACCAAGTGGGATTTGTTTCCAGCAGAGGGTCCAGACAACTCGAGGAAAGTGTTAGACATCCTCCACTACCTCAATAGCTCCAAAACACAAAGTACACTTCTAGACGCTGAAAAAGCGTTCGACCGGCTTAACTGGCAATTTTTGCAGGGAGCGCTCACCAGATATGGCTTCCCCCCCGACTTTCTTAGCATGGTAAAGGCCCTATACAGCAACCCCTTGGCGACAGTGTTTAACTCAGGGTTTAGCTCCACCCCACTAGCAATTACCAACGGTACCCGACAGAGCTGCCCTCTTTCCCCACTACTCTATGTGCTGGCCCTGGAACCACTGGCCATAGCGATCCGAAATAACAAGGACATTAAGGGAATCTCCATAGGCGGCAAGGAATACAAACTAAACCTATTCGCGGACGTTATCCTTCTCACACTATCCAACCCAGCAATTTCCCTCCCAAACCTCCATAAAGAAATGAAAGATTACAGCAGGTAATCATATTACCAACTAAACCTAACTAAAACCCAAGCCATGTGCATAAACTTCCCAAAGGCAGACGAAGAGAGGTACCGACTCAAATTCCAATATGACTGGAGGAATGACTTCTTGACATTTCTAGGCATCAAACTTACCAAAAGATACACCGACCTCTTCGCAGCCAATTACATTAAACTAACCAAAGAGGTGGAGCACATCCTGCATTCGTGGCAGAACAAGTTCCTTTCATGGCTAGGCCGAATAGCGGACATCAAAATGACAATCTTACCTAAAATCCTCTATTTGTTCCGCTCTTTACAAATACCCCTACTGCAGCCGTACCTACACAGACTCCAATTCAACCTGATTAAATTTAGCTGGGGAGGGAGACACCCCAGGGTCTCAAGAACGCTGCTCATGAAGCCAATAGATAAAGGAGGCCTGGGCTTCCCGAACCTTAAGGCATACTATCACGCAGCACAAACGGCGAATATCCTCGCCATGCACTCCACTACATACACCCCCCAATGGATAGCGATAGAGGCTAGCTGCAGCGGGGTCGCGGACCTCCCGGAGGCTCTGTGGATGCCCAAGCATCTGCGCCGCACATCAAACACCTTACCTACCACTAAACTTCTGTACCGCATATGGGATAGTCACAGATCCAAATTCTCCTCCATTGAGCCGTGGTCTATGGCGACGCCACTGCACTCAATAACTCTCTGCAACAACACATTCCCATACAGAGCATGGAAGGCCTCCAACATCACACATCTGCATCAGATATGTTCCTCTCAAGGACTACACCCGTTACCAATTATTCAGGACACACACCACATACCACCGCAGCTCACGTTCTCATACTGGCAGAAAAAACACTATCTGTGTGCTACATGTCAATCACCAAGAGCGAAACAGAGCCGGAGTGGAGGTACAAGGCTGAATGGCACAGAGATATAGGTAGGACACTCACACAAGACGAATGGTACTACAGCCACACAAACCACAAGGGACACACAACGTGCGCCTCCCACATAGAGACCTCATGTAAATTAATATACAGATGGTATATGGTGCCTTCACGGCTCAAGAAAATTTACCCCGACACGAGTGACAGATGTTGGAGATGCCTGACCATATTGGAAGCAAATAGCAGGGCTCATACAGGGAACCACAGGGTGCATACTGGACCATAATGCAGAAACATTCCTACTCCAACTCTTACCCATAGGCACGCCACAAGGGTCCCATCCATAGCGGAGGTAGAAATGATGGTTACGACAACATTAGAATACGAAGGAATAATGTGGAACCAAACAAAAATGGGCAAGGGAAACGCCACAGCGAGAGCGCTTTGGGCAACATTTGCAGAAAGCAGAGACCTTAGAAATTCACAATGGGCCAACGAAAGGGACAATACAGAGTCAAATAAACAACACAAATCAAACTAACAAGGACATACGAGTTAACTTGTTATCCCAGTTATCCCTCCCCACCAGACACCAACCCCTACAGGCAGATAATACCTGCCAACACAAGTACAATTCAGAAACAGGTTAGCCCTGGTAAGAGAAACAGAGAAACCCACGAAGGGCAATGACGAGCTAACCTCCCACACTCCCCCCGAGTGGAGTTCAGAGCCACACATCTCCCGTGCAGAAACCAGGGACGGGAGATGGGTTATCCCGGAGGACACGAGGTTCCCCGGATAGCTTAGGGAGACACAGAGCCTGCTTACAGCAGGCCCAAGGGCCTGAGAGCCAAGGCAGGAGGGGAGATAGACTCACCGCATGTACGACACGTAACCCGACTCATGGTTAAAGGGTACAAAAGTGGAGGGCCTCATGGCAAACTTCTTCAAACCTCGGTTAGTACTGACATTCATTCCACTGTGTGCCCATCCCTCTTGTCTTCTGTGCCCCATCCCCGTCCCAACACGATAAGAGGCGGCAAGTGTATCCATGGGCAAAAACTACAGAGATTAGGAAAATGTCATTAACCGATTGTGATGACGCATGAATGGCTCACCTGCATACTCTCCATCCCCTGTTTCCTTTCTGTACCCCAAAAATAATAAAAATTGTCAAATTGAAAAAAATAAATAAAATGTTTCTACTCTATTTTCCAACAATGAGACTCCTTCTATACGCCGCTGGCCCCTCATTGAGGAGGCATGTCTTCCTTTGGCAATGGTCCAGTAAGATTGGGGACCTGATATGTATGCACCGCAAGCACATCCAATCCTTCTTAAAGCATTGAATCCAGCACTTTCATATGAGCTGCAATGTCGCACCTGTACAGGCATGTTTAAACCTTCAAAATAAAATGCAGACTTATTTTTAAAAGTCCTAGGTCTCATTGAAACCTCATATCTTCCCTACAATGTACGATTGAAGCTGTCTGTAGTTGTTTCCACACTTCACATAACACCCTCACATAGATAGGTTGAGTAATGTTTATTGTACATCTTCTTTTGGTCTACAACTTGTCTACAATACCAGTATAGTGGATATCTCTGCTGTATAAGACATTGGTTGGTTCATGTTTTGGTATTTCCTAGGTCAGGGTAGGCAACCTTTTAGTAGTACTGTGCAAGATCTTGAAGTCCCTTGGCGCAAACAGTCCTATTCTTTTAGTGAGCTGTGCATGTTGCCGTATTCTTCTTGTGTTATTTATGGTTGTTGCAGTTAGCTTGTCACTTTGTATTTGTGCGTATGTGGGCTGTTATATTGTATATGCTCATGAGTAGTTTGTGGTATTGTGAATGACACCTATGCATGTGGGCTGTGCTTGCAGAATTGTGTGGATCATATGTCAGATTGTATGTTTGGTGTTGTCTATATGTGTGGTGCTGTTTGTGGTATTGCATGTGAGGTGCTGCTTGTAAGGTTGTGTGCATGTATCTGTATTGTTAGTGGTGTTGTGTCTGGGGGACGGTGTGTGGGCTGTTTGTTTTGTTGTATGAGGAGTACAGAACAAGGGTAGGAGCTGTGATAGCTGCTGTGGGCTGCTCTACTCCAGTGCAGATCCCCGATCACAAGTGCTGGTAATACATTTTGAGAGTTCACTTACTGTAAGGGCTGCAATGCGTGAATTGAGGATTGTCCCTCACCACCTCCAATCACAGCTCGATTTGCACTAGCAGATATCGGAGTTCACACTGGGACTCCTTATAGTCCAGAGCTTGTTTGGCTCTGGCAGTCTTGAGTGCCTGTCCTAAATGATCATCAGATTGTTTAGATTTATACAGGCGTCTTGCCTGTTTTAGTTATTCTGTGGTTTATTTTTGTTTTTTTCTATAACAAGGTTTAGAGGAATTATTTTTTCTACTTTTAGGTTATCAGATCTATATGTAGCCACCTATCCCTCTTCAATTTCCTTTATAGTTTATTTCTCATAGAGATACGGATTACCGATTATGTATCCTGAATCTTTGAAAGGGAATAAATGAGCAATTATAAATATTTATTACATGTTTCGTAATCTCATAATCCAAATACTTCTGGAATTGCAGTGGTTCATGCGTTATGTGATATCTGAAAAGTGAATCAAAATTGGACAGAGTAAACATAAAAATGCGTGTTTACTCACTAAACACTGAACTGGAGTGAATTGAAGTTGCAAACCAAATTGTAGAATTTGATTTAAATAACTATTTTGTGACTATAGTTGAGATGAAGATTATTCCAAATCAGCTCTTTTTGCCTATATTTAGCAATTTTGACTTTGATTTACACTACAATTCAATGGTTAGTTCACTGTTAAAGTAATGATTTCTAGACATTTAAATCAAACTGATGTGATGGTAATTTAGCAGACACAACAGCATTTTAGAGGTATATGGTTATAAATACAGCAGGTTTTTTTTCACACGCATCTCAAAATGTTTTACTAACCTACACTCTCTGCTAAAATTGACACCCAATGTTTCTATACAAGAAGAACTTGGTTGGTTAATCGACTGTTAGCTGTCCAATCAAATGCTTCTCTATGAGCATCATTTGATGGAACTCCTGTTCAGCACAAACTGTTCTTACTGGGCAGTAAAAAGAAGGAAGAATCAGCTTACAGCAGAAGTCAAGTATTTGCTGGGGAAAAAATGCATTTAAAAAATACATTATTCATATGCATTAACATATTACTTTATAAAGTGTTCCTTTCATTTTTGTACTATAATAGTGGCCCAACCTCACTAGCTGATTGTAATAATTACACGTTTTCGTAATGCACATGCTATGCTCTGGAGTATATTTATTAACCTGTGCAAAGGTTCATGATGTTGAAAAATAGCTCTTTCTATAATAATTTAATAAAGTTCAAGGGGAATTGTCACCTTCCAGGATGTTGTATACTATGTTTACTTATCCAGTGTATTTAACACGTGTGTATTTATGAGATGTGAAGAATAAATAGAAATAGAAAGAAATAGAAAATGATTTGTCCTGCAACTGGGTGCCCCCATATTAGCTCTCTGTCAGTTATTGTTAAAACACTTTCCTTTGTACTTGACTATAAGAATAGTAAAAGAAGAGAACAATGAAATGATACAATATTTACATTTCTCCTCCTCATTTCCAATGCTTGGCTTTGCCTTGTCTGTACTGGATCATGGTGTAATTTGCTAATTATTTATTTAAACATTTAATATAAATTTAAAGAAGTGGTTATGCTGCCAAGCATGTCCTGGAGACCTACCAGGTACCAGTGTAAGTAGTCAAACCATTTTAAAACAGTTTAACATCGTACCTATGGTCGGCGTGAGACCTACCACACCTTTCTCTGTATCAGAACCTCTTGCAGCGAGCTAAGCTCGGTTAATAGGAGGCAGACAATCCAAAAAAAGAAAAGTTAAAAAAAAACATCCAAAGCCACATATAACAAATTCTGAACTCCCTGTACCCATACATACAATACATGAAGAAGTAATTAATTATGTACAAAGCAATGATTCCCAACCCAGTCAACAAGGCACACGAGTGGTCCAGGTTTTGTCAGTATCCCCAGTGGAACACAACTGGGAAATGTCTAAATCCTAAACTGTTGGTGTGCCTCATGGACTGAGTGGTGCAAAGTTGCGGGTAAAGTTCTAAACGTGGAACAATCACCATGGAAATGGATGGAATATTCCAGCTGTTTGTTCCAAGTCTAGAACTCTGAACTATAAGCAATCCCCTAGAACATTGAGGCATTTGTAGTTGATGCAGTGCATATATTAAAACAAAAACATATCTGTCAGTAAGTGTAAGTTTCCTGTCCCTCTAACCTTGTAACACAAATAAGCAGTCCGTATATAAAACAAATGCTATTGCATAGGGATATGTTATTCAGCATAGGATAGGATTGTTTATTTTTCCTAGATTTATCTCTTTTAGCATTTTTTTTCACTCCATGTACATTAATTGGATATTATACCTGTCAACTCTGCTTTTCTATTGTGTGTTTATTTTGTCACATGTTCTGTATTTATAAGTTAGTAAATATGGGTCGCTCTCAAATGGCAAGGTTCACAGGATAGAGTCCTCCGTAGGAGGAAATACAAGGTTAATCTCATTTAGGATACAGGTTAAAAAACATTGCGGAATTCCATGAGCAGAATGCAATAAATGTATCTGTGTTTCAGCAATGAAACAAACCCAGCCGCAGAGGACTTGCTCCTTCTAACAGGGATCCTGTGGTGAGATGTGCGTTGTGCTCTCTGGCAGAAGGATTATTGAGGTGTAACTTCATATCCATTTTCATCATAAGTTATCACTTGGGTTACCCACTTCTATGTCTTCAGAGATGTCACCGAATAAGGCTGGACTGATGTCTGTGAAAGTAAATAAGAAGACTGTTGGAAGTACTTAATGGAACACTACATACAAAAATCTAATTGTGAACATTTAGCAGATATACTAGACCCAGATCAACGCAGACACTTACTTCAACCTTGATTTATAGGGTGTCAGGAAAACATTTGAGATTTAAAAAGTATCCTGTTCTCTTGAAATCTTGAAAGCCTGTGTTCTATCAAATTCCCCTACCCGTGAAAATCCTCTACCCTCGTCACTTCGGGTGAGGGGAATCAGCTGGATCCTGTGCTGCACATGTGCTAGCACTCCTGCTACTCCTCCACAGCAAGGTCCTGGAAGGTAAGTAAAACTAGTTTTACACTTTCATTATAGTTAGTGCATTCACTAAGCTTAGGACATTTAGGGTTAATGTTAGGGTTCAAATTAGGGTTAGGATTAGGGACTTGTTCATATTTAGTGATATTTCACATTAGGGGAATATCACTAAATTGTGCTTTTTCACACTTTATTTTAACCCTTAACCCAAGGGTTAGGGTAAGAATAGAGTGTGAGAGAGGTTAGAATCACTTACCTAACCCTTATTTGAACCCTCACTTAACCCTAAATGTCCCGTGTGCCTAAGCTTAGACTATAATGAAAGTGTAAAACTACTTTTACTTCCCTTCCAGGACCTTGTTGTGGAGGAGTAGCAGGAGTGCTAGCACGCATGTGCAGCACAGTATCCAGCTGATTCCCCTCACCTGAAGTGACGAGGGTAGGGGATTTTCACGAGGTAGGAGATTTTGATAGAACACCTGCAACACTTTTATGAAAAAAGCCTGCAGGGACTGGAACATTAAATATCACGCCAAAATAGCCAAGCTATAACTACAACCAAATTTGGGAATTTTTGCAAGTCAGCCATTTTTACCTAAATTTTGTAATTCAGTTTTCTACATACTACAGCCTTATAACTGTGTACTTATGGGACATTTACTAGACTTATGCACAGTGGCAAAATGTGTCCAAAAATAAAAAAAATTCAGGAAGGCGTAATTTAACGCTTATGGTCGTTTGGCTCATCAGAATTTTGTATACTGAAAAACAATTGGGAAACAAATCAGAGAAACCAAAGGGCAAAAAAATGGGTCAATCAGTGTACTAATGATAGAATGATAGATAGATAGGTAGATAGATAGATAGATAGATAGATAGATAGATAGAATTTTGGGTTCACATATCAGGTGGGAAAAAGTAACCAATAGAGGAAGATAAACAAGAGGATAAGCAATAAATCTATAATATAATATATAGAGATTTTTTTTAAATTTTTTGTTACTGATCCTCACTTTTTCCCCTCAATTGGTCACTTCTCACTTGAAACGTGAATAAAATCAATATTTAGTGGTTGTCCCCTAGCCATCAATTAATTTTTTTTCCCATTAGTTTTTTTTTTTTTATCACAATCACAAATCAAATGAACATGCTTGTCCATTGCATGAGTACATTTTTTTGTGATTAGTCTATATGGTAGAAAATTGGGAATTTGGATGATCCCCCAATCTCAGTTAAGTAGTCTGGGTGCAGTGGCCCTCCTGTTTTGAGTCTGCGATGTAAAATATTGCTGTTTTAGTTATACAATTTCGTTGCGGGCTAAGCACTAGACTAGTGACTGTGTCCCTGACGGCTACTAGATGGTGCTTCCACACTCCTAACCAAGTCTTTGATATTTAACTTCCAATTGCATTGCATGATGATGTCAAATGTCCTCTGATGCTTCTCATAATTCATTGCTTCTCTATGAGAAGCATTTGATTGCCAAAGTGTGGCAATTGGCAGAGTACAACAATTTGTACACATGTGCCTTTTGTCCACAATGCTCTTGTATGAGAAGCACTTGATTAGATAAAAAGGTATCAAGCATGATGTCATCGGAGAGGCTGATGGGCTGCTCAGAAGAGGATTTCTTTCGCTGGATTCAAAGTGAGTAAATCGTTATTTTGATGGATTCTTTAAAAAAAAAAAAAAAATTAAAATAGGCGGCCCTTCAATCTAAAAAACCTGCCTGGTTATTTCAGCACCAATTGTTTTATATTTTATTTTTACTAAGAGGATTACAGTGTTCGTTCACACTAAATTTGAATTATTGGGAGTTAAAGCAAAGGTCAAACCGTTCATATTTAAAACATTCCTGACTTGGGGAGTTGTTGTTTTTTCACATCAGCTATTTTTGCCTAAAGTTTTTAATTCAAGGTTATCTAAAATTTGAATTGTAGCAAATTAAAACCCAAAATGTATGCTAAAATAGCTTATTTGGAAATATTTTCTCAATCCGTGTGTCACAGCGCAGTTATTTTCCATAGCGGTTTACAATATTGTAAGAGGGGGGATTTAACTATAAATAGGACAATTACACGAAAACTTAAAGGAACGATAGGTTGAAGAGGACCCTGCTCAAATGAGCTTACAGTCTATAGGTTCTATCAATACTTGTAGAGTGGAACTAAGTACCCTAAAAGTTTACATATTACTTATCTCATATTACTGCTACATTTTTCTCATGTCCCTAGCTACAGTGTTACCTTGTATTAAGTATAAACAAAGTCTAATACTTTACATTACGATGTACGTTGGTAAGTGGAAAACCGACCAAGTGTAAATATGGTAACCTTCATGTTTAGACCAAGCACAAAGGAGAGTTGTGTTTATTTTCTGCAGCCAGTAATTCACTTGTATAAAAGGACAAACAATCTGACGTTTGTTTGTAATAATGCAAGCAATCCCACAGCAGAGCACTCAGTTATTAGTTATTTTTCTCACAACTTGTATTTCAGAATAAATTACTTTGTCCAGGTTACTTGATTACAAAGCAAAAAAGTAGGAGTGATTCTGCTAGGTAAATTAGGAAAGCATAGTGTGATTATAATTCATACACAGTTAAGCACTATGTTGTGCCTTTCCTATCTTCCCTAGCAGTATCGCCCCTCCTTTTTTGCTTTGTATCTGTCCTTAGGATTTACGGCTTAAGGAAAGTCTCATTCATTTATTTCTATTTTTTGCACACAAAATTTGCACTTTATAAGGTTTGATAGGTTGTAATGTCACCACTGATATTGATATAGGTTACTTGATTACATAGCACAATTCAAGCACCCTAATCATCAATGCTCCTTGCATAGATCTACCTGACCTTGTCTAACCTCATCTTATTCATAATCGCTGCAGTATTTAGCAAGCATCATTGCATGTCCACTTCTCACGTTCCTATTCTGAGATTTTATAACTTTATGATCACCAAACAAAATCTTGTATGGTTATGTATGACTTAAATTATAGGGAAAGACATAGAAAAAAATATGAATAAAGGACTTCAAAAATTAGTAGCAGATGCTATTAGCTTGTTGAATGGGAATTTTGTGGAATATGTACTTTGTTCCCATTTAAGAGGACCAATCAAGCCTCTTCTTCCATCTCCCTGTTACAAAAATCAATGCCGTGTACACGTCCACTGATAGGAGACGCGGAAGGTATTAAACTGATAAAAATAGTACTAAACACACCACTCCTATCTGGTGTCACATTAGCTTGACCAAGCAGTGCCCTAAATTTGAAGTAAGAGGACCGACCAAGCATCTTCTTCCATCTCCCTGTTACAGAAATCACTGCCGTGTACACGTCCACTGATAGGAGACGCGGAAGGTATTAAACTGATCAGAACAATACTAAACACACCACTCCTATCTGGTGTCACATTAGCTTGACAGCGCAGTGCCCCAAATTTGCAGTAAGAGGACCAATCAAGCCTCTTCTTCCATCTCCCTGTTACAAAAATCAATGCCGTGTACACGTCCACTGATAGGAGACGCGGAAGGTATTAAACTGATAAAAATAGTACTAAACACACCACTCCTATCTGGTGTCACATTAGCTTGACCAAGCAGTGCCCTAAATTTGAAGTAAGAGGACCGGCCTCAAGCCTCTCTTTCTTCCATCTCCCCAGCCATAAAAATCTCACGCCGTGGTACAATTTTACTCACTGATGGGAGACGCCGGAAGGTGGTCAAACTGACTGTATCAATACTAAACACACTATCTCTATCTGGTAAGTATTACTAGCTTGACCACAAGAGTGCCCCAAATTTGAATTAGGAGGACCGACCAAGCATCTTCTTCCATCTCCCTGTTACAGAAATCACTGCCCATCCATACAAATTGTCAGTAATGTCCAGGATAGTTTTCCCAGGGTCAAATGTTGTCGCCTGTTGAACTAGGTGACCTTGCTCGGGTCCCAGGTGTGCGGTTCCTAAAATGGCTGCCATATACACGTCCACTGATAGGAGACGCAGAAGGTATTAAACTGATCAGAACAATATTAAACACACCACAAATAAGGTTTCTCTCCTGTATGGCTCCTCAAATGATGCTTAAGATTAGAAGCGGCTGAAAAGCATTTCTCACACTCCGAACAAAAATATATTTTTTTAACATTCTCTCCACTTTGAACGAAATGACGTTTGGGAAGAGATTAACATAATTAAACACAGGCAGTAAAAATACAGTGCTCCTGGCGGCTGCCTAGTCCGCCTAACAGGTAGCGCTGGCCCTGCCTGTATAACAGTGTAAATTTGCTGTCCCCTCAAAATAACAACACAAAGCCATTAATGTCTAAACCGTTGGCAACAAAAGTGAGTGCACCCATAAGTGGAAATGTCCAAATTGGGCCCAATTTTCCATTTTCCCTCGCCGGTGTCATGTAACTCGTTAGTGTTACAAGGTCTCAGGTGTGAATGGGGAGCAGATGTGTTAAATTTGGTGTTATCACACTCTCTTATAATGGTCACTGGAAGTTCAACATGAGCTCTCTCAGGATCTGAAAAAAAGAATTGCTGCTCTACATAAAGATGGCATAGCCTATAAGAAGATTGCCAAGACCCTGAAACTGAGCTGCTGCATGGTGGGCAAGATCATACAGCGGTTTCACAGGACAGGTTCCACTCAGAACAGGCCTCGCCATGGTCGACCAAAGAAGTTGAGTGCACATGCTCAGCATCATATCCAGAGGTTATCTTTAGGAAATAGACATTTGAGTGCTGCCAGCATTGCTGCAGAGGTTGAAGGGGTGGGGGGACAGCCTGTCAGTGCTCAGACCATATGCAGCACACTGCATCAAATTGGTCTGCATGGCAGTCATCCCAGAAGGAAGCCTCTTCTAAAGAGGATGCAGAAGAAAGCCCGCAAACAGTTTGCTGAAGACAAGCAGACTAAGGACGTTTATTACTGGAACCATGTCTTGTGGTCCGATGAGACCAAGATAAACTTATTTGGTTTAGATGGTGTCAAGCATGTGTGGCGGCAACCAGGTGAGGAGTACAAAGACAAGTGTGTATTGCCTAGAGTCAAGCATGGTGGTTGGAGTGTCATGGTTTGGGCCTGCATGAGTGCGGTCGACACTGGGGAGCTACAGTTCATTGAGGGAACCATGAATGCCAACATGTACGGTGTATAATTAAAAGTATCATCAATTTTCAGGAGATTGTCTCATAAATTTTTAGGTTTTAAATAAGTCCACAATCTTAGCACCTAATATTTTATATTAATGGTGTATATTTGAAGGGACTATAGTACAGATCAATTAAACTAGAAACCTATGTGTTTGATATAAATAATAATAATAATAATAATTACTTATATAAATTGTACATTTGAAGGGACTACAGCATTGATCAATTAAATCAGAAACCTATGTGCCCGATATAAATAATAAAATAACAAGCACTTCGATAAATTGTATACTTTGTTCTATATTACTGAAATTCTTTTGTAGTTAGTCTAACATTTGACCAACAGCCTGGTAAGAGGTAAATCCAATCTCAATGACCATACTGTCATCTTAACGATTCATAGTTAAACCCCAAATATGGGTCTCCTACTTTTGACCTCTAGTAATCTTCTCAGCAATTTGCCTATTATTTATCCACACTCTTTATGAGGAGTAATATAAGCACTCGTTATCTTCATATCAGTCTGCGGATCGGCTAATACTGACTGATCTGTCAATCAAATTACATCAGTAGTTTAAAGCCCACCCATGTCTCCACCCACTGATACGTAGGACGGCAAGTCACAGGTGACGTATGGGGTATTCCATACGTCAGTGATGACGATAGGGGGATCCTATACCTGATTGGCTTACCGACATTTAAAAGTCCCGGCTTTTCAGGCGACAATTTTTAGCCCCTGACGAAGGTGTTTTCACACACCGAAACGCGCGTCGGGTGTTAGCTTGTTTTATTTCACCTCACTTTGTTTTCACTAGGGACTTTGCACTGCACGATATGGGTATTTAGACCCAAGCTTCATTTGCACTGTTTGCTTCTAGCTAGTTATGGCTATGGAGGATTAGGTACTTGGCGAGATCTCACGAAGGTGTTACAGGAGATTAGCGGTTAGTTTTGAAGGTTTTTTACAGATTTATTATTTGTTGTGTCAATATTACCCATTCAGTAGCTTAGTACCTAGCTAGTTATGGCTTTAGTTTAGAACACCCACGAAGGTGTTACAGGAGATTAGGGGTTAGTTTTGAGGATTTTTTATAGATTTATTATTTGTTGTGTCAATATTACCCATTCAGTAGCTTAGTACCTCTGAGAGAAGGGACTTTCATTATTATTTTTGGCATTTTTATTGCGGCATTCGTTATATTTGGTTCTCATACTGAACCACATCCCCTATTTCTCTGCTTCTTAACTCCTGCCTATATTCATAGGCTTTAAATAATCTTTCTCTCCGCTCATATCAACTCTTTGAAGGTCATTAGCCTAATTTTTCGTTTCCTTATATCAAGTCCTATTGACAATATTAGCCATTTGGACTATTGTATTATTTAAGGCAATTGTATCATTATCACCACTTGATTAGCTATCATGGGGGATTCAGTACAGTGTCCCTTTGGTTTTTGGTTATTTTAATTAAGGATTTAATAAAGGTACATGTTTATTTTTCATTTTGTTGTATACCAAGGACACTTGAAGGTACATTTGGAACTTGTATTTTCAACGTTCCTTTTCTTCCCCTTTGATAAGCTTTCCATACTAGCTAGCTACTTTTATGTACTGTTTTATTACTGTTGTCCATTTATTTCTTTGCCAGCACCCCTAGATCTCCTCAGTGGGAGATTATTTCTATTTTTCAGTTTATTAATTAATTTGGGTACAAGCCCTTGGTGGAGCTGGCACCTCCATCTGACCCCACAGCCTTGTATTCACCTCTCATACTCCTTTTTCCATCTATTGGAGTTGATTGGCTAACAAGGCGTTAATCTTCTTTTACTTTTACATTGTACTGTGACATACTGAAGCTGAGCATAATCCCTTCCCTTCGGAGACTGACCCGCAGGGCAGTAATCCAACATGATAATGACCCAAAACACACCTCCAAGACGACCACTGCCTTGCTAAAGAAACTGAAGGTAAAGGTGATGGACTGGCCAAGCATGTCTCCAGACCTTAACCCTATTGAGCATCTGTGGGGCATCTTCAAAGGAAGGTGGGGGAGCGCAAGGTCTCTAACATCCACCAGCTCCGTGATGTCATCATGGACGAGTGGAAGAGGACTCCAGTGGCAACTTGTGAAGCTCTGGTGATCTCCATGCCCATGAGTGTTAAGGCAGTGCTGAAATATAATGGGGGCCACAAAAAATATTGACACTTTGGGACCAATTTGGACATTTCCACATAGGGGTGTACTCACTTTTGTTGCCAATTGTTTAGACATTAATGGATGTGTGTTGAGTTATTCTGAGGGGACAGCAAATGTATACTGTCATATAAGCTGTACACTTACTACTTTACATTGTAGCAGAGTGTCATTTCTTCAGTGTTGTCACATGAAAAGTTATAATAAAATATTTACAAATATGTGAGGGGTGTACCAACTTTTGTGAGATACTGTATCTCCTGCTAGACCATGGTGCTGTGCGCATGCACATGACATTGTGGGAAAAATTTCTATAGGCTGAAATGATATATGAAATACCGGTAAATTGTAGTAATCCAGAGTTTGTTGACTGCTGCTCTATGTACTTCATTATTTTCACAAGTAGCCAAACATTCCAACAGAAAATCACCATTAGCTGAATTATTCCTGTGTGGAGGTCATTTTTTACATTCTCTCCTTTACTTACTGTCTGGAGGATGATGGAACAAAGCTTCATGTTTGTAGATATTTCCATTTACAGCAGGAGGTCTTTCAGTCTCTGTGTTCAAGGTACTTTCGGTCGGTTCCCTCATATCTTCCAACTCCTCTTCTTCCTCTTCATCTACCAACACCATGACTTCAGTTCCTGACGATCTAAATCAGTCAGGATAAGTGATGTTTATCACCAAGCGGATTAATCTTACCAACAAAACCATTTAATATTTCTACAAAGCATTGCCATCAGGGAAACTATGTATTGTTTCTCTCACTTGTATGAGACCGTTATTTTTAAAATATATAAACTAGATCTTAGCAAACTATATTAGTCAGCTCTGGGAAATAGACCAGTTCAAAAATTGCACTTTTGTATACAGTATATAGTATAGTTTCTTGTTTATTTAAGCTTTTTCTTTTCACCATGTGATTTTTTTCTGTTGAAGCACTCTAAATAATTGGTTTCAAATAACCACAGAGGTTTACCAGAACAGTCCTCTCTGATACTCGACTGATTATCGATTTCCTTTATTTTGCTTTAAGGGATCTATTATGTTCCCTGGCCGACGTGCCATACAAGTGTTCATGATGCTATACTCATGCCTATTTTATTAGTACTTAACCTTTCAGGGTAATGCATTGACTTCAATGAGATAAAGCAGAGACAGTGTCTACAGTGCATCTTTTTAATATGCATTAAAGGGTCATTCTTAAATTTTTTTATATATTTTAGGTCTGAATATAGGAACCGTGCAACATCCATGACTGGTTTGTACCACCTTCTTTTCTTCTATGAAAGGTAGACCCCAGCTGTTGCAGATCTACAGACCTCACTAAACAGAGTGGAATACTTTTTATTTTATTTTTTAAACACAAAAACACAAAACAAAACAAAAAAACCTGATAATGAAAACAAATTAAAGGAACACTTCAAATACCATTACCATTAGAGTACACTGTAGAGTTTATGGTGCCAGAAGAGCATTTCTGCTCCCCCACCACCCAAAGAAAGTAAGGGTGCCACTCTCCAATCCTCGCAGCTGAACATGAGAACTGGAAGGCTGCTAATGCTAGGAGGTTATTATATCTCCTGAAGCTCTGAGAGCATCAAAGTGAATACATAAATGACTACAAACAAAACAAAGAAACAAAATATAGTGTAATATTGATGATACACCTATAAAATAAGTGGAATGTTGCACTCATAAGCTCTACATTGATGGTAGGTACATCACCCAATAGTGGGTACAAACTTCTTATACTTCCAAGTTATTTGGGTGATATACCTACAATCAAATCTACTCTTTGTGAGTGCAATATTCCACTTATATTATAGATATATCAACAATATTACACTATTTGTTTGTTTGTTCTGTTTGTAGATATTTATGTATGTATTTTGATATTTCTATTAAGAGGATTTTTATATCTACAATTTTAGTGTGGAAATGGTAAATGTAATTTCAGATCCTTCCATATATTTTTTTACAGTATAATTTAAAGGACCACTCTAGGCACCCAGACCACTTCAGCTTAATGAGGTGGTCTGGGTGCCTGGTCCAGCTAGGGTTAACCCATTTTTTCATAAACATAGCAGTTTCAGAAAACTGCTATGTTTATCAATGGGTTAAGCCTTCAAGCGTCCATAGGAAAGCATTGATAATGCTTTCCTATGTGACCGGCTAAATGCGCGCGCAGCTCTTGCCGTGCGTGCGCATTCAGCCGACGGGGCGGATCGGAGGAGGAGAGCTCTCCGCCCAGCGCTGGAAAAAGGAAAGTATTAACCCCTTTTCCCCTTCCAGAGCCGGGCGGGAGGGGGTCCCTGAGGGTGGGGGCACCCTCAGGGCACTATAGTGCCAGGAAAACGAGTATGTTTTCCTGGCACTATAGTGGTCCTTTAACTGAGAACATCAGTTGATCATTCTCAACCAATAAACTAAGCCCTGTACGATCAGGCTTTAACTCAGTGATAAGAGTCTGCTAGACCCTAGTAAAACGTCAAACTTAATTTAAAATTAAAGGAAATGGGGGAGCCGGGGACTGTAGTGGTTATGGTTCCTGGAGTGTTCCTTTACTTTCACAGTGAAGACTTTTCATGAGCCCCAAGTATTTAAAGCTCATCATGATCTCAATTCTCTGAGTAAAAAAAATCATAATCAAATGTATCTTAAGAGTTTGCTGAGATACCATACATGATAAATTATAAAATGCTCGTGACCTTATTATTATACTTTTGCAATAAACACTAGAGAACAAGCAAAATATACATACTCACCGGAAAAAATGTGCTGCCATAGTCCAACAAGCAGAATGAAAAGAGAAATGAAGAAAAAAAAATGTTACTAGAACAACTAGCTTACTTTCATAAACACTAATAAAATATTTAGCTTTATATTAATTGACATGCTCTGCTAATTAACAATAATTAAATGTTTTACTGTCACACGAACCAACAGAAGCTAGACATATGTATGAAAGGTTTAACTTGATTTTTTTTAAATCTATGTTTCTTTCTAACTGTATCAAATTATACCAAAAAGTGACTTTTAAAATGATAAAACTGCTTTAAAATAATATCAACAAATGCTATTCACCAGCATGCCATTGACCTTGTATATTAAGTGAACACGTGACATGCAGGACACAGCTACATGGAGGCAAGCACATGTAAAAATTAGAATAGCCTGTGTCTTCAACATGTGTAAAATTCACTGTGTACAAAAATATGTATAGTGAAGGTAATGGGATTCAGTGAGGTATGGGTAAGCTGCAATACAGCTGCAAACATATATGGTCAGCATATCAAATTCTGAGTATGTGATTTAATGACGTAAAAGTAAACAGACAAGGTTTTCACTAAAGTATAAAATGTTGACAATTCAAAGTGAAAAGGCTACTCCAAGCATCACAACTATTACAGACCACTGTATGAAATATGATGCTAGTAGTACCCTGGCACCGTTCCCCAGTAATGGGGCAAAACATTTTGCAATCGTTTTCCTCTTTTCTGGGTCCCACCGGTTCCTCTAAATGTCAGGAGACGCACATTTAGCTTCTTCTCTGCAGAGCTATAGCACCAGGATACGGGTTCCATTTCATTTGCCTAGTGTCAGCTGAGAACTGCCAGACAATGAATGACCCTCTCTGCAAGGAATATGCACAGTATTGTCATTAATGTTCCAGATGCAACCATTAGCCACCTATATTCCAGGTAGCTTATGACGTTGCCAGAGATGGAGTTACACCTTCAGCAGGTAACCTTAATATCTCTGTGTGTGCGGTGTTTCATACTGAAATGCTACACATTTAAAGTTTAAGCACCATCACTATTTCAAATCACTAAATTTTAGGCCATATTAGCCGAACTGAAAACATGGCTAGCTGATTTGGAGATGTTTTTTTCTTTGGTTATTTTGGTAAAAGTTTTGAAAGTCACGTTGAATCCCCAGCAGTTCATACTTTCGTGAATATCCTTTAGTTATTTGCATTCAGGTGGAAATATGTATGGACAGTATTTGTATGGCTTTGGTTGATGGGTATTAAAATCTCACATTTGCTGGAAGGACACTGATCTCTCTGGTATTGCAATAAGGAATGTTTCGTACCTTTCAGGTAGAGTTGAGGGTCACAGTAAAAAATAATGCCTGTGATTAAAGCCACCACCAGGAGAACGAGGATAAGGATCGCAAACACCAGTCCGAGAATTTTACGTGGCTCTGAAAAACAAATATAATACAACACAGCACATTAAGTAATCCTTCAGTTTAATCCTTTAGGGACTAGTAATATTGACTGCAAGATTCACAATGTAATTACTAAAGTCTTTTACCGGTATCAAATTTCCAATTTATGTAGCATAAACAGCACTAGATGGAACTAGTACTGCCAAGTGGGATTTTCTATTGTGGAATAGGATGATTAAAAACGGTTGTTAACAAGGTTAGACTGTTATTGGTCCTTAAGGGACCGTTAATAATGAAATCTTTAATCATGAGATCCTTGTCAGCAGGATACAGCTATGGCGACACTGACCTGAAGGATGAATATTTAACATTATACAATAATGTTTTTTTATGTGGTCCTTGTAGGCACTGGCAGGACAAAGCTATGAGGACAGTGACCTGGAGGATAACCATTTAAAATGACACTAGTTACCATTTCAAGAGGTTGTTACACTTAAAAGGAATGAGCACATTCTGCCGCAAGACAAATAAACAAACAGTAAAAACATTTAAACTACTTACTGGTTACTGTCAGATATACATTAATCTCTTTCATCCCCAAGGCGTTCTCAGCTTTGCAGACATAGTATCCCTCATCTCCATCATTGGAGCAGTTGGATATTGTGAGAAAGGAAGTCGTGTTGCTCTGGAAGATGTAGTATTTTTTTCCTGATTGGAGTTCCATGTCTGGGTTACTCCAGTTGCGAAGCCAAGTGATCACGGCCAGGGGAGTGGCCCCCGAAGCAGTACAGGACAGGGTTACATTCCCCCCCAGGAGACAAGTGCGCAAGGGCTGGGACTCAAGCACAGGAAGTGCTGCAATAGAAAAAGATTATAGCTCCAAATCAGTGAACACAGAAAATGTAATGGGGAAGCAACACCAGTGGAGGAATTTGCACACAGAATTCGCAGCTAGATACCATAAGCACTAAATCACACGTACGTCTGGAAGGACCTTACTACCATCTCCACATGGCATGGTGGGTCTGTGTCTCATCCTCTTGGACTAACGAAAGCCTGGCAAATACTGTGCTCTAAATTGGGAGAGTGTGTTGCACAAAAAAACAACTGTATACGGTAGAATAGAAGCCAGGTTGAAGAATGTGAAAATATGGACAGTTTGACCTAAGTGTTGCAATTGCCCAGTCAATACTCAACTTTTTCTGGTTTAGTGGAATAAAAAAACAAAAAAAAACTCATGCATTATTCAGATTTTAAAATGAAATATTGATTCAAATTTAAGCTCATTTTATGGATGTTTTATTTTTTCCTGGTGAAGTGATTTCACTGTGCAGGAAATTACCACTAAGGTAATGCCGGATACATAACATTTCATCCCATGAGAGTAAAGGCTGAAATGAGAATTGATATTTACAGACTGAACTACCTGCATGTTATTGGAGTTTACATGTGCTAATAACAAGCCACTAAGGAATGTTGTGATTGCTGGTATACTACAGCACCCTCTCCTGGGATTTAAATTGTAGTATCATTTCCAGATTAAGAATTGTGCTCAAAGAATGTCCCTGTCATGCTGCTCAACAATCAAAAGCCATTTTTCTAAGGGTAAAAGACAGGGTATAGAAGAGCTATTTTCCCCTTAAAGTGGTTAGTAGTTTTATAATTTTTTTATGTTTTTATATCATGACCAGTGAAATACGAAGAACAGGTGTACAGAAAACTAGACTGTAAAGTAGCACTACACAGAAATACATAGTGTGCGCTAAATGACAAAATTTTGTGCATTCCATTTAGAATTTCTTATCTCCTACTTTGCTAATAGCCCGCAGGAGCCTCATATGTGATTAAAGTTCAATTACCAGAGCAGGAGATAAAACAATTCAAAATTCTTAAAGCACACTGTGCTGTAAGAGATGTCTGAAAATGAAACCAGTTTTTTCATGCAGGTGTGAGTCACCAGCTAGGGGAGGTGTAGCTAAGGCTGCATAAACCGGAAAAGAAAAGTTAATTGACTCCTAATTATCATGGAATTAATCAGTGAGAGTTCAGGGGCATGATCTCTATGCCAAAACTGCTTCCTTAAACTAAAGTTGTTTTGGTACGTAGGTTGTCCTTTTAAAGGGGCACTATAGTCACCAAAACAACTTTAGCTAAATTACGCAGTTATGGTGTATAGATCATGCCTCTGAGATCTCACTGCTCAGTTCTCTGCCGTTAAGCTAGCATTACATTACTGAAAGAGGACTACATCTTCACATCGAAAAAAAAGATCCTCTGAGGAAGTCACTTTAAGTGATGAAATGCATTGGGCGGGCACCATTGGTGACATCAATGGTAAAGTTGATTATAGGCTTCTTTTATCTGTTTTTATGTTATGTATAAAATAAATGCGCTGTTTATTTTATTATACTGGTGTCCTGCACAATTTGTCTTTCATTTTATTTCATTGAGGTTTCTGCCCTCATTTTGTTTCAAATTGGTGAATAATGGACCGGTGAAGATTTTACTGATGGCTTTCTTATATTGATGTTTATGAGCAGGCCCGTCACTACCGGGCAGGCAAACCAAGCAATTACTTGGGGCCCTGAGCTGGCCAGGGGCTGCAAGCAGAGCCGGTGCTTCCTATAAGGCTGCAGCCGTCTGAGCGCTCTTTAGAGAGCCTCAGGCGGCTGCAGCACTCCTCTCTCGTCACCTCCCCTTCCCTGTAGCGTGGCCGAGCTCCTCTTCCTCCTGGCTGTCAGTCCGGCCAGGTACCGCACGGTACAGGAGATTCAGTTTCCTGTTCCCGGCCGGACTGACAGGAAGTGCACACTGAGTGCTCACTTCCTTTAAGTCCGGCTAGGAACAGGAAACTGAATCTCCTGTTACCGTGCAGTACCCGGCCGGACTGACAGCCAGGAGGAAGAGGAGCTCAGCCACGCTACAGGGAAGGGGAGGTGAGAAGAACATAGGGGGGGAGTAAAAAAAATGTGGAGGGGGGAGTAAAGAAACATGGGGAGGGGGGAGAAAACATGGGGAGGGGAGTAAAGAACATGGGAGGGGGAGTAAAAATGGGGGAGTAAAACAT
This sequence comes from Pelobates cultripes, assembly GCA_933207985.1. NCBI lineage: Eukaryota > Metazoa > Chordata > Amphibia > Anura > Pelobatidae > Pelobates > Pelobates cultripes. The sequence continues at coordinate 228,647,230 of OW240916.1, forward strand.
GGGGACTAAAACATAGGAAGGAGGGGGAGTAAAACATGGGGAGGGGGTGTAAAACATGGGGAGTAAAACATAGGGGAGTACAAAACATAGGGAGAGGGAGTAAAAAGAAAACACGGGAACAAAAACATAGGGAGGGGGAGGGGGGAGTAAAAATAACATGGGGAGTAAATAACATGGGGAGTAAAACATAGGAGTAGTGAGGGGAATAAAACATTGCGGGGAGAAAAACATGGGTGGAGAAAAAATATATAGGGGGTAGGGGAGTAAAACATAGTGAGGGGAGAAACATGGGGAGTAAAACATAAGGAGGAGGGGGAGTAAAAAGAACATAGAAGGAGGGGAGTAAGAAGGACACAGGGAGGGGGAGGGGGAGTAGGAAGGACAGGGTAAGGGGAGGGGAGTAAGAAGGATATGGGGGAGCAGTTTTAGATCATTTGCACATGTTTGTGGGAACTGAAAAATGTGAGTGTGTGTGTTTTAAGTATGTTGGATTTAGTTATTGTGCAGTTTTTTTAATGTATATTTGATTTTATGGTACAGTGGTGTTTTTTGCACATGTTCAATTGTTGAAAATGTTCAAATGTTATGCACAGTATATGCAACAGCAGTATTTGCACTGTAAACCTCTTTTATTTATATAAAGTGTGGGTGAACTTAAACTGTATGGCTATGCGGTGGTTCCTGTAGGCTTTGCCTGTAGCATGTGGGGGGGGGACCTCCATGTCCATTTTGCTTGGGGCCCCCAAATTCCTTCAAATGGCCCTGTTTATGAGAGACAATTTTAGGTGGTGGTATTTAGTGGGTACTGCACCATTATTTTCTTTATATCCTTTCTATATATATATTGGGTGAAACAGACGTTTTTTTCCAGATAAGTATATTTTTATACGATCATCCAGTGTGAACCACTGTCACAACTATATTTTCAACTATATTCAACATGCTCAGCCAGATTAACATTACTACAATGACAATGTCTAAAAAACAATATATATATATATATATATATATATATTACCTTGTTGGAAGTGCACTCACGGGACTTGATACAGTATCGAGTCCTGTGAGTGCACTTCCAACAAGGTATTTTATATTTTGAGGTCAGAGTGGCACCTAGGCAATAAACAAGACTGGGAGCAGGAGTGCGGGACCCAGTGTGAAATATATATATATATATATATATATATATACATATATACACACACATACATATACATATATATACATACATATATACATACACACACACACACACACACACACACCCCAACACATATTTAAAAATATGTACATTATGAAGTTTCATTAAATTTAATAAACATTTAAAAACTGAGAAGTGAAAGTGAAAATTTGATGACAGTTATCCTTTAGCTCAAAGCTTAACTCGCAGAAACCTAGCTGGGTGTACTTACTGTTTTGTGTTTTATATGAAGATATTTCGAGTGATGTTTACTATACTGTTATATCAACTTTTTATAATGAATGAATGACTGCATGTACACTGCGGCGGCACCCACTACATTTCTTAGTTCATACAGAGTTATTTGAAGAATGTTTTCACATATCAGATAATAAAGGGCTCACAGTGAAGCTCTGTCACCCACTGATGTTGACACGCCAGGCTTAGTGATTGCTGTTATCAACCCACATCTTTCATGCAGTGTAAATACCATACAGGGCATGCCATTCACGCGCTAGCCTAGTTAATAGCCAATAGGTTTTGGAGTGATTGTACATTACTGTTTAAGAGCAGTGTAGGTAAGATTCTTACACGCTAACTGTAAGAGCGGGAAATCATGCAGTAATATTCATTATTCAATACAAACAGAGAGTTGTGTAGGTTAAGTAACTATAGGGGGTAAGAGTCTGAGATGAGCAATAACGTCAGAAACTAATGGAATTAGCTCACAGAGTAATTTAGTCCCTGTGATAATTTCTCCATCTTTTGACCCACTCAGCGATATTTTTATACATTTCCCCAACAAACATTTATTAACAAGTGACAGGAAAAAGCCTATATATGTATTATATTATTTTACACAGAAAACACACAAGCATTGTTTTAACAGATTATACAACAGGGAAGTTAAATAAACTGTTCTAGATAGAAACTTGCAGTGGACATTGTCCAGGAAGCTTAAATGGACACTATATTTATCAAAATAACTTTTGCTTAATGAAGCAGTTTTGGTGTATAGATCTTGCCACTGCAGTCTCACTGCTCAATCCTCTGCCATTTAGTTGTTAAATCATTTAGTTTATGCAGCCCTAGACACACCTCCCTGCATGTGACTTGCACTGCCTTCCTAAATACTACCTGAATAGAGTAATCTAATGTTTACAGTTCCTTTATTGCAAATTCTGTTTAATTTAGAATGTTGTATCTCCTTTTCTTTTAATAGCCTTCTAGACCCTACAGGAGCCTCCTGTATGTAATTAAAGTTTAATTTACAGAGCACGTGATAACTTTTAAATTAAGTTACATCTGATTGAAAATTAAACCATTTTCTTTCACCTTGGCTGTGTCAGTCACAGACAGGGGAGGTGTGGCTGTGGCTGCATAAACAGAAACAAAAGTGTTTTAAAACCTCAATGGCAGTGAATGTCAGAGGCATGATTTATATACTAAAACTACTTCAATAAACTAAAGTTGTTTTGGTTACTATAGTGTCCCTTTAAAAACAATATTTTCCAATAAAGCAGGAATGTACCTCAAACCACATATGGTAGGGATTACTCAGTTATGTTCAAATGGTTCCTGAAAGTTCGATTGAGAACAACTGGTCTAAGTACAAAAGTACTTGCGTTCAAAACACAGACATTTACAAATAATTACTACTTGTCTGCATTTAATACTAGTGGTACTTTACTAATCAAATTGCAAATTGTATATATGCACAAATTAGAATTATTTTAGCACTGCTAAGTATATACTAAGTAATGTGTTCTATTTTGTGGAAGTGATCTTGTCGGTGCACTTTTTTTATTATTTATCACAGTAGTACAACAATATTGTAGATTTTTTTTTTACAATCAAAGCAGATACAAGGAAAATAATTCTGATTGTTATTTTATTATGGTTTTTTTCATCATGCTGTTTATATTTATGATGATTTTTTTTCAATTGCGGCCGGTTAGTACATGCCCCTCTTAATGTACAACCTTGTCTTAAAGGAACACTACAGCATTAGAAATGTAATTATGTATCCCTCTCCCCTGGTGCATTACATTTAAAAAAAATAATTAAAAAATTACAATTATTCTTTTCCTTATTCGTCAACCTCCCACAACATCACAGAGGAGGCATAGCCTTTCTCAAACACGGCAATGTTTTATATTGCAGAGTTAAGACAACAGGGACAATGCACCCAGACCACTTCATTGACATGGAGTGGTCTGCGTGACTATAGTGTTCCTTTTCCTCCCAGTTAGACTTGACAAAGATTTGTCAGAGCTGAAAAATAGTCTCATCCTTCTTATGACAAACTCCCCTTCTCCTTTGCCACGAGCTCCTGGAGGAGCCAGCTTGCCAGCCTCCTGCTCACAGACTACGGGCCCTGCAGGGAAACCTGTAAAAGACTACCAAATTTGACCGACCATTAGCACTGATTCCATGGAACTGTTTTGGGCATAGGACCATGTGCACGGTCAGTTAAAATTATGACTTCCATGGAAATCCCGAACCCCTGAACCGATCTGGGTGATTTTTGGATATGATGGTCCCCAGATCGGGGCTATCAGGGGATATGACTTTTGTGGGGTTTCCATGTGTTTTGGGGGTACTTACAGGTTATTGTAAAATGTATGCTTTCTGTGCCTGGAGATATTTGAGTTCAGTACATCGCCTGACTCAAGGCACAGGGGAGAGATTTTGTGTGGGAGCATCATGGACCTGAGAGCCAATGTAATTACAGCGTGTACTTTGTCATAGTCCCCTCTCAGGTCCAGTGGGGAATGCTCCTAAAATTTGTAATGGAAAACCCCTTGCATGGGGACTTGCATATAAGGCCAGTTGTGGCTGCCACTAAACAGTTCCACTTCACCCTCAACATAGAGCCTCACCTCATGTGTGAAGGAGACAGCTATATCACTATACTCCCTTGGATTACAACACTAGCCCTTGTAAGAGCTATCCTGCAACACTCTCTGGAGTAGGAGAGGTCTACCCACTGCAAGCTGGATCCCTGACTTGGGTCCAGGGTGGGTGGAGGACAGTGAGACCCCAGCCAAGCTGTGGCAGATGTGGGGTTTACGGTGGTTATGTTGTTCCAGTGCTGTGCTTATGGTGCTCTCAATTACTAGGAAGCAGCGATTTGCGGAGGCACCCAGTCAGGGTGCCAAGTGGTCCATCACACTTCTATTCAACTAAAGTCTTCTTTAGCACAACTCCTGTGTGCCCAGACCACTTCTTGATATCTATTTAACTTCCATTTAGAGCAACCAGGACAGAGATTTAACTCCATTTAGAGCCACCAGAGATTTAAGATGTCCCCACTCTGCATGATATTCATAAACACACCCTAAACTGCTTCCAGAATTATTTACTAAACCATGAACTGATCAGGGAAATACAAACCAAACTGGAAAATAATCCAAGTTACAGATTTTGTTTTCTTCCCATTCATTATGGCTTACAGTTTGCAGCCTCACATGTGAGTTCTCCATAAACTGTTTAGTGAATAAATCACTATGTATTCTTACCATGCATTTCTAATTAAAATTAATTTAGGGTGCATATGAACTATGCATTTTATTGGGTGGTATGCTGTAGGATTTATGTACCTAGGTAAGGCTCATATAGAAGATTCCATAATTTCCTCAGGCTCCCAGCTGCCAAAATCTTCAACTACTCCATCTCATTGTTCCAATCTCATTACCTAAGATCCATATATCCACCGCCCAATAATCGCCAGTCATATTACCCAGATCCACACAGTAGGTCCACCCCCAGCTTCATAAAGCCTTCAGTACCTCCAGCTACATCCCTTGTAATTATAGCTCTGCTCCATAATCCCCGTCATCAGCCCTAGCCTTACTTACATAACTGCTTTATCCACATCCCTATCATTCACAGCCCCAGCCACCACATCACCATAATACTATGAATTCTTGCCCCAGCAATTACATCATTTATATCAGAGCTCACAATTTCATGTCCTATAGTACTAGCTAGACCTAAATACTACCTACCACCACTAATGAGCTTATGTACAGCTTTTCCTATGAGATCTAGATCTTGAAAGTTTCAGCACATGGGAACACAGCCATCTGCATAGTAGGAGTGTTAGGGCAACAGCAGGAGAGTGGATAGGGGGAGTTGGAGCTGGATAATAGTTAGAGAGACAGTGTGGTTTGGTACAATGGCATGTTAGTGGGAGTAATGTCAGTAGCTAGATATCGGGAGTTGCGACATTTGCAGAATAGTGAGATTTTGACAGGGCCGGATTAACATAGGGGCTGACCCAGGCCCATGGAATAGGCCCATTTAAAAAAAAAAAAAATTTCTTTTTCTTTTTTTTTTTTTTTTACACACTACTCTTAGGTTTGCCAGCTGACTAGAATTTTACTGCCACAGCCAGTATTTGAGGCTGCCTGGTGTTTTTTTTTTTTTTTGTATAAACGGATATTACTCTGCAATACCAGCACCGGTCAGTAGGGGTCACTGTGTGTGGAGAGAGGCAGGGATAGCCCATGTCCACAAGTGTCCCCATGTTTCCCAGTGTCTCCAAGTGTCTGTCTCCCAGTGTCCCCAAGTCTCCCAGTGTCGACATGGGGACACACTGAGACATGGGGACACTGGGAGACTAGGACACTGACACTGATACATAGGGACACTGAGACACTGGGTGACTTGCAAGACTGAGACACTGGGAGACTACTGGGAGCAATCCAGCTATACAGCAGAATCAAACTGAGTAGTTTGTTGGTGATTTTACAGAATTTTCTGTTATGTCACTACTTGTGATTTACATCATGTGATGCCACGCATAACTAATTATACAAATGATTAAGGCTGGTATTTTTTCCCCAAGAAAGGTGGCAACCCTAACTACTCTTCACATACTCTTTCTAAAAGGAACACAATAGGGTCAGGAACACAATCATGTATTTCTGACCCTATTATGTTAAAACCATCATCTAGCCCTCCTGGCCCCTGCCTGCCACCCTAAATATAGCAACATCCTACTTGTATTTAAGTCTGCAGCTGTTGGCTCTGCCTCTGAACTAACTCTGTCCGCTGGCATCATCAGAAGTGATGGTCTGAGCCAATCACAATGCTTCCCCATAGGATTGGCTGAGACTCTCAAGGAGGCAGATCAGGGGCAGAGCCAGCACAAGTCAAACACAGCCCTGGCAAATCAGCATCTCCTCTTAAAGATACATACAAATCAATGTGTCTCTATGAGGAAAGTTCAGTGCCTGCATGCAGAGGGCTAAGACACTGAATGGCAGTGCTGCACACTAGGCAGTACTGCCCCAGGAAGCACCTCTAGCAGCTGTCTAAGGAGTGGTCAGTGGAGTTATTTTCTCTGAAAAAAACTGTGTTTACTGCAAAAAGCCTGAAGGGAATGATTCTACTTACCAGAACAAATACAATAAGCTGTAGTTGTTCTGGTGACTATTGTGTCCCTTTAAGTTTGGAAGCTTAAGAAGGATGTATGGGAACAAAACTTGTGTGGACTGACTGACAATAACTTTGTTATGGTAATGCAGACTTTGGTCTCTCTATCACTGTGGCATGTCCCCTTTCTTCTACACTCACGACATACCTTTTTTCTGTCCCAGACTATATACCATGAGCTTCTGCCTGCTAGTAAGAAGGTAAGGAGACAAGTGGACATGTGAGTGCTAGGGGACAGTCCTTAGAAAGCATGGAGTAGGCGCATCATTTGATACATTTATGTCAAGCTCAGGGTGCTGCCTGCATAGTATGCCCTTAGTTGGACAGCCTGCATAATTGGCAGGCAGCCTGACATGCATTCATGCCAGGCTGGCCTTTCAATTCTTTGGACAAACATGCCCTCTTTTTGGGCATGTTCACCCCTTTTGGCAGTTCTGGTCACGTGATTCCCGTCAGTGGCACACCCTTTTACAATGCCCATTGACTTCCTGCTTCACTGGACACTGCTGTTAGGGGGTATGGATTTACTTGAAAGATGAAAGCATAAATTAGAGAGAGAGATTAGCATAGAGTATGTGTTTTCGTATAGCTGCATCCTTTGAGTTTCCCTCCGACACCATCTCCATTAGATATATGATGCTTGGGAGGTATGATTGTTTTTGTGTTTTTGGTCGATAAGATTATGTAATTAGGCCCATCATGATTGTCAGCACCAGGCCCACTGGGCTCTTAATCTGGCCCTGGATTTGGGGAAGTATACAACTGCATGTCAGACATTGAGAAAGAGTGGACAGGATATAGACAACTTCATAAGTAAAAACATACACATTTTCTTCCAAGTGTAAGGGAACAGGCCTCCTTTCTCACTCCCATGTGAGTCTGTAATGTGTGACGTTATGACATAATAAAGACAGCAGTCAACCTCCTATTATCACACCAATCAGATATCAAAGCCTGGCAGTGAAATTTTAAATTTTGGGGGACAAGGTGTTAAGCCCTGGTGTTCATGGGTGTTAGGAAGTCTCCTATCTGGCCTCACGCTGGAGCTGCCTCTGATGATAAAGTATCTGTTTTTGCATAACGTGCAACAACTGCCATCATAAACACAACAGTAAGACACATCGTGGCAGAGATATAGGAAAACCCTGTTAGAAGCTACTTTCTGAAGATATCTCTTGACATTTGCACTGTCGTTATTCGGCATGTGCTATAAACTTTAACATTAATAATACACGGACACATTTAATACTGTTGGAGTATAACGTCCACAGCTTTATTAATATGAATAAATTAACATATTTAGGGTCATTGTCATAAATGACATTATTTACTATCCCCCCGCACAATCCCCTGACAATGACCCTACCACATGAACAATAATTAACATCAATTACCAATAAACTTGTAAACATCCGGCCTACCAACGAGGCCCCATATCATAATGATAACTGTAGGGGTGTACCCAGACACCCCTACACCCCCAGGTTCGTCGCCACCGAAGAGCTAGAACCTACCAACCATGACACCGTCTGGCCTACTTCAGCCTAGGCCCTGGCCTGTACAGTTCCAATTCCCTGATAACTTCCAACTTAACCACGCCCTGTTCCCGCCGCTGTGACAAAACGGGAAATTCACCTCAAAACAGGGAGGGTGGGTGGGACAACTAACAGGTAAGTGAAGTTCTGATTAAAATGGCCACTCTCTAAGATGGCCGTTATTTTAACCCCTTTTAATCCCGCCCCCAAGCTCCATTAGCTTAAACCCACCCTTAACTGACTGCACCTGCCCACTCCTGGCTCTGTCAAGGCCCACTCCCCTTACTTCGTTGCTCCATGGGCTTCAATGTTGGCACCGTAGACCAATAATTTTAGGCCTGTGTACAACATTTGAAAACAAGAAAGTTCATAGGCCAGGGCACCACTCCTAAGTTTCACACAGAGTATCTGGAGGCCTAAATCCTGCCCTCACCTACTAAAACTCAGCAATGACTTTGTAATTGTGATTTAGCTAATTCAAAGTTTAAGTCATTTTCACATGTTGTCCGCCATTTTATCCCTCCCTCTATTAGTTATAAGTTAGCAAGAAGCAGACCTGTGTTGAGGGTAGCATAGCATGTGATCAAGTTCGCTGACAAGCCTGGCCAATGATACAAGGGATACAGTCAATGTAGAAACTGAATCCATATAATTATGAAATGTTCATCATTTCGTTTAGTGTTATATTTCTGGTATACCGATTTGGCTAGTTTGATTTCCCTCTTTACTCCTTAATCTGACCTGGCATTTAGTTTCTGTGTACTTCTGGATTCTGTGACCTTGTTTACTGACTTAGTCTTCATGAAGGAAGCACCCTTAGTGGCTGTTAGTCTGACAGCAACAAGAGCCATGCTTTTCTTAATTGGCAATATTTACATTGACAGAACGAAGGGGCAGGGTCTAGGCAACAAAGTCACTTCAGTAACATGAAGTGGTTTTAGTGCTTAGAGTGTTCCTTTAAATATTTTACCAACGATCACTTGCTCTTCCACCAACTTGACCAGCTAGATGTTTTGTACAGAATATCACAACATGCAGTTGCATATGCAGCCTCCCATACCACTAATCATAGAGCACTGACATATGGACAAGTAATAGCAATAACAAAAAATAATACATTGTAAAAAAAAAATACACTGATGCATATGCTAACAATGTAATATACACAATATACAGATGGAATTGTATTCTTTATAAAATGCCACCAGGCCGTTACGTTATGGAAGGTGCACTTTAAAGAAACATTTATCCACAGAGAGCATGCGGTGTTCTTGCATAGAAATATTGCATTGATGTGTAACATGAAAATTATATACTGTCCTAAAGAGGATGATAAAGAAAGACAAAAACAATGATTTCACTATGTTTTACCTGTCTGAAGTTGGCACTTCTCTTTTTTTTGATCATTTGTCAGGTGCTTTCCTTGGCATTCAAATTGTTGGCCAGCACTTAGCTGGGTGCTATTTAATGATAGTACCAAGGTGTCACTGATGCCGGTCTGATTTTTCAGTGCTTTGTCATCTTGTATCCACTGCAGATCTGGAGAGGGGTATCCCCCTGGCCAGGTGCAAGAGAGAACTAATTGCAAAAGATCATCTGAATTATTTGCATAGCATACCATTGGAGAGCTAGGTGGATCTGTAAGAAATAACAGTAAATAAGACTACTAAATAACAAAAAACATGTAGAAATGTGATATCTGTATTATTTCATAACAGAATTATCAGAAAAGGTAAGTTATAGTGATGTGCTGTGACTTTAAAAAATTCTGCCAATAGACAAGGGGATCCAATGTCTTGCTTAAAGGGACAATCTTAGCACCAAACCCACTACATCTTAAAGAAACACTATGGGCTATTTTGTCTCAGTACATTTCCTACGCCTGACACTTCTAGACACGGGGCGGAGCTACCACTGTTTAGAAGTGTCAATCTCTGAGTCCCAGCCATAACCAGTGATGGCTGCAGAGATATTGGCTGCATCTATGGAGAATCTTGCGGGATCCTCCATAGACCTCAATGCTGTACTCTCATGCATGCGATACGATGGATGAGGACAGATGAAGGCCAGCCAAAAGAATACGGCTGCACCAGCGAGGGACAGTTTCAGGTAATAAAATCTGACTTCTCTCTCTCCCTCCCGGGCCACCAGTGGTTATAGAAAGTTCCCAGACAGACACAGTGCTGCTTTAAGACCTTCAAAAACTAAAAGGTCTTCATTTTCAGGATGAAGAGCATGACGATGCCAAGCCACATAAGTATTCTGTACTTCACTATGAAAAGCATCAAATTGTCAGAGTGCGGCAATTGCTGTGCATGTGTATGCACCCTATGTCCCCAATGCTTCACTATGAGAAGTTCTTTATCAAATTTCCAACCTACATTTCTGTGGTCTTTCTTAAAGCAACCCTCTATAAAACACTCCAAAAATTGTTAGTTATTTCCTGTGGCATGCTGGACGAGATGCAGACACAACATCCTTCAGAATTACAGTGTCTGAGACAGTTTGTTTTGTTTTATTAAGTTTTTCATATGATATGTAGATCCTGTGCAGTTGTATAATTGAGAACTAAATAGCTTTAAAGGGAACTTATAGTCCCAAAAATAACAATAGTTCTGTTAACTACCCTTTGTCCTCCCCCCTTTGCTATTAAAAAAAATTAAATACAGATTACTTTGCCTCATTTCCAGCTCAAGGACTCCTCTGCTGCAGGTTCCCCCTCCGCCTTCGAAGAGGTCAGCCTGACATCTTCTGCAATCTGCTCCAATCCAATGCTTCTCATAGAGAGGTTAGCAGATTGGAAGAAAAGCATTCATTGCCAAATAAATGTTGTTATAATTCACTCAGTTCTGGAGAAGGAAGCACCTCTAGTGGTTGTCAGGAAGACAGTTACTAGAGGTGTATTTAACCTTGCAATGTTGTACAAAACTGCAGTGTATTACAGTACAGGGTTGAAATCTCAGGACCCCTGCACCCAGACCACTTCACTGAGATGAAGTGTTCTGGGTGATTTAAGTGGGCCTTTAAATATATATGACATCTCCAGCACAAATCTTACAGCAGTAGACTAGTGCAAAAGGTAAGAACTGAAGGGCATGTTCTACTTACGGTAAACCAGAAGTTCCATGGTTGAGGACACTTTCCGTCCACTTACTGGGTTCTCTGATGAACAGGAATAGTTACCCTGGAAATTAGAAGCTAGGTGGGTAATGTTAAAGTTTATAACGGATGCATAGTTTTGATGAAACAGCTCTTTTGTATTTTGCAACCCGTAGAGTGTCCATGTCATCTTTGGTTCAGGGTATGACTGGCAGGAACAGTTAAAAGTAAGGTTAGCACCCCATGATATGTAAAGTGTGCCATTTGGGAGAATCTTAGTTGGAAAAATGTTTGCAGATATATTATGTGGACCACCTGAAAAGGGAGATAGAAATATCATGAGGCTTTTACATTTTTTAAAATTATATAAAAAATGAAGGGGGTTACCCCATATACCTAGGGTGTGAGTTTAAGCATTACTGAAACATTTTAGCAATGAGTAATACTTTGCTAAAGGAATTTGCCTGAGCCTGATATTAAGCATTTTAAAACTTACACTTTCACATTCCAGCTGGAATCCATTTGTAAGCAATTCAACCGGAATAGCTATTTCTGATCAGCCCTGAGCCTTTTCTTTTTCTATAGTTTCCTTCTTGAAAACTGCTATTTACAGCTGTACGATATATTCAAGGTAGGGACTTACCATTAATTTACAAAAAGGCAGTAGTCAGGTTCATGACTTAACTTGGCAGCTGTTGACTGACATTTTAACCTAGTTCACATGTCTATAACTACTTCTCAATCATTCTCTTTTAACAATATCCCTAATCTTATATAGGTAATGTCCATAAGGAAGGTAAATGTGTAACTTTGCATTTATCTACAGCACTGAATCTCATATGATCAGTCCAGTCCAGTAATTTATCCAGATCCTTTGGTAGAAAATATATTTAATATCCTTCTCAGATGGTATTACTTTATCTAATATTGTACCTCTTTCCAAATAATATGCATATCTTGCTATCTGTGCTGCTACTTTCATTTAAATGTTAGCTCCAATCAGGGCCGCCACCAGAAATTTTGGAGCCCCTAACTCAGCTCAGGGTCTGGGCCCCCTGTGGCCCGCCTCCAATCCCGCCCACAGGGTTCGCCTTCAAATCCCGCCCACAGGAATACACACACACACAGACACAAAAACACACACTGATACAAAAGGACACATATACACACAGATACTAACAGACACATATACTGAAACAGACATACACGCATATAGGCATACATAGTAACACACACATACTGAGACATACACATATATACACACACAGGCATACATAGTGACAGACACATACTAACATACATACAGACACACATGCATGAGGACATACACCAACATACATACACACAGACCTACATTTATTCATACAGACATATATTCATACAGACAGACATACAGACGCTGACATCCATACACACATACATACATACATAATGGCATACATTCATACTGGCATATATACAGAAATACATACATACATTCATTCATACATACTTACATACATGCATACTGACATCCATTCACACATACACACAGACATACGTTCATAATGACATGCAAACATACATTCATACTGACATACATGCATACATACAGACAGACATACATGCATATATACATACATACATACATGACAGGGGTCCTCAAACTTTTTAAATAGGGGGCCAGTTCACGGTCCCTCAGACACTGTTGGGGGCCGGACAATAAACAATATGAACGAATTCCTATGCACACTGCACACACACGTATAAGGACATAAATACACACACACACACACAGACAGACACGAACATATACATACATATTGAAATACACACAGACAGACATGCATACATACACATACTGACTCATTCATACATATTGACACATGCACACATACATACACATACATACATATTAACATACATACATACATACATACATACTCAGGGGCGTACCTAGAGCATTTGGCACCCGGGGCGGGTCCTGTGCTTGGCACCCCTACCCAAAAAACCTGTAAAAAATTTTAAAGGTTTTCTTTTTTTTTTTTTTACAATTTGTAAACTTTGCAAAACCGCTGTCAGCCCCTCCTACAAAACCCTTGTCCTGCCCCGCCCCTCCTACAAAACCTCTGTCCTGCCCCTTCTACAAATCCTGTACTGCCCCGTCTACAAAACCCCCGCAACCCCCTTCCACAAATCCCCTGCTTATCCCCCCTTATAAAGACTCCTGTCCCAATACAAAACTCCCACCCCCTTCTACAAAATCCCTGCAGCCCCACACACACATTTACAGGCAGACAGTCACACACTCAGTTACAGGCAGACAGTCACACACAGTCACAGGCAGACAGTCACACATACACATTTCCTCCATGCGGCCAGTTTATCAGCTGTTTGCTTGTGTGAGCTGTACTGGCCGCACGGCCCCCTAACTACCATGGGACACTGTGCGGCCACAACTCACACAGCCCCCTCCAGCCAGGGCCGGTGCAAGGATTTTTGCCACCCTAGGCAAAAGTAAAGTTTGCCGCCCCCCCCATGTGACATCACAATGCCCCACCCATATGATATGCCATGTTAACTAACACCAGTGCTGCAGTGCCGCCGTGTTTACATTAAAAGGCCTGCAGGGACAGGCTATAGACACCAGAACCACTACATTAAGCTGAAGTGGTTCTGGGGACTACAGTGTTTCTTTAATGTGAGGTAAATTAGAGCTTAGTGCCACAAATAATATACTAGATTGCCTACTTACAACCAGATGAGGATGATGATGGGCTCTAGCTGCAGTCTGGCTCCACTAGTCTGGTGCAGAACAGGCTCTCTGGAGGCGGTTTGTAACTGTGGTTACAAAAATCAATGATCTGGGAGAACGGGAAGCAGCTCCATTTTTTGGGGGTCCTTTACACAGCTCAAGGTCTGGGTCCCAGGGTCCACCTTCATGTTCCACCAATGAGTTTGTTCACAGGGGGTGGAGTGTGTAGGGGATGTCCTGATATGTGTGTAAGGAATGCATTGTGTGAAATTGTGTTTGTATGTGTAAGGGCTGCAAGGTGTGTTTCTGTGTATGTATGGGATGCATTGAATGTGTGTAAGGGTGCATTGAGTGTGTGTAATGAATGCATTGTGTGTTTCTGTGTGTGTAAGGGATGCATTGTGTGTAACGGTTGCATTGCTTGTGTATGTGTCTGTGTGTGTAATGCATTGTGTGTTTTTCTGTGTGCAAGGGGTGCATTGTGTGTATGTGATGAATATCAATCTCTCCTCCCGCTCCAATTTCCTTCTCCTCCTCCCAATTTCTCTTTCTCACCCCCCCTCCTAATTTCTCTTTCCCCCCTCCTAATATCTCTTCCCCCTCCTAATTTCTCTACCCCCCCCTCCTAATTTCAATTTCTCTCCCCCTCCTAATTTCTCTTTCCCCCCTCCTAATTTCTCTCTCACCCCCCTCTCCTTTCTCTTTCTCTCCCCCCCTCCTTTCCCTTTCTCTCCCCCCCTCCTTTCTCTTTCTCTCCCCCCTCCTTTCTCTTTCTCACCCCCTCTCTCACCCCTCTTTCTCCTTTTTCACCCCCCCTCTCTCCTCTTTTCACCCCCCTCCTCTTTCACCCCTCTCCTTTTCACCCCCCTCTCTTTTCACCCCCTTTCTCCCTCTTTCACCCCCTCTCTCCCACCCCTTTCTCACTTTCACCCCCTCCTTTTTTCACCCCCCCTTTCTCCTCTTTCACCCCCCCTTTCTCCTCTTTCACCCCCCCTCTCACCTTTTCACCCCCTCTCTCACCCCCCTTCTCCTTTTTTCACCCCCTCTCCTCTTGCTACCTTTTTCACCCCCCTCTCTCCTCTTTTCACCCCCCTCCTTTTCACCCCCCCTTTCTCCTCTTTCACCCCCTCCTTTTTCTCACCCCACTCTCCTTTCTCCCCGCCCCCCTTCTTTCTCTCTCCCCTCCCCCTACCTGTGTTGTGGCGTGGCCGGAGCTGAGTATGGTCGGGTACAGAGAGCAGCTGTCTCCTGTACCAGGCCGGACTAACAGGAAGTGCACACTCAGTGTGTACTTCCTGTTAGTCCGGCCGGGTACAGGAGACAGCTGCTCTCTGTACCCGTCGGACCATCATGCTGCAGGGCTCGGCCACGCTACAACTGAGGGAGTGACAGGAGGGAGTGCTGAGCGCTTCCCTCCTGTAAGCCCCTCCCCTCAAGCTGCGCCCGGGCAGTGCGGTCCGCCCTCATGGGCCCTTTTCGCTTGAACCAAGCTGCAGCAGCCTGGGCTCTCTACAGAGCGCTCGGGCGGCTGCAGCATGGGGGGGGCGGCGGGGCTGGTCATGGCACCCCCCATCCTGGTGGCACCCGGGGCGGACCGCCCCCCCGCCCCCCCCTTAGTACGCCACTGTACATACTGACACACATACATACACACACATTGTGGCGAAACAGACCTCGCCACTGGGCATTGGAGAAGACTGCCAGCTTCCTGCCATGTGACTATGGCCCCTGGGATGTATTGCCCTTTAAAGACATGATTTGGGCATAATGGATTTGTGTTGTGCTGCTGCTGGCCCTTTAAGAACCATCTGGGAACATACTGTGGAGTTACTGGGTGGCCACCATTTCCTGTATCAGAGGCACATGGTGAGAACAATGGAGGAAGCACATGGTGAGAACAATGGATGGCGGCCATTTTAACTCACAGACACTGTTTGGACTTTTCTACACGGTGCCATCTCGCCGGTATTTGGTGCACAAAGACATCGTGCAGTAGTTTTAAACTATACAACAGGGGACACATTATACAGTAATTATTTTTCGTATAGCCTGTATATGTTCTGCGGAATCTGCATTAAACTGTATCTTCCAAACTACTGAACGGATCTGGGTGAATTTTGGATATGTGGTTCACCCAGATCCCCCGGTTCCAAGGATATATTTTTTATGGGGTTATTGCATGTTTTGGGCTCCCTGTGATATGTTTTATAATACTGTATTTCTCTGCCTGTGATAATTATATTAACCATTGTGTTCAGTAATCATATCACAGGCAGAGGGGAGGATTTTGTGTGGGAGTGTCTGTGTGTATTGTACGGATTGATTGGTTGTATTTCAAAACCCTGTGGGCAGTACTATGTTTGTGGATTGTGAATAAAAGAGACTGTATGTGCCAGTACAGGCAATTCTGCTTGACCTCAAAACGAAGTGTCGTCTTGTTATTGTGGGAATTGGATTGTATGCTGATTGCCAGGAGTGTAAGCTGATTGTATGCTTTTCCTGTTCAGCTGCTTACAGCATTCATATGCTTGAGAGCATTCGTATGCTTCTCTGGTACGGTGGTTGTGGAGTCTGCTGCAGTGCTTGGAGTCCTCAGGAAGCGCTAGGAGCATCCTTCAACGGAGGTAACCAGTCGGGGTGCCAGGTGATCCGTTACACACATACATACTGATAGACACACATACATACATACATACTGATAGACACACACACACACACATACTGATAGACACACACATACATACATACTGACACATACATACTAACATACAACTTACCTTTTTTGCAGGTGGAAGGATGTGGTTGATGGGAGTCAGCATGGCTCCCGCGGCCTGGCTTTCTTCCCTCTCGCGCGGCACGGAGGGGAGGGAGCTGGGAGGAAGTGATGGCC
Source organism: Pelobates cultripes (assembly GCA_933207985.1). Lineage (NCBI taxonomy): Eukaryota > Metazoa > Chordata > Amphibia > Anura > Pelobatidae > Pelobates > Pelobates cultripes. The sequence goes on from OW240916.1 coordinate 228,664,110, forward strand.
ACTTCCTCCCAGCAGTAATTTGCGGCTGAGATTTTTTTAAAGGGGCCTGGTCACGCAATTGCACGGCCGCAGCGCTGACCGGGCCCCTGAAGACACAGGGCCCATCGGGTGGATGGGCCCCAACAGCGTGCGGGCCCCTGTGCGACTGCACCGGCGGCAGTTTCGCCGCTACACGTGGGCCCGTTACAACCGTCATGGTTGTCACCCCCTGATGGCGGCCCTGGCTCCAATCATCAATAAAAGTAGCCTTTGGCCCTGTAAACATAGAAACATAGCAATAGATAACAGCTGATTGAAGAGAAAAACATTCTGCCCATTTAACTGGTTGGAAGAATCTAACGTAGAGGTGCAATAGGGGATAGACTCTGCAGAAAGCTAAACGCTTTATGTGTGGAGTGTTCCTTTAACAAGCCAAGCAGTAGCATAACTAACCCTTCTGGTGTTAATTTCCAGTCTCACTGTTCTTTATCTATGAATGCGTCATTTCCTAACTTTTGGAAACCAAAACTTGTACATAAATTCTCAAATCGTACATATTAAAGGTATTATATCATCAACAAAATGTATTTAACAGAGTCCTCTTCAAGTATGTATATGTGTATATCTATAAATCATGCTTGTGTAAAGATTAAAATATGCATTTATCTAAAGAACAGATATAGGTCTCTTCAAGCTCAATCAGAAATGGCTGCCAGTTTATTGTACATCCAGCCACCAACAACTATTTGATGCCCATGGCATCCCACAATGCATCATGTGTGCTTTCTATGGAGCATGCAAACTTGTACATTAATTTCTAGTAGACATTTCTTTTCACGTATTTCCCATGGCAAGGTAGGTAAACTACTTTACGGGTTCCTCCAAGTACCATGACTACTTTCATTGATCTGTGGTGGTCAGTTCCTGGAGTCTGTATGTGCAGTGTTTTGCGTATATGGAGATTATCCCCTCCACTTCCGACAGTGTCTGTGGTGGTCATCAGCCAAACAGGAACGCTAATCTCAATACTGTGCAATTTTCATTGCCCAGAATGTCAGTCATTGGCTAACAGTGGTCAGCTGACATTTTTAGCCACTGAATAAGGAGTGTGGTAGTCGTCACCAGACTTTAATGGAGCCTCAGAGCCCAAACACTTTAGAATGGGACTCTTATGCTTGCCATGAGAGGCTTCTAAAATATATATTCCCTACAGAATTTGTGCTGTACAACAGTGTAGCTCCAGCCTCAGAGTACACCAACAGACCGCATATTGTCAGTATGGAACTGAACTGAGAAATGTATTAATAGTTGTATTAACTGTTGGCATAGCTTAAGGACTGGTCTGGAAACCACTGCTGTGGACCACATAAAAATTTTGGTAGCCTTAAATTGAAAGCTGCTACATCCAAAAGGCTGGATGCTGTTGGGATGGTGCGAGGGAGGGTGGGAGGAAAGGGAGTGGGCCAAGGATTTGATTGTGTCACTGGCTCCACCCCAAAAGGGTCTGCCAAGCAGAAAGGGGCAGGCATGCCCAAATTACTAGCAGGTCAACCTGATGTAAATGCATGCCAGGCTACCTACCTATTGTCCATGCCAGCCCACTGAGGACATGACATGCAGGGAACACTGTTTCAGTGCTGTCTGCGGACTCCGGGGTCCTAGTACCATGAGCAAAGCCTCACTGTCTCCTGGTGTCCCGATAAGGGACTTCAGGGAACAAAGTTGGGACAACATAACAGCACTCATAATTTGGGACTATTCTGCTAAAATCGTGATGGTTAGGAGGCCTGAATTGATTTTAAAAGATATTTAGAGTTGCATTTTAACTTCTTAGTATTATGTTAAAATAGAATGCAGATTTATCTTTTATCCATATGAGAAAATCTGGTCATGACAAGATGACAGATCTACGTCCGCTAAATAATAGATTTCTTAGAAATGTTGGAAATATATTCATACTATAAATGGAGATTTAGTAAGCCCTTGAGATAATGTGAAAATGTTAAAATATTGATTTATAAAATATTACTATTACTACAGCTGCTAATTTAGAATACTCAAAAACATGAATATTCTATAGGCAGCTGAATATTTTCATAATTACTAATTGATTGTATTTCTGCTTTAATCTCAGCAAGGGTTGATGATGCTGACACAGTGACGATAGCATCAGCTGCTCCCATTTTGATGGCATGAAGTTTCATAATTGAAATTGTGCACATTCTTATAAATGCTGTGTCAAAATGACTGATCACTTTATCTGTTTAAACTGTAATAAGCTTAATGTTAATATTTGATTATTAGAATAAATTAACTATTACCATTGACTGCTAGTTCACGACTAGCTGCTGCAGTGAAACCACTTGCTAATTCGTATTTTAAAACTGTGATTGCAAAGACAAAGCAGCATTGTTATATGGATTTAGGTGACTAAATATGAAAGCCAAATTAATACGACTGCAGGTAGTAAGCAAGTAGAGGGACTGGCCAGAGCTCCGGGGGATAAATTAATTTATTTGACTTTTCAGGATCTTTGCTGAAGCAGAGGTGATTGTCAGGTATAAAAATAAAGCATTGTTATTCTTTCCAAATTTTGCATAACAATCTATGATTTCACACTTTGTGTTTAACAGTTACCCACTGCAAATATTTCTGAATTGAAAGCAGTAACTACATTGATGTTACCCGTTAGCAACAAATCATATTTATGTTTCACCTAGTTCTTAACCCCTCACACATGTTTTAAAATATCTATTTATTTTTATTTTTTTATTGTGAAAAGAAATGACAAGGGGAAGCAATGTAAACTGCTAGCATTCAGGGTAACCTCCCCCTATACATTATGCATTACATAAAAATCATGTTGCTTTTAAATAGATTACATTTTTGGCTATTCTAACAGTTAGAGATACCTATATGCATCTTTGGGGTTAATGAGACTTGTCTTCACAGGGATATCACATTCACCATAAGGGTCAGATTTAAAATCATGTGATCCTCTTTTCCATTTACATATTCTATACAAAGCTGCATACCAAGACCACAAAAATGTCACCGGGTAACATGGTTTTGTTTTGTTTTTTAAATGCAGGAAACGGGTATTCTTCTCTTGTGGGTCCATTGGAGAGGGACAGTATTGAGACAGTCTTGCTTCCTTTAAGAAGCAGTAGCAGTGGGTGCCTGCTGCAGCAGGACCACTTGCTATTTCAAGTCCCCATATCGTTGGTGGGATAGAGCGAGCTAGTCTGTCTACCTTCCCCAGGTTGGTACACAGCCCAGGTCCTGGAACACTATGGTGGGAGGGAGGATGCAGGGTGAAGATACCAAACCCCCATCCCTCACTGACACTGTGGTACAGGGGGCTGATGGTAAGTGTGAAGGACATGGTGTGCGTGACTGTGTGTGACTGTGTCTATGTGTAGCTGTGTGTGCTTGTATGAGTCTGTATATAACCTTGTGTAACTGAGTTTATACTCATGACATGGTGTTTACTGACTGTATATGTCGGATAACAGTGTGTAAGTAATTAAATGGGGAGGAAAACTGGGGGACATGAGGATATATAATGGGGAAAATTGGGAAATTAACATGAGATGTGCAGATGTATATGGGGAGATGTACATAATGGTAAAATATACTGTGGGTAGGTAGGATGTGTACTGTGGGTAGGTAGGATGTGTTAGTCTGGGTAGGTAGGATATGTACTGTGGGTAGGTAGGATGGTGGGTAGAACGGATATGTACTGTGGGTAGGTAGGATGGTGGGTAGATAGGATATGTACTGTGTGGGTAGGTAGGATATGTTAGTCTGGGTAGGTAGGATGGTGGGTAGGTAGGATATGTACTGGCAGATGATGTCGCTGGGGAAGATAGACCAGGGAGTTATATGGAGGGCGCATATACCTACAATAGGAGTGATTAGGGTTTTAATAAATAATTATATTCTGCAGGATGCCGAACACTGATATGGATCGACCTTTTCAACATGTATGTGTGTGATGGCAA
>OW240916.1:228668407-228714927 GCA_933207985.1 Pelobates cultripes
TTCATTGCTCGTATGTTCCGGACATTCACGACACGTGTAGTTGCCTTCATCAGGGATCTTTATACTTGATATGACAAGAGAACTATTTTCTCTCAAAAAACGCTCATCTGTAGATTTGTCGCTACCGCAGGAAAGTAAAGCTTGGTTGAAATTGTCTTTAAACCATGATGTTCCCGATGTATTACTTTTCTGATTTTTGCAAGGTATGACTATCCTTTCATTCACCTCCCCCGTCATGCTTCCAAGAGAAGCTGCCAAAAGATAATCAGCTAATGAAATGCAGGACACACTGAGATGTATCATATAGCAAAATAAATGTGCATACTGGGTTCTTATAATTTCTTAAGCAATATGGTCTTGATTTAATATAGTTATATTATCACAATCACAAATAAAATGATTGATCTACAAAAATTCCCATAGGCTCTAGCAGTTACTTCTGTAGATACATTATTTGGAAAGTTTTCTAATAGATATGAATTATTTGAAAAGTGTATTCAAAAAATTTAACAGAGACCTATGTGTGTAGATGAAGAGGTACTAAGGGTCTCCGACATTTTGGCTGAACAAAACCATACAACAGAGATCATTTATAATATGCTCTAGAGTGAGTACACTGCAAATAATGGCTGTGACAGATCCTCTGTCTCTGGGTTATAAATCTATCCTCTGGTTCGTCTGTTTGTTCACATAAAGCCCAGTCCATTCACTGTCTGATTCGTCTGTTCACCTAAAACCTCTTCCATTCACTTTCTGCAAAATGGCACTTGGGATACAGTCGAAGTGTCGAAGTAGCCACAATTCATATAGTCGAACACGTGGCGGCCGCCATCTTATTAGTCAAACGTGTTCAGCTGTGTTTTGTCATCAAGTTCATGGAACTCAAATCGGACATGTGAAGGCACGAACACCGCTGAACAGTTACCTTCCAGAGAACTTCGACTATTCAAACGGGAGTTGAATGGCGTTCGGTGAATAGAAGCCCACGAACAAGAGACACACTTTAACTATGACCATTCACCATTCTGTTCGGTAATTCAAACAGTATTTTGACTGGTTTAAATAGACCGGCTGCACAGCCTAATTCCCTGGAACTGTTTTGGGCATTGCGGTCGGTCAAAAGAGACTTCCAGGAATTTCTGATCTGGGTGATTTTTGGATATGTTGTTCACCCAGATCAGGGCTATCAGGGGATGTGTTTTGGGGTGTTTTCTATACTTTGTGTAAAAATGTGGTTTTTCTGCCTGGGGATAATTAATCTACCTTACATTATCTACCTTAATTATATCACAGGCAGAGGGGAGGGATTGTGAACTGGGTGTGAGAGTGTCAGACATTGATACATTGTTCTTATTGATCTGTACAGTTTGTAATTCGGTGCTCCATCAGGTCCAGGGGGTGTTCCTCTGGCCTGAGGAATTTTAAAGGGACACTATAGTCACCTGAACAACTTTAGCTTAATGAAGCAGTTTTGGTGTATAGAACATGCCCCTGCAGCTTCACTGTTTAATCCTCTGCCATTTAGGAGTTAAATCCCTTTGTTTATGAACCCTAGTCACACCTCCCTGCATGTGACTTGCACAGCCTTCCATAAACACTTCCTGTAAAGAGAGCCCTATTTAGGCTTTCTTTATTGCAAGTTCTGTTTAATTAAGATTTTCTTATCCCCATGTTAATAGCTTGCTAGACCCTGCAAGAGCCTCCTGTATGTGATTAAAGTTCAATTTAAAGATTGAGATACAATTATTTAAGGTAAATTACATTGATACCGGAGAAACTGACGGAAGCAAAGCACAGAGGGATGGACACAGGTTTCTTCAGGAAGGAAGAGATTCTTTATTGGATCACCGATCGGGACTCAGAGGGACTAATGTCACCAAAAATACAGCAAGTTCTGAGCCCTGAACAATAGTGCAGGCTCCCTATATAGGCACATAACTCCTCCCATATTAAGCTCCACCCGCACATTCTCTTGACCAATCATTACAAATAAGAATTAACTTCCTGCTTGACCGCATGGCTTGTCCAGCACAATGGAGGAGGGGAATACTACATCCTGTATTCTTGCACATGCTCCGTACACTACTGATCGTATCTTGCCTCGTGCAACCAACTGATCGATACGTCAGCATATGCACGTACACATGCCACGTGGTAATCTCGGCCTACTAAATTTATTTTTACCAAGATTCCACCACAACATCTGTTTGAAAGTGAAACCAGTTTTTTTTTCCATGCAGGCTCTGTCAATCATAGCCAGGGGAGGTGTGGCTAGGGCTGCATAAACAGAAACAAAGTGATTTAACTCCTAAATGGCAGTGAATTGAGCAGTGAAATTGCAGGGGAATTATCTATACACTAAAACTGCTTTATTTAGCTAAAGTGATTTAGGTGACTATAGTGTTCCTTTAATATAAAGCCTACCTGTACCATTAAACCTTCAGACTTCTTCACCCTCAATATGGAGTTCTGTCTCTGATTGTAGGGAACCGCTATATCATAACCACTAGCTCTTGTACGAGCTGTTCCTGCTTCTCTCACGGATGACTCTGGGATCACTACAGTACCTCTCACTCTTGGGAAAAGGACGTCTCTGGCGGTGAAACCCTTCTACTACTAGGGGTACCGCTACAATGGACATCTATTTTACATATACAGGTGGAGGCCAGAAAACAGTTGTGTTACACTTTTTAATGCCAATAACCTCTTTATAATGTGCCTTGATTTGATTTCTGCCAAACTCCTGATTAAAATGTGTATGTTTTAATTTATCTTTGGCATTCTCAAACTTTAATTGTCGTTCTTACCCAGAGGCCAGGGTTCAATCCCATACATCTATATTGTCCTTTATAGGCATATGTTGTTGTTTCTTTTTTTGTAGTATTCAAAATAATTAAACCAAGGGGGCGTGGCCAAGGACCGCATGGAAGCAGTCGCATAGTGCGAGAGCTCCACCGACTTGTGGGCCCTACAGCGAGGATATCAGCACAGATCGCAAAAATAAACAGCCCATCTTGCCACCCGAGACACCCAAACTACTGTGGTGACTAAGTCAGGCAAGAAAATGAAGCAAAAAACCATAGACTCACATCTAAGTGCGCAGCAGATAGCGGGCATACAGGACCAAGATGGCGCCGGTGAACCGCGATCTCCTACATCTGAATAGCTGGAGACAGCCAGAGCGGATTCCACAGCTCTACTATACTCCCGGCCACAGATGCCTCGTTAAGCAACATGTTAAATGACTTAAAAGCAGCACTACGCAGAGACTTCCAAAAAATAGCGGCAGACATAAGAGCTGACATTCAGGCCCTAGGGGACAGAACTTCCCATCTTGAAGAGAAGACAGAGGGTATCCTGGAAGCTCATAATGACCTGGCAGATGCACATGCAGCAATAGAAAACAAGGTCAGATATCTACAGGGCCGGACTGGGGATTCCAAAGCAGCCCTGGAAAAAAAAAAATCTATGCCAGCCCCATAAGTCATTGCGCCATATATGTCTTGCCACCCTAGATGATTGATATATATATATATATATATATCCAATATAAAATATTGGTCCTTCAGAGTAAAATTTTTAATTATACAGTAAGCATACTCACATGCAGACACAGACCATCTCACTGACACAAGATGATTGATACACAGCCTCATAGACAAACAATCTCACTGATATACATAAGGTCATTGACATAAAAACACAAGCTCACTCAGTAGCAGGCACACACACACAAGCAAGCCCACTCACTAGCAGGCACGCACACACACACAGCTTAATGTAGTGGCTCTGGTGTCTATAGCCTGTCCCTGCAGGCTTTTCAATGTAAACACTGACTTTTTAGAGAAAAGGCAATGTTTACATTGCTTCCTTGTTACAGACACTAAGACGGTCACTAGAGGTGCTTCCTGTGTCAGTGCGGATTGGCTGATGATCTCAGTCGTAGAGGCAGGGCCAGTCAAGGGGAGACCAGCACGACGTGGGGGGAAAACAAAGGTGAGTAAAACACACATACACACACACATACCATGACAGACACACACCATGACACAGACAGACCATGACACAGACACAGACACACACACACACCGTGACAGACACACCATGACACAGACAGACATACACATACCATGACAGACACACACCTTAAAAAAAGACATACACACCTTGACACACACACACACACACACACCATAACACAGACAGACCGTGACACACACACACACACCACACGACACAGAGAGACCATGACACAGACAGACACACATTACATGACACAGACAGACACACACACACCATGACAAACACACACACCGTGACACAGACAGACACACACCATGACACAGACACACACCATGACACAGATACACATTGCATGACACAGACAGACACACGATGACACAGACAGACACACCATGACACAGACAGACACACCATGACACAGACAGACACACACACCATGACACAAACAGACACACTGTCAGGATATTGACAGGGATCCAATACGCAGAGTGCGGACAGGAGGAGGTACGTATACCGGACCTTAGAATGGCCGGACTAACGTATGGACAAACAAGAATAGTCAAAAGGTAAGCCGAGGTCGAGGGAGCCGGAGGACAGGTAAGCGAGGAACAAGCCGGGTCAAAGGAGAGGAGAGAGAGCAACAGGACAAAGGTACAAGCAAGGTCAAAACCGAAAACACTAAGAGAGAGAACGCGCTGAGTGACTAGCAAGCTAGAACCACGACAGGGCAATGAGCAGTAGTAAAAGTTCCCTTAAATACCCTGTCACCTTAATTGAGACCATGCCCCCAAAAGGTCCGGAATTGCGGTTCCCGGCACTTCACGTTAATGATGACGTCATGACGTCGATGCTAGCCGTCGCGTCATAAAAGGAGGAGCTAGCGCGGCCGGCGCGAAAACGGCCGGAATTGCCGAAATGCTAGGGGAGGGGAGCCCCTATGAAGAGAGGCTGTCATCCTCGGAGGCAACATTAACAGGTAACCTGACAGTACCCTCCCTTTTAGAAACGCCCACCGGGCGGATGGGACCGGGCTTAGAAGGGAATCGAACGTGGAAGGCTCAAAGAAGACGTGGAGCATGCACGTCTTCACAAGGAACCCAAGATCTCTCTACTGGACCATAACCCTTCCAGTCTATGAGGTATTGTAACTTCCCCCTGGAAATACGAGAATCAAGAATGGACCTAACAATATATTCTTCCTGACCATCCACTCGAACCGATGATGGAGGAGCAGAGTGGGAAGAAAACCTGTTACAAACAAGAGGTTTCAATAAAGACACATGAAAAGAGTTAGGGATACGTAGAGTAGGAGGCAGGTCCAGCAAATAAGAAACCGGGTTGATCCTCCTCAACACCCTGTAAGGACCTATGTAACGAGGAGCAAACTTCAAGGAATGTGTCTGGTACTCAACCAGACCCTATCACCCGGAGAAAAAACAGGAGCGGGCCGTCTACGCCTATCAGCATGCATCTTAAACACCGCGGAACTACGCGTAAGAATTTGTCGAGTCTGATCCCACAACTTTCTCAGGTTGGCTATATGAACATCAACCGACGGTAAACCCTGGGAAGGAGACACTGACGGAAGAATAGTAGGGTTAAAGCCATAGTTCAAGAAAAAGGGGCTATTACGAGTGGAACCACAAACAAGGTTGTTGTGAGCAAACTCCGCCCAAGGAATCAGACCGACCCAGTCATCCTGGTGTTCAGAAACAAAACAACGTAGATATTGCTCAATTTTTTGGTTAGTGCGTTCGGCTGCTCCGTTAGATTGAGGATGATAGGCCGAAGAAAAATTCAGTTTGATGCCCAACTGGGAACAGAAGGATCTCCAAAAACGGGAAATAAACTGGGACCCCCTGTCAGACACAATCTCATTGGGAATACCATGTAAACGAAAAATCTCCTTAGCAAATATCACGGCCAGTTCGGGTGAAGAAGGAAGTTTAGGCAAGGGGATGAAATGAGCCATTTTGGTAAACCTGTCAAGAACCGTGAGGATAACAGTGTGTCTATTAGAAACCGGCAAATCAACAATAAAATCCATAGCCAAACTAGCCCAAGGTTTGTTGGGAACGACTAAGGGCTGCAATAGACCACAAGGAAGGGCCTGTGGGAGTTTATTCCTAACACAGATATCGCAGGCCTTGACAAAGTCTTCCACATCCCTCCGTAAATTAGGCCACCAGAAGTCTTTGGAAATCAGGCAGCAAGTTTTGTGGATGCCGGGGTGACCGGCAAACTTGCTATCGTGAAAACATCGAATAATGTCCAATTGGAATTTGGGAGACACGAAGAAGCGGCCCTCAGGAGTACGCTCGGGAGCAAGAGATTGTTCGTTCATTATATCTACGAGCAATGGAGAGTGTATTTTGACATTGGTGTTGGCGATAATGTTGTTTTCAGGAACAATAGGAGACAATATGTCTTCTGTAATAGTGATAGGTTCGTGCTGACGAGACAATGCGTCTGCTTTGGTGTTTTTAGAACCCGGCCTGTAAGTAAGTATGTAATTGAAATGTGTAAGGAACATAGACCAACGTGCTTGCCTGGCAGATAATCTTTTGGCCTCCCCAATGTAAGATAAATTTTTGTGATCAGTCAAGATAGTAACCGGGAGAACAGTGCCCTCTAACAAATGTCTCCATTCCTTTAATGCCATAATAATAGCTAAGAGTTCTCTGTCACCAATATCATATCTCCTTTCTGTGTGTGATAATTTCTTGGAAAAAAAACCGCAAGGGTGTAACGGCTTATCTAAACTTTGTCTTTGGGACAATACTGCGCCTATCCCTGTTTCAGACGCATCAACTTCAAGCAAAAAGGGCAGAGAGGTATCAGGATGAACTAATACAGGTGCTGAAGCAAAAGTCTGTTTGAGCGTTTCGAAAGCAGATAAAGCCTCAGTAGACCACGTTTTGGTATCGGCTCCTTGTTTAGTCATATTAGTGATAGGAGCGATAACAGAGGAGTACCCTTTAATGAAACGTCTGTAATAATTAGAAAATCCAATAAATCTTTGTATGGCTTTGAGTCCCTTGGGTAAAGGCCAATCTAAAATCGATTTTAGTTTGATCGGGTCCATCATAAACCCATCCTTGGAAATTACGTAGCCTAAGAAAGTTACCTGAGACTGATCAAAGCTACATTTCTCCAATTTACAATACAATCCATGTTGTAAAAGTTTCTGTAATACCTTTCTGACTTGTCTGTGATGTGAGTCAATGTCCCTAGAATGTATTAGGATATCATCCAAATATACAATCACACATTCGTGTTGAAATTCTCTAAGGACCTCATTAATCAAGTCTTGGAAGACGGCCGGGGCATTGCAAAGCCCAAACGGCATTACGGTATACTCATAATGTCCGTAACGGGTATTGAATGCTGTCATCCATTCATCTCCTTGTTTAATTCTCACCAAGTTATATGCTCCTCTCAAGTCAAGTTTGGTAAAAATACTGGAGCCCTTTAGCCTGTCAAAGAGTTCAGTAATCAAAGGAATGGGGTAAGCATTCCTGATGGTAATTTTGTTCAATCCCCGATAGTCTATGCAAGGACGTAAGGTACCGTCTTTCTTTTCTACAAAAAAGAAACCTGCCCCCGCCGGAGATGAAGACTTTCTAATAAATCCTTTGTCTAGATTTTCCTTGATGTATTCCTCTAAAACTAAGTTTTCCCAAAAGGTCCAGAATTGCGGTTCCCGGCACTTCACGTTAATGATGACGTCATGACGTCGATGCTAGCCGTCGCGTCATAAAAGGGGGAGGAGCTAGCGCGGCCGGCGCGAAAACGGCCGGAATTGCCGAAATGCTAGGGGAGGGGAGCCCCTATGAAGAGAGGCTGTCATCCTCGGAGGCAACATTAACAGGTAACCTGACAGTACCCCCCCTTTTAGAAACGCCCACCGGGCGGATGGGACCGGGCTTAGAAGGGAATCGAACGTGGAAGGCTCAAAGAAGACGAGGAGAATGCACGTCTTCACAAGGAACCCAAGATCTCTCTACTGGACCATAACCCTTCCAGTCTATGAGGTATTGTAACTTCCCCCTGGAAATACGAGAATCAAGAATGGACCTAACAATATATTCTTCCTGACCATCCACTCGAACCGATGATGGAGGAGCAGAGTGGGAAGAAAACCTGTTACAAACAAGAGGTTTCAATAAAGACACATGAAAAGAGTTAGGGATACGTAGAGTAGGAGGCAGGTCCAGCAAATAAGAAACCGGGTTGATCCTCCTCAACACCCTGTAAGGACCTATGTAACGAGGAGCAAACTTCAAGGAATGTGTCTGGTACTCAACCAGACCCTATCACCCGGAGAAAAAACAGGAGCGGGCCGTCTACGCCTATCAGCATGCATCTTAAACACCGCGGAACTACGCGTAAGAATTTGTCGAGTCTGATCCCACAACTTTCTCAGGTTGGCTATATGAACATCAACCGACGGTAAACCCTGGGAAGGAGACACCGACGGAAGAATAGTAGGGTTAAAGCCATAGTTCAAGAAAAAGGGGCTATTACGAGTGGAACCACAAACAAGGTTGTTGTGAGCAAACTCCGCCCAAGGAATCAGACCGACCCAATCGTCCTGGTGTTCAGAAACAAAACAACGTAGATATTGCTCAATTTTCTGGTTAGTGCGTTCGGCTGCTCCGTTAGATTGAGGATGATAGGCCGAAGAAAAATTCAGCTTGATGCCCAACTGGGAACAGAAGGATCTCCAAAAACGGGAAATAAACTGGGACCCCCTGTCAGACACAATCTCATTGGGAATACCATGTAAACGAAAAATCTCCTTAGCAAATATCACGGCCAGTTCGGGTGAAGAAGGAAGTTTAGGCAAGGGGATGAAATGAGCCATTTTGGTAAACCTGTCAAGAACCATGAGGATAACAGTGTGTCTATTAGAAACCGGCAAATCAACAATAAAATCCATAGCCAAACTAGCCCAAGGTTTGTTGGGAACGACTAAGGGCTGCAATAGACCACAAGGAAGGGCCTGTGGGAGTTTATTCCTAACACAGATATCGCAGGCCTTGACAAAGTCTTCCACATCCCTCCGTAAATTAGGCCACCAGAAGTCTTTGGAAATCGGGCAGCAAGTTTTGTGGATGCCGGGGTGACCGGCAAACTTGCTATCGTGAAAACATCGAATAATGTCCAATTGGAATTTGGGAGACACGAAGAAGCGGCCCTCAGGAGTACGCTCGGGAGCAAGAGATTGTTCGTTCATTATATCTACGAGCAATGGAGAGTGTATTTTGACATTGGTGTTGGCGATAATGTTGTTTTCAGGAACAATAGGAGACAATATGTCTTCTGTAATAGTGATAGGTTCGTGCTGACGAGACAATGCGTCTGCTTTGGTGTTTTTAGAACCCGGCCTGTAAGTAAGTATGTAATTGAAATGTGTAAGGAACATAGACCAACGTGCTTGCCTGGCAGATAATCTTTTGGCCTCCCCAATGTAAGATAAATTTTTGTGATCAGTCAAGATAGTAACCGGGAGAACAGTGCCCTCTAACAAATGTCTCCATTCCTTTAATGCCATAATAATAGCTAAGAGTTCTCTGTCACCAATATCATATCTCCTTTCTGTGTGTGATAATTTCTTGGAAAAAAAACCGCAAGGGTGTAACGGCTTATCTAAACTTTGTCTTTGGGACAATACTGCGCCTATCCCTGTTTCAGACGCATCAACTTCAAGCAAAAAGGGCAGAGAGGTATCAGGATGAACTAATACAGGTGCTGAAGCAAAAGTCTGTTTGAGCGTTTCGAAAGCAGATAAAGCCTCAGTAGACCACGTTTTGGTATCGGCTCCTTGTTTAGTCATATTAGTGATAGGAGCGATAACAGAGGAGTACCCTTTAATGAAACGTCTGTAATAATTAGAAAATCCAATAAATCTTTGTATGGCTTTGAGTCCCTTGGGTAAAGGCCAATCTAAAATCGATTTTAGTTTGATCGGGTCCATCATAAACCCGTCCTTGGAAATTACGTAGCCTAAGAAAGTTACCTGAGACTGATCAAAGCTACATTTCTCCAATTTACAATACAATCCATGTTGTAAAAGTTTCTGTAATACCTTTCTGACTTGTCTGTGATGTGAGTCAATGTCCCTAGAATGTATTAGTATATCATCCAAATATACAATCACACATTCGTGTTGAAATTCTCTAAGGACCTCATTAATCAAGTCTTGGAAGACGGCCGGGGCATTGCAAAGCCCAAACGGCATTACGGTATACTCATAATGTCCGTAACGGGTATTGAATGCTGTCATCCATTCATCTCCTTGTTTAATTCTCACCAAGTTATATGCTCCTCTCAAGTCAAGTTTGGTAAAAATACTGGAGCCCTTTAGTCTGTCAAAGAGTTCAGTAATCAAAGGAATGGGGTAAGCATTCCTGATGGTAATTTTGTTCAATCCCCGATAGTCTATGCAAGGACGTAAGGTACCGTCTTTCTTTTCTACAAAAAAGAAACCTGCCCCCGCCGGAGATGAAGACTTTCTAATAAATCCTTTGTCTAGATTTTCCTTGATGTATTCCTCTAAAACTAAGTTTTCTTTGGTAGACAGAGGGTACACCGTACCCCTAGGAGGCATAGTACCAGGCAAAAGTTTAATAGTACAGTCATAAGACCAGTGGGGAGGTAAAGTATCCACCTTACTCTTGTCAAATACAGACTTGAGATCTAGATACTGAGATGGTATCTGGACATCTGTGGATTGGGAAGAGTTGGTATAAGATTTTACTGGGCAAACAGAAGTGACTCTCTGCAGACATTTCTTTCTACAACCAGTTCCCCAAGAAACGATTTCTCCACCTTCCCAGTCAATCTGAGGGTTGTGTCTCTTGAGCCAAGAATATCCTAGCACCACTGGGACAGCCGGGGAGGATATTAACAGGAGGGATATCATCTCCTCGTGGAGGATACCAATAGTAAGTTTAATGGGTTTAGTCTCATGGAATATTACTGGTTCAGATAAAGGTCTACCATCTATGGCCTCACCGGCCAAGGGTGTATCTCTCAGTTGGAATGGGAGACAATGCTTATTAGCGAAAGTTTGGTCTATAAAGCTTTCTGCTGCTCCAGAGTCTAACAACGCCATCATAGATATAGTACCACTTTTCCAAGCTAGAGAGACAGGAATCAGAAGCCTATGGTCTTTATCATTATACATAGAGGACAGTATAGAAACACCCAAGGCCCGTCCTCTAGGGGAACTTAGGTGCGAGCGTTTCCCGGGCGATTAGGGCAATTAAGACGTAGGTGACCTCTCCGCCCGCAGTATAAACAGAGACCCTCCCTTCTTCTGTACTGTCTCTCGGCCTCAGATAAGCGAGTATTACCTATTTGCATAGGTTCTGGTGGAGTAGGATTGTAGGAGTCAGGGTTCTGAAAGGAGGGAGCGAGTCTTACAGGAGGTCTACTAACTCTTTCCCGAGTATTCTGCCTCTGTCTCATGCGTTCATCTATTCTGGAAATGAAAGACACTAAATCTTCTAAATTTTCTGGAAGTTCTCTTGTGGCAATCTCATCTAGAATCTCATCAGACAACCCATTCAAGAATACATCCATAAAAGCTTGTTCGTTCCATTTCACCTCTGCTGCCAGTGATCTAAACTCTAATGCATATTCTACAAGGGTTCTATTCTGTTGTTTAAGGCGTAACAGAGATCTGGCAGCATTAATCTTCCTTCCTGGGGGGTCAAAAGTCCTTCTGAACGCTGTGACAAAAGCAGTATAGTTGTAGACTAAAGGATTATCATTCTCCCAAAGGGGATTGGCCCATCTAAGTGCTTTGTCTATTAGCAGTGTTATAATGAAGCCTACTTTAGCCCT
Source organism: Pelobates cultripes (assembly GCA_933207985.1). Classification (NCBI taxonomy): domain Eukaryota; kingdom Metazoa; phylum Chordata; class Amphibia; order Anura; family Pelobatidae; genus Pelobates; species Pelobates cultripes. The sequence goes on from OW240916.1 coordinate 228,680,285, forward strand.
GTCAGTAGGATAAGCCCGGGGTTGAAGTTCGAAATGTATGCTTATCTGGTTTAAAAAACCTCGACAAGCATCAGGCGAACCCCCATAACGTAACGGGGAAGTGACATGGGAAGATGCGCCTACAGTGGCTACTTCCAAACCAGTACTTAGCGGGTGGCTAGCTGTAGAACGTATTTCTTCTGACTGGGTACTGGGACGTGCTAGCAAAGTTTGTAACGCTAGAGCCATTTGGTCCATTCTATGGTCCATGGCCTCAAATCTGGGGTCAGGAGGACTAGCACCTGCAGGATCCATGTGGCCCTGTCGTAATGTCAGGATATTGACAGGGATCCAATACGCAGAGGAGGAGGTACGTATACCGGACCTTATAATGGCCGGACTAACGTATGGACAAACAAGAATAGTCAAAAGGTAAGCCGAGGTCGAGGGAGCCGGAGGACAGGTAAGCGAGGAACAAGCCGGGTCAAAGGAGAGGAGAGAGCAACAGGACAAAGGTACAAGAAAGGTCAAAACCGAAAACACTAAGAGAGAGAACGCGCTGAGTGATTAGCAAGCTAGAACCACGACAGGGCAATGAGCAGTAGTAAAAGTTCCCTTAAATACCCTGTCACCTTAATTGAGACCACGCCCCCAAAAGGTCCGGAATTGCGGTTCCCGGCACTTCACGTTAATGATGACGTCATGACGTCGATGCTAGCCGTCGCGTCATAAAAGGGGGAGGAGCTAGCGCGGCCGGCGCAAAAACGGCCAGAATTGCCGAAATGCTAGGGGAGGGGAGCCCCTATGAAGAGAGGCTGTCATCCTCGGAGGCAACATTAACAGGTAACCTGACACACACACACACCATGACACAAACAGACACACACACCATGACACAGACAAACATTGCATGACACAGACAAACATTGCATGACACAGACACACATACATATCATATTCCGGCCCCGGTCTCATTAAGCAGTGCACTGGGGAGGGGGAGCAGAGACAGAACAGCCAGCTCCCGCTGCGGCCGCCATAGGAGCTCCCTCTGCGGCCGCAGGTCAGCCAGGTGCCGACGGCCCACCGGGAAATTTCCCGGTATCGCGGTGGGCCAGTCCGGCCCTGGATATCTAGAAGGGAAGATAGCTGATAATGAAGACAGAGACCGGAGGAACAACATTAGACTTCGCGGAATACCCGAAACTGTAGGGCCACAAGACCTAGCTCAATTTGCGCAGAATTTATTTAAAGCCCTACTCCCAACACAGGTAGAAGAAGATCTCCGCTTAGACAGAATATACAGGTTGCCAAAACCCAGGCACCTGCCGGCATCCACACCTAAAAATTTTATCACCAGAATCCATTATTTTACAGTCAAAGACCAAATAATGCAGGCATCCAGATCCGACGCTACCCTCCCAGGAGAATACGCAGACGTAAAACTTTTTATTGATTTGTCAGCAGCTACCATGTACAAGAGACGGTTGTTTGCACCCATTACAACAACTCTACGTAACGCTATTATCATGTGTAAATGGGGCTTCCCAGCCAAACTGATAATCAACAGAAATGGAGTAAACCGAGCGATCCTTTCACCAGAAGATGGACAAAAATGCTGGAAGATTGGAACATACCCGTTCCAAAGAACGACCAACAAAGATCAGGCACACCACCGCAACGAAAAATGGCGAAAGACTGTCAACAAGTGCCGTGGAACACAATGATCCCGTGGTCCGGCAGAAACTCCGTACCTGAGGTCCTGATACGACCACACTAGGACACGTAACATGTTCAACCACTATTTGTTTTATTGTTATACTTTGTTAAATGTTTTATTCTGATGCATGTCTCTACCAACAATGCGACTACAGCTAGAGGTCCACAGTCGATATCGAGTTAATGTTACATTTGATTCCTCTACACCTTATAAACTTACTACTGTAAATAAGTATACCTGCACCAACCCCCCATACGGCTTACAAGTTAAGCCTACGCATATCCATTTGCAAACTACTGCATTCAGCTCTAGGGGCTAACGGACAAGTGTACATAGTTTTGTTCCACCCTACCCCTCCCCAACTGCCAATACCTACAGTCAAGGTAACAGATAGCAACAAACGTACCCTCAGCTATATACATCTTATACCAATTCCCAACACCCTCTCAAACTCTAACTAAAAGCTAGAATGACATTAAAGATCTTCTCTCTTAATACCAAGGGATTGAACTCATCTAATAAATGCAGACTAGCTCTGCAAGAGGCCAAAAGGCAAGGAGGGCAGGTGGCATACTTCCAGAAAACTTTAAGTGGGGATCCAAACCCAAATTCAACTCCCCTTGGTTCCCAGTTGATTATCATACCTGCTATCGTAAAGAGGAGAGGTGTGTCAATACTAATAAACAAAAATGTTGCTTTTGAATTAGTCCGAAAGATTGGTGAAAGGCAGATATCTCATTCTACAATGTTGTCTTAACAATCAACCGTATACGCTGATGAATGTTTATAGCCCTAATGAAAACCAAACTGTGTTCATTACTAATATCTTCTCTCTCTTGTCAATATATAGTTTTGGGGAGGTAATCATTGGAGGTGGCACTAACTTTCACCTGGACGTTAATTTGGACTTGTCCGCTTCAGGAACGGTAACCACAACAACTTAAAAAAAAAAAAGACACACACAGACAAACAACATTTGCCAAACACTAATGACACATAACTTTGTAGATCCATGGAGAATATTACACCCAGCTGAAATTAATTACACCTGCTATACTGCAGCACACAATAGCTATTCCAGGATAGATAGGTTCCTACTTAAATCCACATCCCTTGAAAGAGTGGTACACACAGACATTGGGGTTATCTCTTGGTCTGACCACGCCCCTATCACATTGACAATGACAGAACAATTCCCCTCAAATGGTCGCACCTCCTGGAGACTAAATGAGCCCCTGCTTAATGACCCCGGGGTGATTTCCCAAATCACATCGGATCTCCAACACTATTTTGCAGAAAACACGCAAAACGGCACTTCACCAGATTACCTCTGGCTAGCTCATTAAGCAGTGATAAGAGGCAACTTCATAAAACATGCAAGCCTAGCCAAAAAAACGCGCCAAGCACAATACCTACAAATACTTACAGACATAACCTCGCTCACTCACGAAAATAAACACTCACCATCGCCTACTACACAAACCGCTCTACTTCAAGCACACGCAAAAGAGATTTCGAACTAGCTAAAACAACATATCTACTACAAAAGGCTAAGCACAAATTCTTTGCCTATGGTAATAAAGCGGGTGCAAAATTGGCATCACAACTTAAACAAAGATCAGCCGCCTCCAGGATTGCCTTCCTAAACAACTGTAAAGGTCAAAAAATTATGGACCCAAAAAAAATAGTAAATGAATTTGCAGAATACTACCAGAAAATGTATAACCTTAGTGAAGAGGGAGGGGTAAAGGTTCCCACACACGAGGACATAAACAAATACTTAGAGGATGTCCACCTGCCATCCCTGTCACCAGTGGTGTATCCTAGTTTTGTGCTGCCCTAGGCAGGACAAAACTCAGGCGCCCCCCCCCGCGCCAGCCCCCCCCCAAGCCTTCTAAATACACACACACACACACACTCATTCACTGGCAGATACGCATACACTCGCTAACAGAAACACACACACACACACTCACTAACAGACACACTCACTAACAGACAGACACTCACACACACATTAACAGACACACACTAACTGACACACACTCACAGGCAAACACACAGTCAGACACACACACACACAGGCAAACACACACAGGCAAACAAACACACTCACTGACACACAGTCAGACACACATACACACTAACAGACAAACACAGTCAGACACACACACTAACAGACACACACACACACTCACACTCACACAGTCAGACACACACACATTAACAGACACACACTCACTGATACACACACTCACAGGCAAACACACTAACAGACACACACATAGTCAGACACACACACTCACTAGCAGACACACACTCACTGACACAGTAAGACACACACAGTCAGACACACAGTCAGACACACAGTCAGACACACTAACAGACACACACTAACAGACACACACTAACAGACACACACCCACTCATTAGCAGACACACACACACACATTAACAGACACACTCACAGACATATACACACACTCACTCACATTAACACATTTTTTTTTTACCCCCCCCAACCTCCTTACCTTTGGGAATGCTGGGGGGGGGTCCCTCTCTCCCTGGTGGTCCAGTGGCTGCTGGGCGGGCGGGAGGCTGGCGAGGGAGCTCTTCCTCTGAGCTGTCTGCTCAGCTCCCTCGCGCGCCGCAGAGTGAGGCTTGGAGCCGGGTTGATGACGTCATATTCCGGCTCCCAGCCTCACTCTGCGGCGCGCGAGGGAGCTGAGCAGTCAGCTCAGAGGAAGTGCTCCCTCGCCAGCCGCCCGCCCAGCACCGCCCGCCAGCCAGCCCAGCGCCCAGCATGTCTGTTAGCTGCGAGGCTAACTAAGCATTTGCCCTGGGCATTTGGGGGGCGGCGTTTTTTGCTGCCCCCGGAAAATGCCGCCCAAGGCAAATGCCTTGTTTGCCTCGCGGCTAAAACGCCCCTGCCTGATACAGAACATCTACTTAAGCAACCAATATCTCATGAAGAGATAGCAAAAGCCAAAGCAGACCTCCTCTCAAACAAACAGAACCTGATGGCTTACCGAATAGATATTACAAAGAGTTCTCCAAGCTCCTAATACCCCATCTCATAAACTTATACCAACATAGTTTCAGAAAAGGTACATTACCAACAGAGATGCTCTTAGCACATATCTCCACCTTACCCAAGCCTCCCATGAAATGCAAAAATTTCAGACCAATATCCCTCCTGAATAGCGATGCCAAACTATATGCAAAAATAATCAGCAACCGACTTGCTCCCATGTTGGTCGGTTTGGTACATAAGGGGACGTCAAGGCTCAGATAACACCCGAAAAGTCCTTGACATACTGGCCTCGATGGAACGCAATACGGTTTGAGGCCTTCTCCTTGCACCCGATGCGGAGAAGGCCTTCAACAGACTCAACTAGTCATATATGCAGCAGGTGCTCCTGAAATTTGGATTACCCCCTGAGTTTATCAAAGGTATTATGGCACTATATGTGACACCAGCGGCCAAAGTCTCACATGGAGGATTTCTCTCCGATTTGTTCCCTATAACAAACGGGACTCGACAGGGTTGCCCTCTTTCCCTTTGCTCTAATTCTATTCCTTGAACCCCTCGCCCAGAAAATATGCATGCACCCAGATATACAAGGCATTACAGCCATGGGAAGGGAATACAAGTTGGCGTTATTCGCTGATGACATCCTAGTGACACTAGGAAACCCACAAGAATCAGTACCATACCTTATGGAGACACTGTCAAGGTTTGGTGACATATGACATTACCGCCTAAACCAGGACAAAACCCAGGCCCTGCCAATTAACCTCCCTCGGAATACTAAAACCTCCCTAAAAGAAAAATACGCTTTTGATTGGAGGGTGTCATTCCTAACATACCTAGGTGTTAAAATCGCACCCTCACTAGCCGAAGTAGTAAAAATCAACCACCACACCCTCCCGCAACAATGCACAAAGGAGGTTCATAAGTGGTCACAGACAAAGATCTCATGGCTCGGGAAAATTAATGCATTTAAGATGATGGTTCTACCGAAGTTACTGTATGTTTTTAGAATGCTTCCCATTCAGATCCCACAAACACTCATCAAATCACTACAAAATACATGCAGCAAGTTTATTTGGGGTAATATAAGACCACGCATATCACGCACAGTGTTACAGAAACACACTAAACAAGGAGGTGTTGGATTACTGAACATAGGCCTTTACTACAGAGCCTCAATCTTAACAGCAGGGATACTGATGCATGCCCCAGAGGGGATTATCCAATGGGTCGATATGGAGAAAGCTCAATTTCGAGAAAACACAGCACTAGACTACATGTGGACCCCAAGAAAACATAGGTCACCCAAAGTTGATCTACTCCCCACCACAAAACTTACACTCCAAATTTGGACAAACTTCTTGGAGTCCCTAGGAAATAAGCACACGTTCCACACCAAAGCACCAACAACAGCCTTAAAGGCTATCTCACCAGACATGCACATCCAGACCTGGTTACAGGCAGGAATTATACACATCTACCACCTACTCCAACCCCGAGGTGTGCTGCCATTCCCTAATATACAAAAGATATGGAACTTACCTGCCAGCGCCATATTCACATATCTACAAATAAAGGGCATCATCACCTCACATGTAAAACGACAACACCCCACTCCCAACCCAATATCCCTCCCAGCAAAAGCGATAATAAAACGCTGTTGGGGTAACCCCATAAAGCCAAAGGCTATCTCCATTTGCTACAAAGCGTGGGAGGCCACCCTAACCCCGGTTACACCACACTGCAAAACACTATGGGAAAATGACTGCTCCATACAACTCACAGATGAGGATTGGATTCATGCACTCAATGATCTATCCAAATGGACATGATGTTATACACACATAGAAGCACACAGAAAGCTGCTATACAGGTGGTACTTGACCCCAAACAAGCTCCACAAAATATACCCAAACACGTCCCCACTCTGTTGGAGATGTAATGCAGCAGAGGGCACACTGATACATATATGGTGGACATGTCCTACCATCCAACCCCAATGGAGGGACGTACAACACACGCTCCATGCCCTACAGGTGCGTGACATCTCAAAAACCCCAGAGATTTCTCTACTCATGCGTTTCCCACCACTATTCAACAAAGCACACAAACAACTAAGCGCAATCACCATACTAGCAGCCCGCAACCTACTAGCTTTCAACTGGAAATCCACTCTATGCCCAACTAGATCCCAGCTATGGGACAAAATACAACAATTTTACACTTTAGAACGTATGGCCTTATCCGACAAAGAGACACAAGTATTCCACACAACTTGGTCCCAGTGGGTCAGGTTAAGTGCAAATAAACAATAAAAATGTGACACCGTTATAGCCATAACCTCATACCCACATGTCCACCCCATGTCCGTATTGACTGCAACACCACAACAAACGAATAAAGCACTAAAAACAGCACGTACCTCCCACGCACAATTAAAAGACCCGAAACCTTTACCTCCAAAACCAAAGGCGGAGAGGATTGTAACCCACCGAAAAGCACTCTCACAGTCCTCTACCCCCCTTTTAACCAATGGGATATCATAAAATGCGTTACTGAATGTTTATTTCATAGCAGGTCCTATTATTGGTATTATATAACAAGCAATAGAGTGTATTAACCTGTTTGAGACAAATGTCACCGTACAACAACCATGTATCATGTGTCATGTTACCCTGCTGAACTGCCTGTATTGCCTTCCCTTTTTCTTATGTTAAAATTAATTTCTCCTGTCAATGTCGAGATGTTATTGAATGCTAAAGACCAATAAAAACTATATTGGAAAAAAAAAATAATTAAACCAAGTCTTTTAAAGCGAGTTGAGGAATTACAATAGAACGTGCAATTCAATTTTAAAGCATAGCCTGTTCTGAAGATATTGCAAAAAAGGAAGGGCCTATTCTGTTGTATATATTTACCCAGGGCATCTATTTGGACCCCTTTTATTATAAACTATGCTTAGTACTTGAAAATGTAACCAATGTTACTGCATGCTAAACTGACTGATAAGGTCCTAACACCTCTTAGACATGTTCAGCTAAATACCAAGAGGGAAATGTGGTCACTCTCAAGTTATGTAAGCATATCAGTATCAATCTAACATTCGTTTCCACATAGCTTTCCAGCCCACACCCAGAACATAGTACTTAGAAATGAAAAACACCATAGACATTAAAATGGACAAATTTAATAAGCACCCTTATTTAAAGTATGGAGGAATTGCATTCCAAATGCCACATACCAGTAGGGTGCTGCAATGAAGACCCTGTAGTTGTATGAGTGTAACATCAATATAATGCTGCAGAAAAAGCAAGGATCATTAAAATGGGTGCCATGTGGCTAAGGTTTGGGATAGATTGTTTAGCTTTAGGGTCATCTTGTAAGTTTATGGGGTTAAGGTTTAGAGCAGGGATGCCCAAAACATAGATCCCCTGGTAGAACTACAACTGCCATGATCCTTCACATGCAGGCCTGGACTGGCCATTGGGCAGGGGAGATTACAGGATCTATCCGAGTGCCAGCCCTGCTGTGTGCCTTCATGGGCCAATAGGGAGATCAAAGATCTCCCACACCAGCCCACAGGCACGAACATCCTGCCGCAGCTGGGGAAGGAATGAGGCAGGAAAGGACTCGGGAAGCTCTAGCCAGCAGCTCCGCCGGGTTCCTCTTGTGAAGTCGGAGCGTTGCTGCATTTACCACGGCAACACTCAGATCTCGTGAGGGGAAATCTAGCCCTGTAGGCTAGAGTTCACTCTCACCACTAGAACCACCAGGAATGGATGGCAGCACGGTTCCCCCCTCCATGGCAGCACGGCTCCCTCACCCCCAGGCTAAAGGCAAGAGGGGAGGGGGGGGATATAAACTTAAAAAAAAAAAAAAAAGAATTATTTTAATTTAAAAACATATTCACACACAGCACACTCACACAAACAGCACCCACCCACACACACACACACCAAATACACACAGCACACTAACAGCTTCCCTATGCACACACTACATTCCTTGTAAGCAAACACATACAACATTCTCTAAACACACCCTCGCTACAACCCCTACACGCACTACATCACCTATATACACACACACTCTCTACAGCCCTTAGCCACACAAATTACACCACAAACACTAATTAAATCAACCTATTTACGCAATACCACACCACAATCAGCTCACTCTATTCCACAAGCAGCAAACACATACACAATACACTTTCCTGGCCCTTTTGTCCTATGGCAGTGACGGCGAACCTATGGCACGCGTGCCACAGGTGGCACGCCGGGCCCTTTCTGTGGGCACGCGGCCACAGGTTCGCCATCAATGCAGAGTAGGCACCTGCCTGCCCGAAACGGCAGGCGCCTACTCTGCTTCCGGGTCGGGAGGCAGGGGGAGGGCTCCAGGAAGCAGCTCCCCTGTCCTCCCGCGCGATGCTGTGTGGAGCGTTGCCGCGCGTTACCATGGCAACGCTCCACACAGCATGGGAGGACAGGGGAGCTGCTTCCTGGAGCCCTCCCCCTGCAGTGCTTACCACCACCGGACCACCAGGGATCGCTGTGTCCCCCCCCCCACTTCATTAAAGGTAAGAAGGAGGGGGGGGGTACTGACACACAGCACCCTTACCCCCCCAGCAGTAACCCCTACCCTCCCCAGCAGAACCCCTACCCCTAACCCCAGCAGTACCCCCTACCCTCCCCAGCAGTAACCCCTACACCCCCAGCAGCACCCCTACCCTGCCCAGCAGTAACCCCTACCCTGCCCAGCAGTAACCCCTACCCTCCCCAGCAAGTAACCCCAACCCCCCAGCAGTACCCCTAACCCCCAGCAGTAACCCCTACCCTCCCCAGCAGTAACCCCTAACCCCCCAGCAGTAACCCCTACCCTCACCAGCAGTAACCCCTACCCCCCTCACCAGCAGTAACCCTACCTCCCCAGCAGTAACCCCTAACCCCAGCAGTAACCCCCACCCCCACCAGTAACCCCCACCCCCACCAGCAGTAACCCCTCACCCCCCAGCAGTAACCCCCACCTCCCCAGCAGTACCCCCTACCCCCCAGCAGTAACCCCTACCCCCCAGCAGCAACCCCTACCCCCCAGCAGTAACCCCTAACCCCCCCCAGCAGCACCCCTACCCCCACACAACCACCCCACACATACCCCTACCCCCACACACAGTACCCCCAACCCCCAGCAGTACCCCTAACCCCCAGCAGTACCCCTAACCCCCCATACACAGTACCCCTACCCCCCCAGCAGTACCCCTAACCCCCCAGCAGTACCCCCCACCCCCAGCAGTACCCCTACCCCCCCCACAGCAGTACCCCTACCCCACACACAAAAGTCCCCCAACCCTCCCAGCAGTAACCCCCTACCCCACACACACAGAATCCCCAACCCTCCCAGCAGTACCCCTACCCCCCCACACACAGTACCCCCTACCCCCTCACACAAGTACCCCTACCCCCACACACACACAGTACCCCTACCCCCCACACACAGTACCCTACCCTCCCAGCAGTCCCCTACCCCCCCACACACAGTACCCCTACCCCCCGCAGCACCCTTACACATATAGCACACACACAGCACCCCCCACACACACACACAGCACCCCCCCACACACACACAGCACCCCCCCACACACACACACAGCACCCCTCACATACAACACTCACACACACACGCACCCCCCACCTCAATGCAGTATGTGTGTATTCAGCAGTGTGTGTGTGTGCGTGTATTCAGCAGTCTGTGTGTGTTTGCGTGTATTCAGCGGACTGTGTGTGTGTACTCAGCAGTCTGTGTGTACTCAGCAGTCTGTGTGTGTGTATTCAGTCTGTGTGTGTGTATTCAGCAGTCTGTGTGTGTGTGTACTCAGAAGTCTGTGTGTGTGTGTGTACTCAGCAGTCTGTGTGTGTGTACTCAGCAGTCTGTGTGTGTGTGTGTGTACTCAGCAATCTGTGTGTGTGTGTACTCAGCAATCTGTGTGTGTGTACTCAGCAGTCTGTGTGTGTGTGTGTACTCAGCAGTCTGTGTGTGTGTTTGTGTGTGTGTGTACTCAGCAGTCTGTCTGTATGTGTATTCATCAGTCTCTGTATTCAGCAGTCTTGTGTGTGTGTATTCAGCAGACTGTGTGTATGTATTCAGCAGTCTGTGTGTGTATGTATTGCATTTGTTGGAGATACTAATAAATATAAGCTTAATTTTATCTATTTATATCATTATTTAAAATTTGTATCATTGAACTCTCTGTGTTCTTTTAAAACAAAAGTTATTAGTTCGGACAACAGTACGAGTTGTTTTTTTCTAAACTTAAACCTCAGTATTTGGGTTTAATTGCCGTGTTGGCACTTTAAGGAGAAAAAATGTTGGCATGTATTGCGGTTTGGACACTCGGGCTCAAAAAGGTTCGCCATCACTGTCCTATGGTATCCCACTTATGGAGACACCAGAGACAAATTAAAAGCATACACAGCGCAAGCATGTTATTACATTCGCTTGTGCTGCACAGAATAAATATAGGGCCTTTTTCTCATGCTAGAGCTCTTCAGCGGGGCTCTGCGGATTGAACCAACATGCTCAATTTGAGAGCGGGCGTGCTTGTCAATAGTGATGACAAAACACACCCTCTCTGGGCCCACCGCTGTGATTGAAAAATGCCCGGGCCGAATTTTTTTCCCAGTCCGGCCCTGTTCACATGCTTTTAGAATGCCTTTAGAATCACAAAGCATCATGGAAGCTGTAGCTTTAACCCCTTCAGGACAGGTGACGGACGAGGTCCGTCATCCAGGGGAGACCCTTAACCTTAAAATTAACCCCAGATCGCAGTGATCGCGGGGTTAACGGTGCTCCGGTCTGCCTCTGTATTAGAGGGCTGCCCCTGCAGCAGTGCTCGTTCTGACAGGCGCCTCCCTGCACTTCCGGGTTCTGTGTGAAGTGCAGGGAGATGGATCAGACCTGATCTTGTCCCTGTTAAAAAAATAAAGTTAATTTAAAATCCCACCCCCTTTACCCATTTTAATAAAAAATTAACCCCTTCCCTGCCAATTGATCACTCACTACAATGACCAATTGGCAGGGTATACATTTAACTGTGATCTGCTTCTTCTTTTTTTAACCCCTGAGGGTCAACTTTTATTTTTTGTAACCCTCAGGGGTTAATTTTATTTTATTGAATAATTTAAATATATTAAAATCATATATTTAGCTAGCTGGGGTGGGTGGAAGTTAGTGAGGAATTGGGGAATTTGGTGTTAGGCTAGCTAGGGGTTAACATTAAAAAAAAGTTTAAAAAATGTTTTAATAACATTTTTTTAAAAAGAAAAAACTCCTACCCTCCTTTACCCAGTCCTAATAAAAATTAACCCCTTCCCTGCCAGTTGATCACTACCTACAGTGATCAAAATACAGATCACAGTATTATACTGTGATCCGATTTTTTTAACCCCTTAGGGTTAACTTTTTTTTTTTTTTTTTAACCCTCAGGGGTTCAATTTATTTAATTAATTTAAATTTTTTCAAATGATATATTTTGCTAGCTGGGGTGGGTGGGAGTTATGGGAAATTGGGGAATTTACCGTTAGTGCTGCTTACTGCTAGTTAGGGGTTAACAGTAAAAAAAAAAAAAGCTTGTAAAAATGTTAAATCTGTCAAAAAAAAAGTTTTAAGAAAGTTAAAAAAAAAATGAATAAGAAAAAAAAAGTTTCAAAAAGTTAAAAAAGTCTTGAAGAGTAAAAAAATACATTTAAAAACGCTCATTACCACTACACCTGGAACAAACTAGAGGAAAAAATGATTCCACGCTAAGGTTCAAAATACGCCTTTTGAATTACCCAAGGGTGTATTCTTTAATAAATAGTATGTATTTGTGGGGAAGTTTCAATAACCAACCATCTAAACTACTCCAAAATGGAACATGGACAGAGCGTAAAACTTCAAAGTTTGAAAAAAACCTCAATGGCTGTGTCTCTAATGTGCCCCTTCAACATCCACATATACCTGGAAAAGGTACATACGGGGGTATCGCTGTACTCAGACGACGTAGATGAAACATATGAAGTATTATAGAGTCGTGGCACAAATGTGAAGGCTTGGCCTGCAGTTGTGGGAGGGGCATATTAACCTACTTAAACCCCCCTCCTCACCTTCCTCAGTCCCGTTCGTTTTGACGATTCGCATGTCAGGGTCGTCCTTCCTCTCCTTTCCTGGGTCTCCATACTTGCGGGTCATTTCTCGGGTCTCTCGGGGGGGGACCGGCTCTGCTGCAACGCTTCTCGTCTCCGCGCCTCTCTCTCCGGTTTTCTTGGCTCTCAGCCCCCTCGCTGCCGCCGGCGCTGTCGCAAGTCTCCCGTCTGCACTCACCGACGGTCGCACGCCCATGCGGCCACGCCAGCGTGTCGGGTGCAGCATTTTTGGGGGAGGTAGGTTGCTCGTCTATCTATGTAGGGTCCTTGCCCCCTTATGGAGATAATTAAGACACTATAGGAAACTATACTTTAAGCCTCCACAGGTTTCACTGAGGATTTTAGTGATCCCTCTTTAATAGTGCTATTCTCCATTGTTTGTCAATATAAACGCTCCCCTCTTTTAATTTCGACATTTAGTAGACATACCATGCATTTTTTATTCCAAGCAACATATTATAGGTATTCCACAGTATTTCAGCATTGGTATGCATAGGTAGAATCCAATGCAGTATTTATTTTCACTTACACTTTATTCTTTGCACAGTTACTCTTATTGGGACTTTATTCAATTTCATTATGTTTCAGCTCTCAACTGTTGGATTAGAATTCCAGATTGTTTATTGACTAAAAATAACATTTGGGGGAATTAAATACAATGCTTGTACAAAGACTGGTTTTTAACATTGCAAAAACAAACTTTAAGCTGCGTTGTTTTTGTACATTTTTACATTTATTTTTTTTTTCTTTTATTTTAATTCAGAACTATATTCATAAGAATAATCTGGTTCCCTGTGGGAACATTCTTTTTGCTGTTGAACAATTATGTTAGAATCTTTTCAATATCTTCTGTAAGTTATTTCTTCATGTTGTGGTAACCGGAATATTTTTCAAAAGCCAGTGAGGAACTCTATATGTGTCTGTTATTTTAGAGGGTTTATTCCAATATCGTTCCCACACCCTCTCATCCATGGTGCACTCACATTGTCATTAGACTTGCCTGTCTGATGGTGCACAGAGGGATAGAACATGATGTACAACAAGTTAGGTTAACTTCATGCTTTAACTATAACTTTTTTCACTTATTGTGCACGAACAACAATCTGTGCCAGACATATGTGCACATAGTCTACCACTCTCCTTTTTCCTTTCTAATGGCTGGACTCCGTCGGGCTCACTCTGCCCTCCAGTCGCGGTTGCCACTACGCTTCTTTTTCTTTCCCCATCCCCTCTTCTTTTTATTTCACTCTTTGCCCTCCCCTCTTAGTTAGCTGTTGCTGGCTGTCAGGGTCCTAGGTGTCCACTAGCTGTAATTCCCCTGGCTACTTTGCCTAGGTTAGTGGTCCCGCGAGGCCAACACCCATCCTCGCACTCTGAGGTACTACGCCCCTCGGGCCAACTCATAGTTAGTCGCCTCGCACTGTTGCATAGAGAGGGCCTCACCTGTCACTCCCACTCTATCTTATGTTTAACCGTCACCGAGAGGCCGACACCCCGCCACAACGTTTCAGTGGCCACGCTATTCCCCTCGCGCCAACGCATAGATAGAGCCTCTCACGCCGCTTGGCATCTAGCAGGGCCTCACCTGTCACCAAACCTAGTTTTAATTGTTTCGCCTTTTGGCTTAGCTAGTATGCCAGCGCTCACACGCACACACTCGCACTGGGTCTCGTGACCCCCATGGGGTTTACACCACCACAGTTTCTGTTACCTACTGCCGAGCTTCCTCCTTCCAGCCTGTCCGCCCGGACTTGGTCGTGCTCACTCTGATTTCGCTTACGGTCAGCACTACGGTTTTCCTTGTTTCTCCCTCACAGGTTTCAATACACGTCCTCGCACACTGCCTTCCCTCCCCTCTTAGTTAGCTGCGGCTGGCTGTCAGGGTCCTAGGTGTCCGCTAGTTGTAATTCCCCCCTGGCTTCTTCGCCTTAGGTTAGTGGTCCCACGAGGCCAACACCCATCCTCATACTCGGAGGTACTACGCCCCTCGGGCCAAATCATAGTTAGTCGCCTCGCATTGTGTCAGAGAGGGCCTCACCTGTCACTCCCATTCTATCTTATGTTTAACTGTCACCGAGAGGCTAACACCCTGCCACAACGTTCAGTGGCCACGTTATCCCCTCGCGCCAACGCATAGATAGAGCCTCTCACGCCGCTTGGCATCTAGCAGGGCCTCACCTGTCACCAAACCTAGTTTTAATTGTTTCGCCTTTTGGCATTAGCTAGTATGCCAGCTCGCACACATACACTCTTTCACGCTCACGCGCATGTTGGGTCGCTTATGTGGGGTCTTCGTCTTTTTTTTTTTTCTAGCAGGCCTGGGTCTGGTTCTCATCACCCCGTGGAGTTTTGGGCTCAGGTCTTGGGCGCTTCCTCGATTTGCTGCGGTTCTCGCGAGTCGGCTTATTCCCCATGGCAGCCTTCCGGTCAGCTGTTCTCTCAGTGTCTGTCCACCTACATGGGTTTCGCCGCTGTCGGCTATGGGGCAGTGTCGGATGGCAGTTTGGGTAACTGGCATCTTCCCTTTTGGCTGGATCCGTACCGGTCTTCCCCCACCTCTTTCGTACGATAAGTCCTGTGCCTCCTCTACGCGTTCTAATGTGGCCCTGCCTATGGCCTCTCCCGCAGCTGCTTCCATTCCCAGCTTTTCTGGGCTTGTTTGTGGGCTGCCAGCTTTGTAAGCTCGTGGTTGCCTTTCTTTCACGTCTGGCTCTCATTTTTCTAGCACTCGCAGTGCCTGTGTTTTCGGACCCTCTCCCCCTTGGAGGCTCCTGTCTCAAATATCACGTGTACTGTCTCTGTTGATATGTTGTCCGCGATTGACTTTCGCTTCTTTTTGCCACCTCTTACTTGCATCAACTCTAGCTATCCGGTCTATATCTTCACATGTTGTACAGGTTTCTAGTCACACGCATTTTCATGTCGTCATACCAGTTTTACCATACTCAAGGGTTCAAGTTCTGGGAATTTTTCAATCTCCAGATTTCCCATCTATAGCCAAGTTTTATAATCACTATTAGACCTATTTAACACTTGTCATCACGACCGGGCATCAACTTTCAATGTAGGGCTATATCTGCTTGATCCAAGGACAAATCCGACTGCCATTATGGGGTCAAGAAGGAATTTTTTTCCCTAGCTTGTTGCAAATTGGAAAGCGCATCAAACTTTGGGTTTTTCGCCTTCTTTTGGATCAACAGTTTTAATCACAGACGTGAGGTAGGCCAGAATTGGGGGACGCTAGTCTTTTAGCTAGGTTACTAGGTAGTCTTGTTATTCAAGCCGCTATACAGTTTCTCGTGAACACACATATCTCCCACAGTCACCACGTTTTTGTTTTTGCAGCACCGTTTTAGGAAATCTCACTTATTTATGCAGTCTAATGTTTACGTTCTCTACCCCACACCCAGTTTACGCTAGATGGCCAACATGTTTTTTTTCCTTACTTACCCTTGCACAAGTTAGAGGGCCGTTGTAAGCGCCGGGCGCCTCATTACTCACTCAGCTGTTACCACACAGGTTATTTAAGGTTGTTGATTGCTTTTAAACAGGTTTCCTTTTTGCCCTCTTTTATTACAGGCCTACCACGACGTCGGTTCCGGCACACCACAACCGACTTATTCCCCTCCCCCTTTTTATTTCCTTTACGGCCTTATTTGCCCCTCACACAAATGTGAAGGCTTGGCCTGCAGTTGTGGGAGGGGCATATTAACCTACTTAAACCCCCCTCCTCACCTTCCTCAGTCCCGTTCGTTTTGACGATTCGCATGTCCCCACCCTCCACTCCCTTTATTATACTTTTCATTACACTTCATGGGTGGGCCCTCTTTTATTACAGGCCTACCACGACGTCGGTTCCGGCACACCACAACCGACTTATTCCCCTCCCCCTTTTTATTTCCTTTACGGCCTTATTTGCCCCTCACACAAATAGGGTTTGCAAAATATACTGTGCAAACTCACTTTGTGTGTCAAAAAGGCAGAAAAAAACGCTTATTACCACTACACTTGGTACAAGCTAGCAGAAAAATGATCCCACTCTAAGGTTCAAAATATGCCTTTTAAAATACCCTGGGATGTTTTATTTAAGAAATGGTATGGCTTTATGGGGTATTTGGATTATATAGCCTGGTAATATACTCTAAAATGGGACATGGGCACAGCGTAAAAATTAAAAGTTTGAAAAAAACTGGAATGGCTGTGTCCCAAATGTGCTCCTCCGATGTCCACATACACCTGGCAAAGGTACATACAGGGGTATTGCTGTACTCAGCAAACATAGCTGAGCAACATATGAAGTATTATTCAGTCGTTGCACACATACGATTTGCAAAATATACTGTGCAAACTCACTTTGTGTGTCAAAAAGGCAAAAAAACGCTTATTATCCCACGCTAAGGTTCAAAATATGCCTTTTGAAATACCCTGATTTCCAGGATTTTCAGTCAGCCCCAGTCAACCCTAAACCTAACCATAGGTCACTCTAAATCTGTAGAATATAATACACTGATATACCCAATGTTTCTTTATTTTGCAGCATGTTAAAAAAAGTATCCCAAGGAACATATTCAGGGTTATTACTAAAGTGGAAATTCAGATTGGATTTACAATTTAAGGGCAAATTAGAGAATTATTCAATTTCCGCTATTTTAGCCTTAAATTTGAAATTATTTCTTAGTGAAAAACCTAAAATATGTTAGAGAAACTGTATGAAAGGAATAGGATGTGCGTGCTACAGCTCATTTGATCAAGTCCCTTAACATCTTCTGTTCCTGTACGTCCAAATTGTCTTGTTGCAACTACTTGTTTCTTAGTCCAGTTTTCTTGGTGCTTTATATATAATAATAATAATAATAATAATACAGAAAGTGTACCTAGGATATATTTCTAAGTTATAGGGGATACCTCAGCATATTTGGGCACAGGTATATGGACTCCTCAGACACTAAATCAACACACAGAAAATCTGCTGCTCATCCAAATTTTGAAATTCCCTTGTTAATTTACTAGAGTTTACTATTTGATGGTGAATAGCCAACACGTCTTTAATGTTAATTTTAACAAGGCCTGTTGGAGAAATAAATGAAAAGAAAACAACACACCGTTCTATATAAGCAAACATGTACCCACAGTATAGGAAGAGATGCCGCTGAAAGATTAGCACAGTCCTGCCCAAAGGTAAAGAAAAGCAAATATTCTCAAACAGAAACACTACAATGTAAACATGTGTTTAAATATTGTACAAAGTATAAAATGCAGAGTCACTGTGAAGTCCAGCCCTCTAAACCATTTTTTTCCCCTAACAGATATGAGTTCCACATGCTGACATCAGGTAAATGAATAGTGTTGGGTGGAGTTCTAAATTGTTCAATGTTCTAAATTGTTCAATTTCCTATGTGGAAATGTCCAAATTGGGTCCAATTAGCCATTTTCCCTGTCTGGTGTCATTTGACTCAATGCTACAAGTTTGCAGGTGTGAATGGGGAGCAGGTGTGTTAAATTTGGTGTTATCGCTCTCACACTCTCTCATACTGGTCACTGGAAGTTCAACATGGCACCTCATGGCAAAGAACTCTCTGAGGATCAGAAAAAAAGAATTGGTGCTCTACATAAAGATTGCCTAGACTATAAGAAGATTGCCAAGACCCTAAAACTGAGCTGCTGCATGGTGGGCAAGACCATACAGCGGTTTCACAGGACAGGTTCCACTTGGAACAGGCCTTGCCATGGTCGACCAAAGAAGTTGAGTGCACGTGCTCAGCGTCATATCCAGAGGTTGTCTTTGGGAAATGGACGTATGAGTGCTGCCATCATTGCTGCAGAGGTTGAAGGGATGGGGGGTCAGCCTGTCAGTGCTTACACCATACGCTGCACACTGCATCAAATTGGTCTGCATGGCTGTTGTCCCAGAAGGAAGACTCTTCTAAAGATGCACAAAAAAGCCAGCAAACAGTTTGCTGAAGACAAGCAGAGCATGATCCCCTCCCTTCGTAGACTAGGCAGCAGGGCAGTATTCCAACATGATAACATCCCCAAACACACCTCCAAGATGACCACAGCCTTGCTAAAGAAGCTGAAGGTAAAGGTGATGTACTGGCCAAACATGTCTCCAGACCTAAACCCTATTGAGCATCTGTGTGGCATCCTCAAATGGAAGGTGGGGGAGCGCAAGATCTCTAAAATCCACCAGCTCTGTGATGCCGTCATAGAAGAGTGGAACAGGACTCCAGTAGCAACCTGTGAAGTTGTGGTGAACTCCATGCCCATGAGGGTTAAGGCAGTGCTGGAAAATAATGGTGGACACACAAAATATTGACACTTTGGGCCCAATTTGGACATTTCCACTTAGGGGTGTACTCACTTTTGTTGCCAACAGTTTAGACGTTAATGGCTGTGTGTTGAGTTATTTTGAGGGGACAGCAAATTTACACTGTTATACAGGCTGTACACTTACTACTTTACATTGTAACAGAGTGTCATTTATTCAGTGTTGTCACATGAAAAGATTTAATAAAATATTTTAAAAAATGTGAGGGGTGTACTCACTTTTGTGGGATACTGTATTTGAATACTGCATACTTTTTGGCAGCACTATTAATGATCCTCCTGAAAAACATGTTTAAAATCTAACACACAATAAACAGAGTTTTTGTTTTAAACTCAGTTAAACTGTGAATTGTCAGGAATTGACCGGGAAGTTGGAAAAAAATATATACCAAAAGAGGGAAATTGGAAGAATTCTACCTTGTCAATCATGTTTCCAGTTCAGCTATTTTGGCGTTAAAACAAGTTCAGTACCACCCTGGAATTTCTCATAAAGGAATATGGGTCCAATAACATCTGAATAAACTACCCCTTACCCACATTACACCCAGAGCAGCCATCATGTGTAGACAGAGCATTATTGAATCAAATTTGTATTGGGGTGATATGTGTGGCTATGTTAGAAAATATTTTTTTTCCCACCTATGTGTTTATAATAGACTTTTTCAAAAGTCCCTAATTTTCAGGAAGCTGATTTAGCTAGTGAGTCTAAATGATGTGGTCTATACATGTGGCTTGAACGTGTGATGATAAAGAGGTACATGTTGCAGTAAACAATGTCTCTTAGTGTGGTTTTAAAATATTTTGTGGTCATATTCTATATAATTTCATGTACACAATTTGTATGTTTCCATAGGGTTCTGCTACTAACCAGTTAGGTGAGATGTAGACAAATATTTCATATTCAAATCAGAGTAGATAATTGATGGTTGATTGGTTTGACAGTGACAAGCCTTGTGTAAAGGTCCCACTTACTCATGTAATGTAAATCATTGCAGATTTTAAGAAACTGCAATAATTACATTTAAGGACCAAGACGACTGCTTATAGTGGCTGTCAATTAGACAGCGACTAGAGGCACTGCCGGCTTGCTAGGTGACCTTTGGTCGCCTATGTGAAGCTGGACATCCTCACGCTTTGTATCAGGACTTCCAGCATCAGCTTTCCTATGGAGAGGACCTAAAGCGCTTACGCCACTCTCCCTGCCAGATGAAATTTTAACATTTACAGTGCTGGGGTAGGAGGTCTGTGAGGGAGGGGTGGCCAGAGGGAAATATAGTACTAGGAATACAGATTTATATTCCTAGCTCTATAGTATCCCTTTACGTATGTATTTGTGAGATAGCTCAGCAATTGTTTGAAAAATAATTCCAGGCCAAATTCCTGAACTAATGTGTCTCAGTTCAGGGTGCCTTTTGGTCTCTTGTTGCCAGAATATAGTTTAGCATGTTAAATGCCGTTAATAATGATTTGTTACCATTTTTGTATCAATTTGTAGTAACTGCAATGCCTGGTTCATTTTTCTCAATTGGTGGTGGGTTTTCCATATCCTGGAATGATAAATTAAGTGTTTGTGGAGGTTTTATTTTTTTTTGAACCTCTAAATTTCTGAAGTTAATTTTATTTGTGACAATTTGTATCATTCTGCAGAGGCTCCAAATCATAGCTAATTTCAATCACTTAAAGGACCACTCTAGGCACCCAGACCACTTCAGCTTAATGAAGTGGTCTGGGTGCCTGGTCCAGCTAGGGTTAACCCATTTTTTCATAATTATAGCAGTTTCAGAGAAACTGCTATAATTATGAATGGGTTAAGCCTTCCCCCTAATCCTCTAGTGACTGTCTCATTGACAGCCACTAGAGGCGCTTGCGTGCTTCTCACTGTGATTTTCACAGTGAGAGCACGCAAGCGTCCATAGGAAAACATTGTAAATGCTTTCCTATGCGACGGGCTGAATGCGCGCGCAGCTCTTGCCGCGCGTGCGCATTCAGCCCAGGAGGAGGAACGGAGGAGGAGAGAAGGAGGAGAGCTCTCCGCCCAGCGCTTGAAAAAGGTAAGTTTTTAACCCTTTCCCCCTTCCAGAGCCGGGCGGGAGGGGGTCCCTGAGGGTGGGGGCACCCTCAGGGCACTATAGTGCCAGGAAAACGACTATGTTTTCCTGGCACTATAGTGGTCCTTTAAGAGAATTTGCAATAGGCAGGAATTTGTAAATTAATTCCTCTTAATTTTAAAAATTTGTAAATTAATTCCTCTGAATTGCTTTTAAAATATTTTTTTTTTTACTTGACACTTCAACAAATTTGAAGTTTAGTAAAATTACCTCACCATTTGAAAAAAAAAAATCAGTTTGTGGTCAACTTTAATATCAGTGGCGATTCTCCCTCCCCACCCCCCCTTAATTTAATTTTCTGAGTACAATATCATGCTTTCAGTTTACCATGTGTTAGTAAAGAGGGGAGTTATGCCACACAGATATCCAACGTTAGAGTTATTTTTAGTGAACTAAAAATATATCGCTCTCATGTAGCAGGTCTTGAGTTTCGTGGTGTCACGGAATTAATACGCACTAATTATTTTAAAATCATAATTTTAGGCAAAAATAACCAAACTGGAATAAGTCTGTTTTAAGTTTGGTTTACATTTTAAAATTGTCTTGATTTCTTAAAAATCATATTTTAGCAAATAACTGTTAAAGGAACACTATAGTCACCTAAATTACTTTAGCTAATTAAAGCAGTTTTAGTGTATAGATCATTCCCCTGCAATTTCACTGCTCAATTCACTGCCATTTAGGAGATAAATCACGTTGTTTCTGTTTATGCAGCCCTAGCCACACCTCCCCTGGCTATGATTGACAGAGCCTGCATGAAAAAAAAAACTGGTTTCACTTTCAAACAGATGTAATTTACCTTAAATAATTGTATCTCAATATTTAAATTGAACTTTAATCACATACAGGAGGCTCTTGCAGGGTCTAGCAAGCAGGGGATAAGAAAATCTTAATTAAACAGAACTTGATATAAAGAAAGCCTAAATAGGGCTCTCTTTACAGGAAGTGTTTATGGAAGGCTGTGCAAGTCACATGCAGGGAGGTGTGAGTAGGGTTCATAAACAAAGGGATTTATCTCCTAAATGGCAGAGGATTGAGCAGTGAGGCTGCAGGGGCATGAGCTATACACCAAAACTGCTTCATTAAGCTAAAGTTGTTCAGGTGACTATAATGTCCCTTTAATTTATTTTAGTTTCTTTTAAACATCATCCTTTCATATTTTTCATATTTTTAGTTTTATTTTTTTCTCCAGTTTGTTCTTTATTTTTTAAGGCATGCATATCTCTAGATAACACTATATAAACTTTACAAATGGCAGATAAAGTTTTCCATACATGAGCGGCTTGTGCTACCAGTACCCTGCTTTAAAATTGTCATTCCACACAATAACCCGGGTTTTTTCACCAAAGTGAGAATTCAAAATGACTCACAAATAAGTAGTTGACCTGAAAGCATAGCTGAGAATGATTAGAGAATGATTCCAGTTTGGCAATTTGTACCTTGAATTTAAAATTCACTTTGAATTCTCAAATTAGTGAAAAACCATGGTAGAACCATGAGGGATGGTAGTACTCATATTTCTACTCGGTTGATTAGATATCCAAGGATTTGGGCAGAATGTCAACCTACATCCCTCTTACAGGTGACTATTTGTGAAATAGGTTTCTGTTTATTACTGAATAATAATACATGTTTTTGCAAGTGAGTATAAGTTTAAGTGATTTGCCCAAAAAGACAGGTTTACGGGAATCTGCTCTTGTTGGAGCAAATGTGGTTGGTTGGGAGGGGAGGCCCTAATGTGACACTCTGTCTAACCTCTTTATAGTGTGCTCCTTTATTGAAGCAGTGCGACATATGACTGCTTTATTAATTCATACTGGGGAACTTGTTAGAGAGTTTAAGGCCAACTGACACATAAAACACTGCTTCCTTACTAGGCCGCAAAGGAAGAACACCATCCAACTCTCACACAATAGGTAAAACAAGGCTGGTTATATCACAGTTTTAATTCCACTGTGCCACCTCCCCAATAAAAGTCTTACAAACCGGTTTAAAGGAACATTTTAACCTGTGCCCATTCCTAATTCAGGATATGTCTGGGTGTAAATAAGTGATTCTAAAACATGGAAACTCCAAGCAACACAGCGGGTTGTGTTATTTGAATGGCATATGGAGCAAATTAAATCCCATTTCTCATTTTAGTCTACTCACTATAACTGCACAATTGTGTAGTAAAATGTCTCCAGGTACATTCGCACAAACACCTCAGTAACGTTATAGGGGAACAAGAACACGCCCTGTTAGAATGGCACGTATAGTGGGAACATTCCAAATGACTTGTTTGGACTTTCTCTTATGGTAGCTTTTCATGAGATACCCAGCAGAGCAACTTCACTCATATATCCCTGAGTACATTCATTCATTAACAAAACAAATCATTTTTTTATAAATATTTTAGTCTAGTTTGCAAGTCAATGGAAACTATAAAAACTAGACACTGGGGTGTATTGATTAATTTCTGAATTATCTCTGGCTAAAATAGGTGTGATTATAACTTAGTACTATATGTTTTGCAGTTTGGTTTTAAAGTCATCGCAATTCAGTGTTTTGCAAATAAACCCATTTTATTTCAAGAATGGAACTCCTTGCCACAGCTGAAGTACATAGTGACATATGCACTGCTTCCATATTCAAAACAACTGGAGGGAAAACAAAGCTTGCTCTTTTCCGAAACCAGCATAAACATGTGCCATTCTGAAGTATTTTTTTCTTGGGGGGGGAGGGTGGGGGGTTTAAATATAATAAACAGAATTCTATAGAATACCTTCACTAGACTGTTCCCAGTGTTAAAGAGGTTTTCAGGGGACTGAGAAACACAGAGCCATCATTATATTGTGAAGCTTCCTGGCTCTGACACATATGATCTATCTGTTAAATCCAAGATAACCCACTGAAAACAGGGAACCGAGGGCTTTTAAATCAATAATGGAAATTTATTTCCAGAATCCTCACTATAACAATGCACCATATTAGGGAACCAGTATTTAGAATCCTTCAGTTGCCTCTGACATTATATATTCCCAGTCATGTAAAAATACCACTGATTAGAATCACATACTGTACACAAAACTAGCAGTGGAGTGGCAAAACAAATGCATGTAAACATAACAGAACTTAGAATGTGACCACACTCGTGCTACAATTTGACATTCCACCAGCATTTTTCCTTGAGCTACTATTCTACCCCAAAGTATTAGCTAAAAGCCAACTATAATTAAGTAAAGATAATTAGCATTGCTGAAGGGTGTGGGGGATTTGACCCAGCCGGTTTCCTGCTCAGTGAATAAGTAGGACAGCTCTGACAGGTAAAGTGTGAGGTCTGAGGATACACAGAGAGCTGGGTCACGTCTCATCACTCCTAATTCTGCCTGCAGACCTTACACTTCCGGACATGTCTGTTCCTACAGCTAGATTTAGGGCTGTGAGCTCTGAGGTTACTAAGCACTGTCTATCAGGGAGAGCAGGTGACGATATAGTGAGATCGAGTATCTTACCTTCAGTATTCATCCAGATCTGAATGGAGAGGCACAGGAGTAGCTCCCCTATGACAATCTTGCTGCATGTCCCCATCTAGGAGTCAGCGTGCTTTCCTGCAAGGCGAATAATGGGAGGCAGCTCTAGGAAGTTCACAGAAAGGGCTTTTCCGTGCCCAGTACTTAGAACATGACAGAGCAGATTGAGATTAAGAGGGGCTTTGGGATGAAACTGTATACAGTGACATGTCTTCCCTCCTTCAGCCCTCCGATATCAGATGAGTAGAAACATATAATTTATTGTTCCTTCCGGCTTTCTAAGCTGAACAACACAAAAGAGTCAGGCCACTCCCTTCATGCCCAGGTAAGGGAGGTAACACTCCACTTACACAGTCTGTGACAGAGTAAAGCAGCCAAACCAGCTGAGTTTGTCACTGAATTGATACAGTAACCAAACCAGCTCAGTGTATCAGTAACTAGATACAGTATAAACCGTGTCAGTGTTCCAGTGACTGGATACATTCTAAACTGTCTGTGTATCAGTGGCTGGATACAGTATAAACAGTGTCAGTGTACCAGTGACTGGATACATTCTAAACTGTCTCAGTGTATCAGTGGCTGGATACAATATAAACAGTGTCAGTGTATCAGTGACTGGATACAATATAAACTGTCTCAGTGCATCAGTGACTGGATACAGAAAAACCAGCTCAGTGTATCAGTGACTGGATACAGTATAAACTGTCTCAGTGACTGGATACAGTGTAAATTCTCAGTATATCAGAGCCTGGATACAGTATAAACTGTCTCAGTGTATCAGTGACTGGATACAATATAAACTGTCTAGTGTACCAGTGACTGGATACAGAAAAACCAGCTCAGTGTATCAGTGACTGGATACAGTATAAACTGTCTCAGTGACTGGATACAGTGTAAATTCTCAGTATATCAGAGCCTGGATACAGTATAAACTGTCTCAGTGTATCAGTGACTGGATACAATATAAACTGTCTAGTGTACCAGTGACTGGATACAGAAAAACCAGCTCAGTGTATCAGTGACTGGATACAGTATAAACTGTCTCAGTGACTGGATACAGTGTAAATTCTCAGTATATCAGAGCCAGGATACAGTATAAACTGTCTCAGTGTATCAGTGACTGGATACAGTGTAAACAGTGGCAGTGTATCAGTGACAAGATACATAAAAAACAGCTCAGTGTATCAGTGACTGCATACAGTATAAACTACAAACTGTCTCAGTGTATCAGTGACTGGATACAGTATAAACTGTCTCAGTGTATCAGTGACTGGATACAGTGTAAACTCTCAGTGTATCAGTGACTGGATACAGTGGAAACAGTGTCAGTGTATTAGTGACTTGATACCGTATAAACTGTGTCAGTGTTTCTCTGTGACTGCATACAGTTTAAACTGTCTCACTGTATCAGTGACTGGATACAGAAAAAAAACAGCTCAGTGTTTCAGTGACTGGATACAGTATAAACTACAAACTGTCTCAGTGCATCAGTGACTGGATACAGAAAAACCAGCTCAGTGTATCAGTGACTGGATACAGTATAAACTGTCTCAGTGACTGGATACAGTGTAAATTCTCAGTATATCAGAGCCTGGATACAGTATAAACTGTCTCAGTGTATCAGTGACTGGATACAGTGTAAACAGTGGCAGTGTATCAGTGACAAGATACATAAAAAACAGCTCAGTGTATCAGTGACTGCATACAGTATAAACTACAAACTGTCTCAGTGTATCAGTGACTGGATACAGTATAAACTGTCTCAGTGTATCAGTGACTGGATACAGTGTAAACTCTCAGTGTATCAGTGACTGGATACAGTGGAAACAGTGTATTAGTGACTTGATACCGTATAAACTGTGTCAGTGTTTCTCTGTGACTGCATACAGTTTAAACTGTCTCACTGTATCAGTGACTGGATACAGAAAAAAAACAGCTCAGTGTTTCAGTGACTGGATACAGTATAAACTACAAACTGTCTCAGTGCATCAGTGACTGGATACAGAAAAACCAGCTCAGTATTAATCAGTGACTGGATACAGTATAAACAGTGTCAGTGCATCAGTGACTGGATACAGTATAAACAGTGTCAGTGTATCAGTGTCTGGATACAGTATAAACTGCCTCAATGTATCAGTGACTGGATACAGTATAAACAGTGTCAGTGCATCAGTGACTGGATACAGTATAAACAGTGTCAGTGTATCAGTGTCTGGATACAGTATAAACTGCCTCAATGTATCAGTGACTGGATACAGTATAAACAGTGTCAGTGTATGAGAGACTGGATACAATATAAACAGTGTCAGTGTATCAGTGACTGGATACAATATAAACAGTGTCAGTGTATCAGTGACTGGATACAGTATAAACTGCCTCAATGTATCAGTGACTGGATACAGTATAAACTGTCTCAGTGTATCGGTGGCTGGATACAGAAAACCCAGCTCATTGTATCAGTGACTTGATACAGTATAAACTGTCTCAGTGTATCATTGTCTGGATACAGAATAAACTGTCTCTGTGTTTCACTGACTGCATAGAGTATAAACTGTTTCTGTGTATCAGTGACTGGGTAGAGAATAAACTGTCTTGGTATGTCAGTGACTGGATATAGTATAAACTGTCTCGGTGTGTGAGTGACTGGGTACGGTATAAACTATCTCTGTGCATCAATGAATGGTTACAGTAACTTAACCAGCTCATTGTATCCAGTGGTGTATTTTGGATTTGTGCTGCCCTAGGTATGATTAAACTTGGGCACCCTTCTAATCTAATTCTAAGGAACAGCACACATATTAAAACACATTTTACATTTTATAAGGATACTTAGAATCACCTCTCTCAGCAAACAATATGAGGATTAAGTTTCACTATATGGCCATACTGTGTTAAGCCCACCACTACATCACAGTACCTTAATATTGGTGCAAAAATGCAGTTTTAAAACTAAAACTTAACTATAAAAAAAAAAACACAACTTTAATTGCTTAGCATTTTTTTTTTTATATTGAATTATTGTGAAGTAGTGGAACTGAATACTCATATTTGTGCACTAAGATAGGTGATTTTAAGTAGCTTTATGAAATTTTTTTATTGTATTTGACCTATCTGTGTATAATTTTATGTTATGTTTCTTTAATCCCACTTACCTGTCATTGTAATACCTATTGCAATTGGGTGTGTGTTTTGTGTGTATTTATGTGTATCTAAAAAGACTTTCCTCTGTGATATCTGCCCCCCCCCCCTCCCCTTTTTTATTGGTACATACTCAAATGTATGTTAGTTTTATTTGAATAACTCCCATATCATCATCTGTGAATCTTCCTATTCCCTAGCTTTATTGCAGGCCTATTTGACCCCCTTACCTATCTCTCTCACCGTGTGAATTTGAAACCTCCCTGCCTCACATCAGAACAGCACTCAGTCCACCTTCAGCTGATCCTGTTGTAATAAGCAAGGTAGCCTTCTGGACAACATTTAATGCTGCACATTTGCCCTCACCACATCAGTCTTGCAGAAACCACCTTTGTCTTGACCTACAGCAATTCTCCACCAAGCTCCAAAGTCTCCTTTCACCAATCTCAAATCTCACCTTCACTAACACTACAACATCCCACTACAACTCCACAGTCTCCTCTCAACTAGACATCATGGTACCTCCTACACTTAAACGCACTAAGCGCCCCAATTACAACCCTGACACACCAAGCCGACCGGATACCTCCAAAAATGTTCCAGAACTGCTGAACGCTGTTTTACAAAGTCTCACTCTGCATCTGACTACCTCCACTATAAATGTATGCTGTGGTCCTACAGTCTGGCTCTTTCCTCTTCAAAAGAAAACTACTTCAATACACTCATAACCAGACTCTCCCACAAACCCAAACGACTGTTTCATGCTTTTAACTCTCTTCTTCGCTCTGTCATGCCTCCTCCTCCTACCAACTTGACCCCCACAAACTTTGCAACTCACTTCACTGAGACGATTTCAATAATTAGGGAAGAGATCGCTCACCTCTCTCCATCCACTACGAACTTTTCCCCTAACCACACTCCCTCTGCTGTCCTATGCTCATTTGCATCCGCTACAGCAGAAGAGGTTTCTGCTCCGTTCCGCCCGCCCCACCACCTGTTCCCTCGATCCTCTTCCCGCGTATCTCATCCACACTTTGTCTCCTTCTCTTACTCTGCCTCTCATTAAAATTTTCAATCTCTCCCTCTCCTCTTGCACATTTCCTCTACCCTTCAAACATTCAACCATAACCCTGATTCTGAAAAAGCACAACCTTGACCCTAATTCCTCGTCCAACTACCGCCCTATCTCACTACTGCCATTTATCTCCAAGATCCTTGAGCGAGTTGTGTATGTGAAATTGACAGACTTCCTCAAATTCAACTCTCTGCTTGACCCACTTCAATCTGGATTCTGCGCTAGTCACTCTGTTGAAACAGCTGTGACCAAAGTAGACAATGATCTTATCACTGCTACATCCCATGGCCACTACTCTATCCATAGGCGTGTGCACGGGGTGTGCCGGGTGTGCCTGAGCACACCCTAATTCCCACGGCCCGCACTGTGTGCCTCAATGCGGGCCGTGGGCCTGTGACACAGGCAGGGAGGAGGCAGGAGAGGACCCGGGAAGCTCTAGCCAGCAGCTCCCCAGGGTTCCTCACACAAGGTCAGAGCATTGCCACAGCAACGCTCAGATCTCACGAGAGTGAACTCTAGTCACTTTACCCCACTCCTTCTAGAATGTAAGCTTATTGAGCAGGGCCCTAAATCCCTCTGTTCCTGTGCGTCCAAATTCTCTGGTTACAAATACGTGTCTATTAGTCCACCCATTGTACAGTGCTACGGAACTTGTTGGCGCTTTATAAATAATAATAATGTGTGCACAGGTCACCCATTTCTATACTACTTAGCCGGCGCTTCTATGGAGTTTCCATAGCAACAACAGCTATGTGCTGTGGTTGCTGTGGGAGGAGAGCAGTGGGACCTCCTGAGCGAGGTGTTTTCTGCTCACTCTTGTTAATCAATGACAAACCCCTATTTTTAATTAGGTTTTTCTCCTAATTTATATGTTTGCTAACAAAACCGCTAGCACAAAGTATAGATAAAAAATTAATACTGAACTAAATGAGCATAAGTTGTTTAGGAAATGACAGGTGCCCTTTAAGGATATCAAATAAGGGAGTTATCTGCTAAACAATACATTAGTTTGGTATCCTTAATTAATTCACTTAAGCAAATTGGGGAGAACTCTACTAAACAAATAAAACACCAACATTCAGAAAAGCTATTTTCTTAATTTTGCACTTTTAGTTATTTAGTAGATTTCTAGTTTGTTGACTTGTGGCCTGCAATTGAAAGGAAATGAACTATGTTGTGAATTATTGACACCTGAAGCACTCACAGTGCTTTTCCAATTTCAGGTCAATCTATACAATTTGAACATTTCTCCAACTAAAGCTAACAGGGTTATTCACTACAGTGAAAATTGCAAAGAATTCAAAGTGATTTGCAACTGGGAGAAATGTTCGGTTTTACCTATTTTGACCCTAAATTTCGAATTCACTTTGAATTCACGTTCAATCCCCTACAAATCTCACATTAGTGAATAACCCCGAATGACCTACACATTTGAAATTGACTTTGAATTCATACATACTCAACAATTCAAATATTAGTGACTAATCCTTTAACCCCTTAAGGACCAAACTTCTGGAATAAAAGGGAATCGTGACATGTCACACATGCCATGTGTCCTTAAGGGGTTAAGTTAATAAAGCTTACTTTTTAAAACATGTCATCTCTGTACAGACTGCTACATTCTCTCTGGATAGACTGATATACCCTCCTCTAGAATGCAAGGTTCATTGCACTATTCACACCTCAGTCTAGATCAGATTACAGAGAACAACCACTGGCTTGCTGCTTATCTGGGTCTAAGAATGTTTCATTTCATCTTTCTCTGCATTTCTAATTGTTTACTATAGTCCACTTAATCAATGCATAAAGGTGCATTATATTCATTTCTCCTACAGGGAAAATTGTATTGCCCTGTTAAATATCAAAAGGCGAGAGAGAAATTATTATAATAATAGTGTACATTTTTACAAGTTTTATCCATTTGTTCAGTCTAATTCTGACTGAATTAGGTATCTTTCCACTTATACATTATTATTACAATTTTGTGTACCGATTTTTTTCACTACTTTTAGGATACTTAGAAATCCTCCTAATTTCTCTCTCTCCTTTTGCTATTAATCCATAGGGGTACACCCCTCCCCCCTCTCTCCCCCTTTAGGAGGTTTAAAACTCCCCAGTCTCCCGTCTTATTTCTTTTCTGTTTTTTCTTTTTTGAGCCCTGTTAAATGTTATTGACATTGCTGTGTAAAATATATTATCATTTATGTTATTGCTAAAAGGAAAAGCACCAAAATACCCAATGCTTGATCTCAGGAGGTATTTTACTAAACATTGAATTTTATCTGAATAGACAATATAAGCAGGCTTGTTTACTAATGAGGGAACAGCCAGGAATTCATAATGAAATTCCAAACCAAACTGTAAACCGAATTCACTTGGAGAATTTTTCAAATTAGGCTTTTTTATTGCTGTCAGTTTTTCACTAAAGTGTAAATTATTGGGTATTAAAAGTGAATTTCAAATGCAAGAACAAATAGTTAAAATGTAAACACAACTGACTTGAATGAATTCTTTCTCCAATTTGCCCATTGTGGCATGAGATATAAAAATTAACTTTAAATTTCTATGTTCTTTGGTATTTCATGTTCTATGTTTTTTTCTCCAGTGTTCCCTCCACCTGTCCAGGCCAGCGGCAAGTGACCCGTGTTTCATAGTCAAAATGATAGTACAAGTAAAAACAAACAAAGGCTGCGCCAAGAAGAGTAGATAAGTATTACACAAATAAAATTATATGTGATTAAAAAATGTAATATAAATAAAAAGTCCCAATTTTTTGTTGTTGTCTCAACTGGTGTAATATCTTCTCTGTTGAAAGTAGACCGTCTCACGATATGAAAGACACAATGGGAAAGGACCAATCGTGCAGAGTGTATAAATAAATATCCGTGAAATTAAAATATAAATTACACACTCACATTTCCATGAGCTAAGGCCAGCTCTAGTGTAACGGGCATACAGCGGGTAACCCTCCGCTTATAGGGGTGCTTGTCCTCCTGGAGAGTGCTGGTGTCCAATTCTCAAAGGAAAAGACATAAAAACAGCCAATAGTGCTCTTTAGTGACGTAGTTTAAAAATAAGTAAAAATAAAATATACTCACAAGTAGAGTGCAGGCCTTTCTGCACTCTATTGATAGCGTGGGTGGTATGATCCCCACCTTAGGATATGCCAGGAAAGGTGAATAAAGATAAAATAGTATAAAAAGTGATAATATGGAAAAATTTATTAGTAATACAACATATTAAAACCAATGATAGTACAGCTGACAAGGAGAACTTTTACAGTTTAGCTATTTTGCCCTAAAATTTGAAATTTACTGAAATTCGTGGCCAACTGGCAGCAGCAGCAGCAAGTGGCAAGTTGACTCAGTCTGTATACTTGCTTTTCTCATTTTTAGAAGCTCTTTCCAACAATACTGTATGGCCTGTAGGACAAAATTGCTTTTCCTTATCGCATAAGTAGGAGAATGATGGCCTCGTACAGACTGAAAATCACTTTGTTTCCAGCAGTCATGTGATTCCTGCACAGATAGCAAAGTTTAAAGCTCACGCCAACATTCCGCACTGTTAATACAATGGGCAGATCGTTATAGATTAAGAATGACAGCTAATGCTCTCAGCCAATGACCAGCACCCAAAGCTTCCAAATATTCCCACCTCTGATCACAGGGCAGGTGCAAGGATTTCTGGCTAAACATTTTGCTGTCCCCTTAAAATGCATCATTGTTTGTGTCTCTTAATTTTGTTTTGCCTCTCTTATCCATCCCTTTGCTCCATATTTGCATCTTACCCTTTTTTTATAGATTGTATATCACATTTGTCATTATTATACCCCCTCTGGTGTCTTTTATTACCCGTTTGGAATTTATTGCCCCTTTTATTATATCTTATCCCCCTTTTTCCTTTCTTACCTCATACTCATGTATGTGACTATCAACCCCTGTGTTTTTTGCTCTTTTCTCCCTTTGCATCTCTTATAGTGGGGCCTAGCAGATCATAGTAGAGGATAAACCTTGGTCTGAAAGTAAAATGCTCGCAGCTCATGCAGCACCCCCTCCAGCCTCAGCAAGCCGCCCTCTGTCAGTCCAGGCAGAGGATAAAGAGGAATTACTGGGGGAAGAGAAGAGAAGTTCATGGGAAGATGAACTGTTTGAGTAGGGAGATGAATGGGGAAATAGGGCTTGTGGTTTGCTTTTAGTTAATAGCTGTAGGAGATGAATAAAGCTGAAGTGAGATAATTTGGCAAAATGGGATCAAAGGAATAAGGCAATAGAGATGGATTATGGGAAATTGTACTGAGGATGCAAGAAAGGCTATAAGTATATCAGTTTTAGCTCACTGTATATGAAATACACTGGGGCAGCACACGTGTCAAGAGGGAGCAGTAAACATACTACATTAAAGGTCCCTAAACTCTTGAGTATGAGACATCGACTGCCAATACTTGTATGTGAGGATTGTGTGCTGATTGTATACACTTTTCTGCAGGGGATGTGTCTGAGATTGTCAAATCTAATAATTATTATAGAAAGAATGTGTTCATCTACTGAAAATCTAGGTACAGGGTTGCACACCATCTCAAGCGGGACACTATCTGAAGCTTTTACTGCCCTCTTGTGGTGAATTATTTGTATATACTTACTGTGTCAGTTAAGTAAGTGCGAGCACTCAAAAATGATTTTTGATAGCTTATTCTCTCTTTGCATGGTTCAAATGTTATATCTCCATTTTTCAATGCCTTTCTTCATTCACGTTCCTTTCCTTCAATACTTTTTTTTGCTCTAGTATAATATATATTATATGATATTGTGCTTAAAGGAGCTTAACAAACTTCTTGAAACCTTGAATTTTTTCAAAATGAGAATTTGGAATATATTGTGTAGTATATTAAAAGAACATTAAAAAAATATTAAAAATGATGAAAATTTAAATGAAGAAACTTGTGCACGTTATGACAGACTTTTTTTTTTCTTTTTTTCAGGACATCAGAAATGTTCATCTTGGATGAATATCTGTCCCGAAAATAATTTGGGACATTTTGTCAATTCTGAGTTACCAAAATTGGATTATTATATATGTGGATTAAAAAAAAAAAAAAAATAGGAAGTGAGTGAGCTAAGTTTTATAAGGATGTATCATAATAATCATTCTCTTTTATTACCTTGTAAAATGTGGAGCGGGAGTCAATTACAGTAAAAAAAAAAGGGTTTTGTAAAAAATTAAAGGAAAAAGGTGGTCGGCAGTTGAGCATCCACTCACCCTTTGCACCTTGACGAGAACATTGCTTTGCCATACATCCAGTCTGTAGCATTAGTGACGGTTCTTCAATGTGGGGAAAAAACATTACCCTATCAGCTTCTCACAAATGCACCTGTGGAGGTAATAGGCAATTCAAAATCACAACAATGAAAGGAATTTTAAAAAAGGGGAAGATGTAGCAGGGCTAGTTCATTTTTCTTTTAAGAGTTGGCTAAATGAGGGTATGACCACCACATTTTAAAATATGTTACACTCAGAGTAGGCAGGGTTCACTTGTGTAATAAACTGCAGTTGCACACTCTGTATAAAACGGTTTT
>OW240916.1:228715027-228744589 GCA_933207985.1 Pelobates cultripes
CTGAGTTGATGATTGATGGAGAAAAATCTTAAATAATTATTAAAAACATATTGTATAAATATAGATTTATTTATTTTACTGCTCCTTCCTTCTCTTGTTCACTCTATTCTCACTTGATCTGTGAACCATATGGCTCAAAGATACACCTATTAGTCTACTGCAAAATATATACATAATATTTACATTATTCAATTCACTGATTTTCCAGTGTTTAATTTAACTTAGTAAGGTCACCCACTGTGAAGTCAGAATATCGTCTACTATTTTATGGCTGGGTTTTGTATTTCCATTAAAGGAACAAACATGTATTCCTGACACTATAGGTCTAAATAGCCATTTAGGTTACTGGCTCCCCTTGTCCCCTGTTAAAAATGTAATTTTACTCACCCTTTTTACACCTCTGCGCAGGTCTCCTCGTGGATTGCTCCACCTCCACTGAGATAATTAAACTTTCCCATAGGAAAGTATTGGGAGGCCATTGAGCAAAATGCTGCAATGCACCAATCAGCTTCTCCTCATAGAGATGCGTTGAATCAAAGCATCTCTATGTGGAACATTCAGCGCCTCCATGCAGAGCCTGGAGGCGCTGAATGTCAGTGCTACACTCTGTGCAGCACTGAACCAGAAAGCAGCTCTAGTGGCCATCTGAGTGACTGCCACTAGAGGTGTTCCTAGGCAGTGATGTAAACACTACCTTTCCACTGAAAAGGCAGTGCATACATTAAAAAGCCTACAGGGACATACAATCAGGGCCGTCTTTAGCGCGGGGCAAACGGGGCAGCTGCCCCGGGCCCAGTTGCTCCTGGGGGGCCCCAGAGCAGCTGCCCCGTGGGCCCCGCGATTTCAGCAGCCTCCATGTAGCCCGCCATGCACTAAGGGCCACCCTGTGGGCATGTGGCAGAAGGGGCCCGGTCGGGCGCTGTGACGCGTGTCACTTCCTCCCACCGGAGATAGCCGCGAGGGAGGAGGAAGGCAGGGAGGAGGGGAGTTCCAGAGAAGAACTCCCATCTGCCTCAGCCTGCCACTGGACCCCAGGGAAACCACCCTCCATAAAAAAGGTATGAGCCTGGAGGGTGGCTAAATGTATGTCAGTATGTGTGTGTATTAGTATGTCTGTGTGTGTTAGTATGTCTGTGTGTGTGTGTGTGTGTGTGTGTGTTAGTATGTCTGTGTGTGTGTGTGTTAGTATGTCTGTGTGTGTGTGTGTGTTAGTATGTCTGTGTGTGTGTGTGTTAGTTTGTCTGTGTGTGTGTGTGTTAGTTTGTCTGTGTGTGTGTGTGTTAGTATGCCTGTGTGTGTGTTAGTATGTCTGTGTTTGTGTGAGTTAGTATGTCTGTGTTTGTGTGAGTTAGTATGTCTGTGTTTGTGTGAGTTAGTATGTCTGTGTGTGTTAGTATGCCTGTGTGTGTTAGTATGCTTGTGTGTGTTAGTATGCCTGTGTGTGTGTTAGTATGCCTGTGTGTGAGTTAGTATGTCTGTGTTTGTGTGTGTTAGTATGCCTGTGTGTGTTAGTATGTCTGTATGTGTGTGTGTGTTAGTGTGTCTGTGTGTGTGTGTTAGTATGTATGTCAGTATGTCTGTGTGTGTCTATGACAGACATACTGACATACACACACACAGACATATACACACACAGACATACTGACATACACACACAGACATACTGACATACACACACAGACATACTGACATACAGACATACTAACACACACAGACATACTGTGTGTATGTCTGTGTGTTTGTATGTCAGTATGTCTGTGTGTGTATGTCAGTATGTCTCACTGTGTTCCAGTGTGTGTGTGTGTATGTCAGTATGTCTGTGTATGTCAATACGCCTGTCAGTGTATGTGTCTGTGTGTGTCTGTGTCAATATATCTGTCAGTGTATGTGTCTGTGAGTATGTATGTGTCTGTGTGTGTATCAGTATGTCTGAATGTGTGTCAATGTTTGCCAGTATATATTTTTGTGTCAGTGTATGTGTGTGTCAGTATGTATCTGCAAATGTTTTAATGTGTCTGTCTGTGTGTGTATGTGTCAGTATGTCTGTCAGTGTGATTGCGGGTTGGGCGTAATGGGGAGGGAGGGTGCAGTGACAGGGCCCAGGGGGCCCAAGAAAAGGCTTTGCCCGGGGTCCTATTCGTATTCTAGACGGCCCTGCATACAATACACACCAGAACAACTACATTACTCTGTAGTTGTTCCTAGTGACTATAGTGTCCCTTTCATTTTCTCAATAAAGTACAAAATAATACAAAAAAATAAAAATAATAATTTTATCTTACATTTTCAACTGCAACTTGTATTGAAGTGCAAGTCTAAAAAATGGCTACAGTGCATGGGTGTGAAATGGCTCAGAAGCTAAAGGATTAGGGGACCCTGTAATGGGGGGAAAAAAGTTTATATAATAAATTGGTCAGTATTAGCTGACCCTGTAATGGGGCACCTGACAGAGTAAGGGATGCAAGTCCAGGTCAATGCTCCCATATAGTCTATAGAAATGAATGGTAGCACTCACTCTAACAAACACGTATCACAAAGGTGCTATTGGGAATATATGAAGTAAGTGTATTCTATGAATAAGCAACACAGTGCACATGTAAAATTGCATAAACAGATTTTTTAAATCAACTGCTTTACCAGCGTTAGTTTGTGTGCATCTCTGGAAACAAAGCTTTCAAATCTTTCTATAAAAATAATATTTTTATAATGCTACCAAATTCAAACAAATGGTTTGATTTCCTCTGTTTAACCTTTATCTGTAAGGCTGCAATAAAAGTAAATAACCCATATATACTCTGGGGTGGATTCTCTTAGCAGAGTATTGGTTTAGCTAGCTTACACAATAGCAAATCCTGCTTTGAAGTCTACGGAAAATTACTATAAAGTAAGCTGAGTAAATACTTATTCTACTAAGAGATTCTAGCTCCCTGTGTTTTATACTAAATAAAAATATATATTTCAGGATTATTCACTACAGTGAGAATTGTCAGGATTTCAAAGTGAATTCTATCAAGGTTATTCAATAAACACAGGATTTTGTCCATCTGGATCTGTAGCAATTGGACGGATGCATTAAGTGTCCAGATTAAAATCAGTGCTTTCACATCCAAACTATATTATTATTATTATTATTATTATCGCCATTTATATAGCGCCAACAGATTCCGTAGCGCTTTACAGTATTATGAGAGGGGGGAGGTAACAATAAATAGGACAATTACAAGAAAACTTACAGGAACAATAAGTTGAAGAGGACCCTGCTTATAAGATTTGTAATATTTATAAAGAATCTGAATTACAAAAATGTGGGGCGTTTGAAAATCTTCTAACACTGAGCAAATAGCTAAATAACCCTCAGCAGCGCAAGTGTTAACCATCGGTAGTGGGTCAGCTCTTGCTAACCAGCTGCCTCGTTAAAATAAAAACACTTTGGGAATCAATATGGCTATAAGGGAGGATTTTTTTAACCTGCCCTGGGCACCGGGTGGGGACTTTAAATTAAATAATAGAGTGATGGACAAATCACTGTCCACACCCTGCCCCTGCCCATGGTCAGCATGTAGTCGTTACTTGTTAAAAGAGGTGGAACCTAGTGTCTTCTGCCCCAGCTCCTGACCATTGTCAGGAGAGGTTGTCTATTACTGTATAACTGGGGTGAACCGAATGTGGGGCTGTAGGTGGGGGCTATAATAATATATAAAATATACAAGTGGGGACCTAGTATCCCCACCAAGAAACGGATTTAATTATTATATGCAAGGGGAGGACATGCCATTGTCCATTCCTTGAAACTTTTGCCATTGTCCCCACCCCACATCTCTGGTTGGCTTGGGGTCCCCCAATACCTTAGTAAGCTCTCAATAGACAATACCTAGCTACCTCTCATCACTCTAATAATAGTAAGAGGGCAAATAAACTAATACCTGTAAAATATAAAATTATACTTACCATCAAAAGTCTTGGTTTTTGTAAATCTTCTTATGTTCAGCCCCAAAAAGGCCAAAATAATATCCATAATAATACAAATATAATTAAAAAAAATAACACAACATTTATTAAAAATAAAAGAAAAAGTTAAACAAATGGAGGTTACTTAGTTGCTCCAATCGCCATTGGAGGGAATGCCCGTCTGCCAGCGTCAAGGCAGACCCCCCTAAGCGGGTCCTACGCTGACTCTTCACCTTGCTTCCTTGAGCTCCTGGCAAAGATAGCTCTGAGACTAAGAGGGCATTTTTATATACACCCCTATATACTTATTAACCCTTAATAGGGAACACATGGGATGGGCGGCAGCATTGTAACCTAGCTGTGTGATACAAAAAGTGAATACAAATACAAAAAGATAAGTCCTGCACTCA
Organism: Pelobates cultripes; assembly: GCA_933207985.1. NCBI lineage: Eukaryota > Metazoa > Chordata > Amphibia > Anura > Pelobatidae > Pelobates > Pelobates cultripes. Next base: position 228,719,386 of record OW240916.1, read on the forward strand.
CTCCCATCACTCCTGGGCGGCAGCAACGACCCCAGCAACGACCCAGTACAGGGGTCTGCCTTGACATTGGCAGGCAGGCATTCCCTCCAATGGCTATTGGAGTAACTAAGTGACCTCCATTTGTTTGGTTTTTACTGTATGTATTGGGGCTGATGTGTACTGTGGTCGTTCCTGCCGCCTAGGAGAGGTGGGAGTGAGTGCAGGAGTTATCTTTTTGTATTTATTAAAAATAAATCACATGACTCACAAAAAAAACTGATAAAAATAAAACCCAATGAAACAAAAAAAATATCCATCTTCGCCGGCAAGGTGTCTGTGCAGAGTGAGCTTCAAGGCAGGAAAAGCTTTTATAATGTTTTACACTTTACACTTTGAATTCACATTGTATTTGAATTCCCACACTTTGACTTCTCATTGTATTTGAATTCCCACACTTTGAATTCTCATTCAGGTCATCCGAAGCCTACAGTAACCCAAACATTGTTAAATTGTGTGAACAATGTCCAGATTTAGCAGTCTGAATGGCTCCATACGGCTTTTCCCCATTCAGTACAGGGCCATTTGGAATAACCATGTAAGTAAATTTTAAAGGACCACTATAGTGCCAGGAAAACATACTCGTTTTCCTGGCACTATAGTGCCCTGTGGGTGCCCCCACCCTCAGGGACCCCCTCCCGCCGGACTCGGGGAGAGGAAGGGGTTAAACACTCACCTTTCTCCAGTGTTGGGCGGAGAGCTCTCCTCCTCCTCTCCTCCTCTTCAGCTGAATGTGCATGCGCGGCAGGAGCTGCGCGCGCATTCAGCCAGTCTCATAGTTTCTCTGAAACTGCTATGTTTATGAAAAAAAAAGGGTTAACCCTAGCTGGACCAGGAACCCAGACCACTTCATTAAGCTGAAGTGGTCTGGGTGCCTATAGTGGTCCTTTAAAGGGACACTATAGTGAACCTGACCACTTCAGCTCAATGAAGTGGTCTGGGTGCCAGGTCCCTCAGGTTTTAACCCTTCAGATGCAAACATAGCAGTTTTAGAGAAACTGCTATGTTGACATTTGGGATTAATCCAGCCTCTAGTGGCCTCTAGTGGTCTTCTGGGCAGCCACTAGAGGCGCATCTGCGACGCTGGAGGCACATTTAGTCTCCATCGCGCAGAGTGTCCATAGGAAAGCATTGAGAAATGCTTTCCTATGGACACTTTGAATGCGTGCGCGGCACTTGCCGCGCATGTGCATTCAGCTCTGCTGACGTCGGCTGGGGGAGCTGACATCGGCGGGGGAGGAGAGGTCACCAGCGCTGAGAGAGCCCGGCGCTGGATTAAGGTAAGCTGCTGATGGGGTTTTAACCCCTTCAACGCCACGGGAGGGGGACCCTAAGGGAGGGGGACCCTGAGGGTGGGGGCACCCTCAGGGCACTATAGTGTCAGGAAAACCGCTTTGTTTTCCTGACACTATAGCAATCCTTTAAATTGCAAAACTGCAACTGTAGCAGACTTGGAGGTTTTTTTCCTGTTCAGTAATTTTGGCCTTAAATTTTATAATTATTTTCAATTCACTTCGAATTCCCAACAATTCTCCCTTTAGTGAATAAGCCAGTTTGTGATTAGTATTGCAGAATCAAGATACCTTAAAATGAATACCTTATTTATTGTAAAGCAGAACAAATACAAAAGTCAAAAGGATGTTCTTTACATAATTGCAACCTATTATTTGGTGGTATGTTTTTGCATATTTTGTAATATTTGGAATGGCAAATGAGATGTTGCAGTATTTACGAAAACCGGAGCAGTTTTGCATACGTTTTTGTCTTTCAATAAACATATCCTGTGTGTAAGCAGTCATCGGAGGTAGCGATGGAACAGCAATGGAATAAAAATGCTAGCAACAACCTGTCAATGTCATCTATACCATACTGAACCAGTAGGTGGCCCAATATTTTAAATTATAACTTAAAGGGAAACTATCACTTCTAATGATTTATAATACTATGTCTATGTGTCCCCTAACAAGTATGTATTGGTGAAATGTGAAAAAATAAAACTACGTATTGAAATTCACACATCTTTAAATTTCAACTGGGTGACTCCATCCAGTCATTGTTGCAGAAAGTATACCTATAAAGCTCTAACCAACTCTAGCGCCTCTTACTTTATTTCACTGATGCATAGGTATGCCCCTTATTGGTCTCTCCACTCTACTAGTGACCTTCTCCTTTCTGCTGCCCGTACCCTTACTGCAAATTCACGCCTGCAAGACTTCTCACGGACGGCTCCTTTCCTTTGGAACAGTCTGCCTACCCCTGTCAGACTCTCTTCCCCTCGCTCTCTCCGATATGGCCACACTCCACTCTCACCTCCAGTTCTGCTACTTTCCCACCATGTCTATGTGCTGTCTCTCTCAATAACCTTCCTATTGTGTTTTTATACCCCACCTCCTCTAGACTGTAAGCTCGTTTGAGCAGGGTCCTCAACTACCTATTGTTCCTCTTACATTTTGTTATTGTCTAATTTGGTAAATTCCTCTTTTATTGTAAAGCGCTGCGGAATAAGCTGGCGCTATATAAATACCAATAATAATAATAACAATATATTGAGAAGAGGAAACATGAAACAATGTTTCAAATTCTCCTCCTCATTTGCAATGTTAGCCCTGAATATACTTAGACTGAACTGGGTGTTGATATAATTTGCTAAATCTAATATAACTTATTTTTCTTTCTGGTCTATTCTCACAGTTCGCGTTTTAGTTCTATGAAGACATCTGGGTCCAAAGCAGGAGAAGATCAGGTATGGCACAAGTCCATGGAAATTGTCAAATTGCCAAAACAGTGAGGTGTGTGTGTGAAGACTGTGTGTGGGGGGAATGACCGTGTGTTGTGTATGAGTGTAGTGACTAAGTATGGCAGCTGTGTGATGCATGTGTTTTGAGTGTGTATTAGGTGGCTGAATGTATACTGTATGTGGTAGTCCATGTGTGATGTGAGTAGCTGTGAGTGATTTGTGTGGCAGTGCATGATGTGTGGGATTGAGTAATATGTGGGTAGCCGTGCGTGATTTGTGTGGCTAGCTGTGACTGATGTCATGCTTACTCTACAATGTCAAAGCCTGGCTTAAATGGTTGCACTTGGTGGATCAAGACTCAACCTTTCTGGTCAAAGAGAAGTAGTTCTAGTACATAGGTAGGCAAACAAATGCTAGAATAGTGCGAAGAGTAGTTCAGTTTGCCTAACTCTTCTATGGAAATTTGTAATAATAATAGAAATTAGTTGTGTTTTTGCTGGCACTGGTAGATTTGGTGAACACTGTTCTACCAGTAATCTATCATTTTTAATTGGATGTGGGAAATTAATTTTTTATTGTATTCATAGTAAAAAAAAACATGGAAGAACTTACTTGAGACTTGACTTAATAAGTTAGTGTATAAATGATTCACAATAAGGTGAAAATTTGGAGATGCCTTCCTGTGCCAAATATTCATTTTCAATAGGCACATTCTAAGCTCTGCACAAATTAATCTATTGAGTAGAAGCATGTAATGCAGGACCTTAAAGAAAGATCTCACTGTTCCAGTTAATGTTTCCAAGTCCAAAGTAATTGGTGTGAGTTTTGTTCAACTCAGATAATATCTGAAGCAAAAAGAGAACTGAGCTATATATATACAAGTGTTTTAATGAAACATGTGCCCATTATACATAAGAAAATACATAATAAAGTAAGATATGAAGATATCGAACATTTATAACCCATGTATAAGTTTTATTTTTAAATTGCACAATCAGCTGCAACTGAAGTGTTTCCATTAAAAAAACATACATTTATAAATGGGAAATGGGGCTGATAATTACCAGATTTCACATTTAACAAGATCGAAAGTAACGATTTTATTAAAGACACATAACAGAATATTATCCTTATCTAGCAGCAAGGAAAAAAATTTATATAATCAATAGGAAGCCAAAAACAATAACCCTAGCAAGGGGTAACCATAAAAATTACAGTAGCCAATGAGAACATCCCATATCCCTGGTGACCCTAAGCCATTCCTCTTTCTTGATGATGTCACCAAATAATATAGCAAAAAATTGCAGATATAAGCATAAGTAACAATAATCCCCGGCGATGAAGAGAAGGAAATTCAACAAAGCAAGTATGGGAAGACCGGAAGAAAAGCAGGTCTGTGCATACCAGAACCAAGGCCTCAATCAGAAAAAAAAGAAAAATATGTGTTAAAATAGGAAGAAATATGTAGGAACAAGACCACAAATCACAGTATTACAGTATTCATGAGTATTATTGACATGAGATAATCTAAAAAACATCTAAAGCAACCATATATACAATCACATAATTGTATCACATAAAGGACAAATGTACATGTCAAAATACATAAACTCATCGTAATACAAAGTGTAATAGTATTAAACGGCTGGAAAAAAGAACGTTAAAGCCAAGTGGGCAGATATTTGCCTCTGTGTCTTTAATTAAATCACTACTTCAACTTATGTTGATAATAAAATGTTGTAAATTTATTAAAGGGACACTATAGTTAGAAGAACAACTATAGCTTAATGTAATTGTTCTGTTGAGTATAATCATTCACCTCAGGTATTTTCCTGCAAACACTGCCTTTTCAGAAAGTTTACATTGCCCCCTAGGGACACCTACACTGGCCACTCCTCAGATGGCAACTGAGATGGCCACGCTCTGCATGGAGACGCCAAATTTTCCTCATAGAGATGCATTGATTCAATGCATCTCTATGAGGAGGCGCTGATTGGCCAAGCTGGCATTTGGCCCACCCCGTTCCGCCTCCTTCCCTGTTGGAAAGCATTAGATTGGCTAAAAATCATAAATTTTGATTATGTCAGCAAGGAGGCAAATCATGGGCAGGGTCAGCGCCTATGAACCCGCGCGGCGCTGGAAATAAGGTAAGTTTTTAAACCTTTAAAGAGGGCTAAGTGGGGACCAGCCACCTAAATGGTGGCTTTAATACTATAGGGTCAGGAATACATGTTTGTGTTCCTGACCCTATAGTTTTCCTTTAAAAAACACAGAGGTTCATATTACATAGAAACATAGAAACATGGAATGTGACGGCAGATAAGAACCATTCGGCCCATCTAGTCTGCCCAATTTTCTAAATACTTTCATTAGTCCCGGGCCTTTTCTTATAGTTAGGATAGCCTTATGCCTATCCGACGCATGCTTAAACTCCTTTACTGTGTTCACCTCTACTGTGGGGATATTTATGGGATGATAATATTAAACTGTCGAGAATTGCCCACTATTTCAATACTCTTAGATCTTAGAGATCGTTTATCAAATAAGTGAAATGTTTTCCATACAATTAAGATCACAATGTGTTATAAAAATAGATTTATTTATTGTAACAAATTAATTAACAAATAATATTAGGCAGCATGCATGATAATAATCAGTGAATATTTAGTATAACATAAGTATGCAATACAATGGAATGGCTATACACGTTCCAATGGCTAACAGCATCATCTGTCACTTAATATTTATGAGGGTACTTTATAGACAAAAGTAAAGCTTTTCACAGCGAACAGCCATAAAACCTTGGCTAACAGTTAAATCAACTGAGTAACCCTTTCAATGCTGGCTAGATCCTCCTAGGCATATAGTATCCTATTCTCCTGTGATTTTCAATTAAAATAACATTCAAACCAGCTCATTAGTCATTTCCTGGAACCATCCAATAAGCATAATCTACCAGATTTTTACAAAAGACGAATTTTAATTTGCCTAAAAAGATATCTTATCTTATTTTAGAGCAAATCAATACACCTGGATAAAAACAGCGGTATGCTAATACGTGATAATATCACATTAATATATAATTATCCTTAATTCCACCTGCAGAATGGAATGTTTATAACTATATATTCTTTAGTTAACTAAGATTTCTAAATATTGATACCAGACCGTGATTTATCCAGTCATATATCATGCTATTAGTAAATTTAAATTAATTTAAATTAATTAAATAAAACCAGCATAATTACCAGTTATGTAGATATTCTCATCAGATGAGTAGGTAGTCCCAGGAACTTGATTGGTTGTATGGAGGTGCGTGAGTGATAGAGAAAAGTGGTGTTGGTTAGAAAGTCAGAGTAAAATTCTAAGTGTCAAAGAGCTTAAGAGTTGAGTGTCCAAGAGAGTTTAAGAGTAGAGTGTTAGTCCCAGAGAATGTTTCTTGAGTCTCTCTCTCCGCATGTCCGAATCTGAATTCCCAAACTCCAACTCCTCTCTCTCTACCAACTAACCTCTCTTCCCTTTGTCCTAACTTTTAAAGGGCCAGACTCTCTGTACGTCATTAGTTGATAAGCCAATAGGAAGCCGTAGGTGTGTTCAATCTATGGATCGCAATTTAGGTATTTGATCCAAAGAGGGCAGTCTTGCCTAACTAAACCTTCTTATCCAGGAAAGAGTTAACTTTTCCTGATGACGATTTTGACATCATTTGGCTTATCTAAAATGACTACCATAACTTAGATTTGCTGTCAGTTCAAAGCGTTTGTCTCAGTCTTTGTGGCAACTACTTTGATCGTAATTTGTAAAGTTGACAGTTCTAAACTCAATTTCACCCTTTACTTACAATGGAACCTTGTAAAATTTAGAAAGTAAAATTAATTACTTAGTCTTCTCTGTCACTAGTGTCTGTGTTTATATAATGCATTCCTTAGTTCAAGCTCAGTGGTTAGTGAAATCAAGGAAATTATGTGTTTTTGTTATCCTGAAGATAGCAAAATTGAGTCTGCTCTGTTCTGAGTGACTCTGGCAATATATACTTTTAATTTCTTTCTTAGCACAAAATGTCTGCCGATATAAATATTCTGACACTACCACTTCAGCTGGAAGGCTATTCCATGCATCCACTACCCTCTCAGTAAAGTAATACTAGATGATATTATTTTAAAACCTTTGTCCCTCTAATTTAAGATAATGTCTTCTTGTTGTGGTAGTTTTTCTTCTTTTAAATGTGGTCTCCTCCTTTACTGTGTTGATTCCCTTTATGTATTTAAATGTTTCTATCATATCCCCCCTGTCTTGTCTTTCCTCCAAGCTATATATGTTAAGATCCTTTAACCTTTCCTGGTAAGTTTTATCCTGCAATCCATGAACCAGTTTAGTAGCCCTTCTCTGAACCCTCTCTAAGGTATCAATATCCTTCTGAGATACGGTCTCCAGTACTGTGTACAATACTCCAAGTGAGGTCTCACCAGTGTTCTGTACAATGGCATGAGCACTTCCCTCTTTCTACTGCTAATACCTCTCCCTATACAACCAAGCATTACACTAGTTCAAAACTGTGAAATAACAGTAGAAATAAAATGTGTAGATGGACAATAATAGAACTCCCTATAGGTAAATTGCAAGACCAATCAGCTGCTTTCAGGAGATCTTTCAGTCAGCAACCCAAAGTGAAGGCTTTAGAAGCCATGGCAGCTCTTGCAGAGTGTGTTTCCAAACACTGCAGTATGGAAGCCAGCCGATGTCATGATCCATCTTACCCAACGGGTTAGGGTGACTGTAGACACAAGGTGACACCGAGTGCCTCCTTGGCTTTGCCGCCAAGTGGAATTGTGTCGGTGAGATCCAAGCATAAATTTGTAGATTTGAGGCATGAAGGGTAAGGTAATGAAGACGACCTGGGAAAATGAACTGGAATGCAGCTGATAAAAGTCTGATCATCCTAAAAAGTTGTCATAGAGTGATTACAGGGCGAGACAGCACCCAATGAATTTCCTTCCTGATATTCTTGATCTTGGAGTCTCGTAGATAAAGAGTTCCTTGAAGGGAGTTGATATTGAATCCCATGCACTCGATTGGGTACTTGATTTCTCACATTTGATCTGAATACCTATATTTGGAGTAGAGTCAATGCCCAAGACAAGTGACAATATATGAAATCAGCATTCTGAGCCATAATGAGTATGTCGTCCACATAAATTATCAAGCAGATGCCCCTGCTGAGAAGAAAGGAGACCACTGGTTTTAGCAGCTTGGTGAAACAGCAAGGGGTCAAAGAGAGACCGAAAAGCAGGCATGTTAAAAGCCACTTGGTTCCTTTCCAAAGGAATTTAAGATAGTTTTGACAATTGTTAGCAATAGGAATAGTGCATTCTTCAAGTTGAAAGGAGAGAAGGGCTGCACCACAGAAAATCACAATAACAAGAGACAATTGGAAACCACTGTATGCAACATACGCTAGAGCTGGCTAGAGCTCTTTTACATGTGATTGTGATCTCGCTACTCTGATTATAACTAATTATTGGGTTTTGACATATTGCACTATTGGTTTCCCCTGCTTTTTATTTCCTTTTTCTATACGGATACCTAAGCAATTAGAACAACTACTACACCCCCCAAGTACAAAGAACATATGCTTTTTCAAGCACCCACAGTTGCACTAACCTCTAAGTTAGAGGCATGTTTTTATGTAAGACCTTTTATTGTTAGGACTTGTGAAGAAACTACCCCTGTTATTTTGGTACTTTCGTTTTTTTCCTGTTCGATAGATAAAACACAGTTGATCAGAAAACCTAGATTTGGAGTAGAGTCAATGCCCAAGACAAGTGACAATAAATTAATTCAGCAATCTGAGCTATGAGTATGTCGTCCAAATAAATTATCAAGCAGATGCCCCTGCTGAGAAGAAAGGAGACCACTGGTTTTAGCAGCTTGGTTTAACAGCAAGGGGTCAAAGAGAGACCGAAAAGCAGGCATGTTAAAAGCCACTTGGTTCCTTTTCAAAGGATTTTAAGATAGTTTTGACAATTGTTAGCAATAGGAATAGTGCATTCTTCAAGTTGAAAGGAGAGAAGGGCTGCACCACAGAAAATCACAATAACAAGAGACAATTGGACACCACTTTATGCAACATGCGCTAGAGCTGGCTAGAGCTCTTTGACATGTGAGTGTGATATCTAATTATTGGGTTTTGACATATTGCACTATTGGTTTCCCCTGCTTTTTATCTCCTTTTTCTATACGGATACCTAAGCAATTAGAACAACTACACCCCCCAAGTCCAAAGAACATATGCTTTATCATGCACCCACAGTTGCACTTACCTCTAAGTTAGAGGCATCTTTTTATATAAGACCTTTCATTGTTAGGACTTGTGAAGAAACTACCCCTGTTATTTTGGTACTTTCATTTTTTTCCTGTTCGATAGAAAAAACTACCGAACACCGACCACCCTGTGTGGCCGACGTTCGTATAGTCGAACGCCACATGCAAGAGAAAACGGTGGCCATCTTGTTCGCACGAAAGGAGGCAGTGGTGCTTGGTCGTCTAGTGTCTGGAACCAAAATTGGACACTCGACTTCCCGAACACTGGTCAAACTTCACGAACACCTGCTTCCTTTCACAGACCAGCCAAGAGAGCGCTATTCGGTAGATTTGTTCCCATGAACTAGGGGAACAAATGCTACCTATGAGCCAGGGGAACCGTTTGTGGATTATTTCGGGTTTTGTACTTGTCGAAATGGACCGACCAAATTTAGACCTCCATGTAATTTTTGAACCCCTGAACCAATCTGGGTAATTTTTAAATATATTGATCACCCAGATTGGGGCTATCAGGGTATATGTATTTTATGGGGTTCCCATGGTGTTTGGGGTACTTTCTAAGTTTTATGAAAATGTATAATTTTTGTTTTGGGAGATAATTGAGTTTAGTAAATTGCTTGACTCAATTATCTCCCCAGTACAGTGAAAGATTATATTACTGTATGTAGGAGTGTCCTGGACCTGAGAGCCAATGGACTTACAGAATGTCTTTTGTCACTGTCCCCTCTCAGGTCCAGTGGGGAATGCCCCTGGAATATGTCTACTGAAACCCTGTGCATTGTTCACTACATAAAAGCCAGGCGGTTAGCCTGAATAAAGCATTCCTGTTACACCCTTCATCTTGTTTTGACTGATGTTTGGGTAAGTGTCTACCTTTCTGGGAGAATACACTTGGAGGCTGTAATTCGTCTGGAGAAGCGTTCAAATCAACACATGAACTGCAAGCTATAATTACTCAGGCTCTAGCAGTTCGGGAGAAAATAGGCGAACGGGTATCTGTCATACCAGCTTTCGTTACAGGACTATATTTTTTATATTTTGTTTTATACTTGTTATTTCCCATTGTCTCTTGTTATTGTGATTGCCTGTGGCACAGCCCTTTTCTCCTTTTTTTGTGACATTCTTTTATAGGGTAGAGAGGGATCCCCTTTTAGGGTTGTTGCCTCCTTACCACTGTTTGGTTATTTAACACTGACCCATTTGTGGGATTTATTCTTCAAGTTGAGTTTGACCATCCAGTCTCATAACAGGAGCATATATCAAAGGCAATGAATTCCCTCCATTTTGAAATGGGTTATATGTCACAAATGCATTCAGAGGGCAAAGATTTATCACTAGAAACATTCCTCCCTTCTCGGAAACCAAGAAGTGGTTGCTCAAGAAACCTGTAGAAGGTGGAACCTTTATATTGGCACCTTTATCTTCCAAAGCTTGAATCACTGAGGACACCGGAGACTCATCCCGTGCCGAAAATATGATCTTGTGAGGGAATGTGAATATTTCAGAGTACAATAATATAACTTTTACAAAATGGAAAATACTTGTTTATTCCCCCCCCCAACCCCCCCTGTTGTATTATTAAATGCAGCATTTACATATAGGAAATGGTTATAGACCCAGAGAAATTACATTCATACTTTAACAATGTAACAGAGCTTCCTGTGCCCCTGGCTGGGTACCTCCGACAAGGACTGCTTCCTAGCTGGAGCAGGTGACAAACCGCAGCACTTCTGCCCACAGTCTCCGTGGCTTGACTGGGGTCCTGAAACCGCTTTCTCCTGGAGCCGAATGGGGAACTTGCTCTATCCCCCCAGGCACTGGAACGACACTCAGTCCTGGGAGCTCTAGTCCTTACAAGGACTTTCCCTGTTGAATCCTCCGCACTGGAACAGTGATTAATGATTAGCCCTTTCCCCTCCCAATAACCAGATGACACATTACATAGTATTACATAGTTACATCGCTGAAAAGAGACTTGCATCCATCAAGTTCAGCCTTCATCACATTTGATTTTTGCTGTTGATCCAAAAGAAGGCAAAAAACAAAACAAAACAGTTTTAAGCACTTACAATTTTGTAACAAACTAGGGGGAAAAATACTTATTGACTCCAGAATGGCAGTCAGATTATTCATTGGATTAAGAAGCTATTACCCTACATTGAAAAATTATATCCTTGAATATTCTGTTTTTGCAAGTATGCATCTAGTTGCTGTTTGAACATCTGTATAGACTCTGATAAAATCACTTCTTCAGGCAGATAATTCCATATCCTTAGTGTTCTTACAGTAAAAAATATTTTTTTTTTTACCTGGGGAGATGAGAAGGTCCAAAGTTTCCCTGCCGGGCCCAGGTACCAAAGCCTTATGATGTGGTGTTCAGAATAAAGTGGAGGGTTCACTTCAGTGGTCCTTCCTGCTCCAATCTCCTTTTCTTCTCCTTCATTTGACACAGTCTTCTTTTTATTTTGACACTGTCTTCTCTCCTCCTTGGCTCCTTCTGCTCCTTTACCTTTCTGCCACTTTCTGCTTATTTTGCACCTTTCTGCTCCTTTCTCTTTCTGATCCCTTTCTGCTCCTTGCAAGCCCTTTCTGCTCCTTCTCCTACTTTACCTTTGTGCTCCTTCTGATTTTTTCTGCTCCTTTACCTTTGTGCTCCTTCTGTCCCTTTCTGCTCTTTGCAGACCCTTCCTTCTCCTTGCAGACCCTTCCTGCTCCTTGCTGCCCCTTCCTGCTCCTTGCTGACCCTTCATGCTAATTTCTGCTCCTTCTCCTACTTTACATTTGTGCTCCTTCTGCCCCTTCCAGCTCATTGCTAACCCTTTCTGCTCCTTGATGTCCCTTCCTGCTCATTTCTGTTCCTTCTCCTACTTTACCTTTGTGCTCCTTCTTTCCCTTCCTGCTCCTTGCTGCCTTTTCCAGCTCCTTGCTGAGCATTTCTTCTTCTTCTACTTTACCTTTGTGCTGCTTTACCTTCCTTCTCCTTGCTGACCCTTCCTGCTCCTTGCTGACCATTCCTGATCCTTTGTGCTCCTTGCAGACCCTTTGTGCTCCTTGCAGATCCTTTGTGCTCCTTGCTGCACCTTGCTGCTTCTTGCTGCCTCTTCCTGCTCCTTGCTGCTCCTTCCTGTTCATTTCTGTTCCTTTGTGCTCCTTCTCCTACTTTACCTTTTGTGCTCCTTGCTGTCCCTTCCAGCTCCTTGCTGCCCCTTTATGTCCCTTCCTGCTCAGTTCCTTCTCCTTTCTGCTCCTTCTCTTACTTTACCTTCCTGCTTCTTGCTGACCCTTCCTGTAGGCTGCCTCCCCCATCCCTTACTTACCTGATCTGTAGGTGGAGCTCCCCATCTCTAACTTACCTGATCTGTAGGTGGATCCCCCCATCTCCCACTTACCTGATCTGTATGCTGCACCCCCCATCTCTCACTTATCTGATCTATAGGCTGTCTCCCACCCCCATCCTTTACTTACCTGGTCTATAGACTGTCTTCCTCCTCCCCCCCTCCCATCCCTCACTTACCTGATCTTTAGGCTGTCTCTCTCCACTTGGCAACTAGACGGGATCCCATTGTACAGCGCCACGGAATTTGCTGGTGCTATATAAATAATAAAATAATAATAATAATGATAATATAGGGTTTGATAAGCATTCTGATAATTAGTTTTTTTAGGTCTACTTTTGGATTATGCACCAAGACACGAGCCATTGGGTAGAGACAGTATTTCTTTACAGCAGCTTGTTAGGATCAAATACATTATCTTACAACCAACATAGTTTCAGGTTTTCAACATTCCTCACTAGGTTATGGTATCATTTCTGCCCGAACTTACCAAGTAATTACATCATTAGGTCCTTCATGCTAATCTTCCTAGCAACCTGGGAACTTTTCGGTGAATCAGCCAAGGTACAAGTAGGCATAATAATAGGGCAGGCTTTGTTAAATTATTTCTGTTCTAAGATTAGGTGGTTGTGATGGACTGCCTGGCACCCCGACCGGGTAGCTCCGTCCTCCACCCACCCTAGACCCAAGACCAGGATCCAGCTTCCAGTGGGAAGACCTCTCCTAGTCCAGAGAGCATAGCAGCAACAGCTCTTATAAGAGCTAGTGATTATACTCCGGGAGTATTGTGATATAGCAATCCCCAGAGTGAATGTAGTTCTCCAATCCCCCAAACATGAGCCAAGACTTCATGAAGGGGTAAATGAATCTCTGTTTAATGGGAGCCACACTTGGCCTTATATGATAATCCCCATGCAAGGGGTACACCCACAGTGACCTTGTGGGGTACTGATTTGCAACTTCACAGACCAATATCGAATATTGAATATCAGTTAAATTATTATGGTAACAAAGCAGATAAACAGCAAGACTGAACTGGATCATAAGCTGTGTTTGCAATAGCTTGGCACCAAACTTCCTCAGTTGTAAGGCAATGATTGATATTAACTGCTTAGCTCTCCTAGTAAAAGTGCAAATTCATCATGCGTTGGCAAACATTTCAATGGATTAATACATGGGCGAGGGCAGTGCTTTTCAAAAGCACATATAATTTAAAATTAAAGTAGAGACTTGAGGGCTTAGAAAGCTTGTTGTGTTCCACACCACTGTCAGTCACTCCGCTGGCACAGGTATCTCCACAGTTCCAAGCTGGAGAATGCTCGTGGTTAGCAAAACAATAGTTGCCTTGACTTTCTGTGCATGTATGGCTAGCAGCATCCATCATACCTGTCTGTTTATAATGCCTCTGTTAAAAACACTTTACATTGTTATCAATATTTCATTTATAAATCATGAGTTTTTTTAGGTTGAAATGTAAGTCAAGCAATTTGGAATATTATCACATCAATTAATATACAGAAATCTAATGTTCAGACAGTGCTTTATTTACTACAGACCAGATTTTCATCGGATAGACGAAATCTGGTCAAAATGGTCAAATTCCAACTCAAATGGCAATTCCCATATTTACTAAAGCTAATTCTGGTCAGAATTTGTTACAGTGACTGCTTTAAAAGTCGGTGCTTTTCCAATTCCAAATTCTATACAAATAGGGAATATTTATAAGGCACTGATTTTAAACTAACTAAGGACTGAACGCATCCAGCAAGGTGCACATTTGCAAATTATTGTTTACCTGCCTTTTTGCAAGTAAACAATAATTTTATTAAAGACACGGAGGCTCATATTATGGTTGATCTCTTTCTTTATTCCTCAACAGCAAAGAAAGGATACTGTAAATATTCAAAGGGAAAAAGTTAAAACATGTACCCTAGATGGTTATCCAGTAGGAATGCTCTTTGCACTATAATGTCCCATGTGATTTTCAGCCACCTCAGCTAAGTATCACTCCAACATTCTCTGTATTAATTTTAGTATTTCTTTTATCATATATCACTGTATTTGCCAAGTTTATTCAGTGTATCTGTTGATATTTGTATTGTTTGTTTCCTACTGTTGTTTTTCTCTGAGAGCCCTTCTGGCTCCCTCATTCCCTCACCACAGTTTTCCTATTTCCTCCCCCTCTCCCCCCCAAAGCCTTCTGGTCGGTTTGTTTATTTCCCGACCTGTTTCTTCTGCCTGCACCGATCCTGTGACCCTCTCACTGCCGGGAACCACTATTTCAGTGGCACCGGCGGTTCGTGGCTCCATGTGTGTGGCAGACGCCGCTTGCGCATGTGCACATCGCAAATGTGCATCGCGGCGGCCATCCTCGGGATGGCAGTTTGCCTCGCTTTATTACGCAGCCAATACTGCTCGTTTGGGGTCTGGGTTAAGCCGCTTGGTTGGCTGTGTTGCTGGGCAGCCTCACGGTGTTCCTGAGGGAACACTCAGTGAGCTTGCTTCCTTTGGTCATTGTGTCTAGTAGCCTTACTGCTATTCAGCTAATTACTGTTAGTGCTTATATTCTTTTCACTGCCTCTATACTACTGTTATCCAGCACTGTGGGTGAGAGCTCCCTACTCTATCATTAGGATAATTTTTCTTGTTACTTCTTATTATATTTTTATATACACTTTGTTATATTAATGTGTCATGCAGTCCCCAAAGGAGTTGGAAGTTTCCGTTGCTGGTTCTTCTACTAGTGTCACTAAATCCTCTACGCCCCTGGTGGTGGCCAGTCCACCCACACATGCAATACTGGATGAAGCATCGCAGGAGCAAATGAATTCAGAAGAGTTTCATTCCCTCATGGATGTTACAATGGCGAAATCAGTGACGCCAGACACTTTTTCAGGTATGGGGACCATGTCTAATAATCTATCACACGAGCCCTAATGTACACTCAAGGACCACCTACTCTTATTTCTTCTTACCCCCCAGAGAGTAAACCGGAAGCTTCAGTGGGTGTAAATCCGCCAATACCATCAATGGGACAAAGGTGCCTCCAAAAATTGTCAGACGGACAGGGTTTGTCCGGTCACAGAGGATGTGGTTGCACCACAACAAAGAGCCACCCACCGGGCAAAATCGGTAAGAAATTGGAAGAGGACAAAAGCCCTAATTGAGTCTTCCAAATCAGAATCGGAGCAAGAGGAGCGAGTCCGATGATGAAGACTTTTACGACTCAGGACTTGGGGCTCCTTGTCTGGACTTGGGGTTGACACTAAGGTCGGGGTGGATGACTCCACCCTCTTTGATCCTCAGGGTGAACCACTCTTTGACCCGGACAGCCTGCAGCATCCGAGATCTTCAGAGTGGTACCCAATGGATCCTGTGGCAGAATACATTGCCGCTTGCTTCGGAAAACCCCTTGACAAGGTTGCACGGAGCAAACTCAGGGCAGAATGCCCACAACCTAATCTCCCCGATATGGCATGTACCACACCGGATGTGGACCCAAAAATCACACAATTCTTGGGCAAAATAGGGTGGTAGGCCAATAAAATCCTGGATGTCTTGGGACCAATCGCGAAAATGTTTGACATGGTTGAGATAGCCTCAGCAGTTGGTACCCCTGTAGACTTGTTTTTACATAAGGGGGTGAATACAACGATCCATATGTTTGCTTGGCAATGCCAATATGGCATTAGCTTTTGAGAGGAGCAAGGCAATACTCATTAAAATAGAAAATAAGCTAGTGAATCTAGCTATCTCAGAGCCTGGACCACAGGCAAAAGGCCTCCTATTTAGAGACAACTTTGTGAAGGAGTTAGGCACGTACGTACGGACCTTCATGACACTTGACAAGGCGTAAGCCAATATGAAGAGAGTGTTCTCCCAGAGAGTTCCTCCTGGGGTTCATACCGGGGTTCCAGAGGCTCCGATCACGCCAGGTTTCAAACACCTGAGCCCAAACCCAATTCACCAGTTTTCCCATGTTGAAGCAGACCTTAGCAGTCTCGCAGACCCAGAGGTTCCTCCTATGGCTGACGGCCTTATGGTAAGTTCAATTTTATGCCACTTGCCTTCAGTGGCGGGGGGGGGGGGCGATTAAGACATTTTGTCAATGTTTGGCGCAGGTTAACTTCAGATGCTTGGGTCCTACAAACTGTCCTGGGTTATTCTATAGATTTCGTACAATATCCTGTTCAGAGGTTTTTACCCAACCGCATCGTGTTCTCAACAAACGACAGGCACCTGGTGTCACAAGAAATACAGTCCCTGGCATCTAAGGGCGCTATTTCAGAAATTCACCCTCAAACCCCAGGTTTCCTGAGCAACCCCTTCCTAGTCCCCAAGAAAGGTGGAGGCGTTCGACCTGTCATCAATCTATGACCTCTAAATGCTTTTGTCACAAATCATCATTTCAAGATGAAGGGTTTTCACGCTCTTCGAGACCTGCTCCTTTTGGGAGATTGGATGGTCAAACTCGACTTACAGGATGCATACCTCACCGTTCAGGTGGCCGAGGACTCCCAACAATTCCTGCAATTTCAGTGTGAAAAAACTATGTGATTATTCAATTTCCTTCCATTCGGTCTCTCTTCTGCCCCATGGTGCTTCACAAAACTACTGAATCCAGTAGTAGCCCTTCTGCCCAGCAGAGGAGTTCACCTCATAATATACTGGGACAATATCCTCGTAATGGCACAGGACCCTCACATGCTCCACGTACACCAGTCCTGGGTGAGGACTCTCCTAAGCAACCTAGGTTTCCTTCTCAATTGGGAAAAGTCAGTCTTCAAACCTTCTCAATCCATAGAATTCCTGGGATTCACCATAGATCCCTTGTCCGGGGCACTCCTGCTACCACCATCCAAGATCAAGGCGCTATGGCATCTAAAGCCTTCTCCTTAGGCTGCAGGAAGACCTCCTCCGTGCTGCTGATTGGTCCCGGGGATCTACTTTTCAGGAATTCTATTTTCGGCCAGTTCCTCAATTTTCCACTACGGTGGTTGCACAGCTTTGAACGAGCATAATATGAGCCTCTGTGTCCTTTGATAAAATTACCAGATTTTACTAATTTCATGACGTTGGTTCTTAACATGTTCAATCATTGTATTGCAATTTTTCCGCAAAGTTCCATTGTTGGATCATCCGAGAGTCGCTGTCCTTGGCGTTTAGTTGGTCGTACATTGCGGTCTTGTGGAGATGTTTGTCGGCATCATTAAGAAAGAGGAGTGGCTGAAGGTCACATGGGACATTATAGTACAAGGAGCATTCCTGTTGGATAACATGTTATAGGTGGTTAACCCTCTAGAGTACATGTTTTAACCTTTTTCCTTTGAAGATTTACAGTATGCTTTCTTTGCTGCTGGGAAATTAAGAAAGAGATAAAGCATAGTACTCGCCTCCGTGTCCTTAATAAAATCATGCCTTTACATCATGAAATTAGTAAAATTTGTAATATCAAGTGCTATTTACATGTTGACAGTACTAGCAGCCAGCGGTCAAATAGTTAAAAAAAATCCTTGGTGGTACAATGGTTAGCCATGTGGTACCAGCTGCCATATTAAAAATAAGAAAAACATAAATACTATAACTCATCATACCTTACAACCTCCCTTTGCTGTCTCTCTATCACCTAGCACTTTTTAAAGGATCACTATAGGGTCAGAAACATAAAAATGTATTCCTAACCCTAGAGTGTTAAAACCATAATCTAGCCCCCCTGGGCCCCTAATGCCTCCATAAATATAGAAAGATCTTACTGTATTCAAGCCTGAAGCTGTAAATCTGCATGCTGTTTGTCTCAGAAAAACAAGCAGTCTGCTGACATCATCAGAAGTGGTAGCCTGATCCAATCACAATGCTTCCAAGGACAAGGAGGCAGATCAGGGGCAGAGCTAGCATGATTCAAACACAGCTCTGGCCAATCAGCATCTCCTCATAGAGATGAATTGAATCAATGAATCTCTAAGAGGAAAGTTCAGTGTCTGCATGCAGAGGGAGGAAATACTGAATGTTTGGATGCATTTTAGGCAGCCATGAACCAGGAATAATCTTTAACAGCCATCTGAGGAGTGGCCAGTGAAGTTATCACTAGGCTGTAATGTAAACACTGCATTTTCTTTAAAAAGACAGTGTTTACAGCAAAAAGCCTTAAGGTAATGATTCTACTTACCAGAACAAATTCAATAAGCTGTAATTGTTCTGGTGACTATAGTGTCCCTTTAAATAATTGCAATTGTAAGGACACTGACATCTGATTTGCTAGCTTTGTTGGTACAACTCCCATACATCCCATCAACTAGGAAGCCATAAATATAATATATACATTGAGTTATAGTAATAGGTTTGATAAAAAGACTAAATTCTATATGGTCAACTTTTCACTTATCCTTGTTTCTGCTGCCGATCCAAAAGTAGAAAAAAACATCTTGAAGCCAATTTGTGCTCCATGAACTGGAAGCTTTCCATATTGACTCTAAAGTAACAATCAGTCTTGGAACTGCAAATTAACTATTATATATCCATGAAAATTGTGCTAAACTATGAAAGCATCCTGATCTTTTTAAAGATATCTACTCAATCTGAAGAAGAATCAATACAATAACTGTAAATTATTAAATATATATTTACTTATTATATTTAGTATTGAACATGACATTTTGTAAAAAGAAAAATACAGGTGTACTGTGCACAGATATTTCATAGTAATCTGTGTTATATTTATGCATGGTTTGTATTAGAATTAGTTTAAAAAAGAACTCACATAACATTAAGGCAATTGCACATACCTCACAAGTGTACCTGTTTAGTAGGAACAGTCCCTATTTTTGACTAGAATTTCTCTGTTCCTCTTTTCTCTCCTAAAAACGGAATTTTAGCATATCAATCTCTGAACGCACACATATAGGCTAAAATAGCCACAAAATTGTTTAGTAAAGTTAAAATGTTTACAAAATAAAAGTGAATGGCAAACCATAAGCTAAACAAGACACAGCTTTGTTGGGAGAATTCTTTCATTTGTATTTTAGTTGTCTTTTCTAAATAATCCTGATGTGTCTTTATGGCCACTTGTTGAAAATGATAGTGTAGCGGAGAGGTAGTATAATCCACAGTATCTCCGCTGGGTAACAGGAACAGCATAGAATCCTTCAAGCAAAATGAGTACAGCATGCAATAAACCTGGTAGCGTTGTATAAATCCTTTCTTCCCAAGAACTAGACGACACATAGGCTGGGAGTCAACTGAGCTCTTAATCACAGGTCACAGTATTTATGCAGTTCCCCATGCAATTGGTTTCCCTGCTGACATTACAGGGGTTGTACAGTAGGGGACTACATGGGGAACTTAACAACCCGGACATTTCTCCCATCATACACTGCTGCACGAGAGGGATACTCCCAGTAGAATATCCAGTTAAGTGGATTATCCCTCCATGCAGCAAAACCGGCATTTTACTTAAAAATACATAACTTTGGCATTATTCACCTTATTTAAACGAATGAGCATTCGATAGATAGCTGGGGTCTGAGCGCACATTTCGTGCAATTACCGCTCAGACCCCAGCATAACTAACCGAACACCGCACAAATCACATGTTATTTTACATTCGCTAACAAAGGATCCAAGATGGCCGACTGCCGCATGGTCGGTAGCCGAACGGCGGCCACCCTGAATCTTTATAATTACGAAATGAAACATTGTTGCAACATTTAATGGGAGCCACACGACCTCCTGTGTGTGGGCTCCCATTCGGTAGCTAATTGGTTTCACGAACAGGGGTGAAATTCCCTGTTCGTGAAACCACTGTATGAATGCTGGTGGCTTTCTTGCCTGCAGCATACGAATGCTCTCGTTCGCACAACACGCTTATACAGATATTCCCTTGGTTCTTACAGTCTTTTAAAGGTATAATAACAGGCACATTAAAGTACATTCTTAAGTGGCTTGTTTTGCCACAGAAAGTGATTTAAATTACATTCTTTTGGTACAGTCAACATACAGTAATTCTATGCGAGAACACTCACTTTTTAAAAGGAGCTGTGCTTTGGTCAGTTTTGCAAATTGTCAGAAAGCAGTGTTAACGCGCGGCTCTTGATGATAAGGCATAGATCCAGCAACAGGGTGTGCCTGGGTTCATGTAAGGAGAGAGGCACACACGCAAAAGGGGTAGCTGCCAGAGTATGAACAGGGAGGGTGTGTGGGGATTAGTTAATCTGAGAAAAGAATTGTACACATGGAGCAAACTTGGAGTGACCCCTCAGGCATTGTTGAAAACATAATCAAACTATAGCTATGACAGGTACTTTATATTTTACATACATCATGCTATACTGTAATTATTGTTACACATTATCTCTACCTATAAACTAGTGTGAACTGTGAGGTATTCAAAATTGATTTCAAAATTTGGGCCAACGTTAACCAAACAGATAACATTCTTGTTTTTCCAATTCACTGTTTTGGCCTAACTTTTTAAATTTGAATTACTAACAATTTTGACTTGAATAACCCTGTTAATATTTCATTAACTACTTGATATTAAAACAATCTAAGGTTTACTTTGTTTATGCTTGATGTTGCCTTGAAGCCTGCTGGACTTTATTGCATCTCATATAAAGGGACACTATAGTCACCAGAACAACTACAGGGGCCCTGGTGTCTATAGCCTACCCCTGCAAGCTTACCATTGTAAATTCTGACTTTGTGTGTATCTGTATGTGTATCAGTGATTGTATATCTGTGTCTGTGTATCTGTATGTGTCAGTGTGTGTACCTGTGTTCCTGTAGCTGCATATGTGTTAGTGTGTGTATCAATGTGCCTGTGCAACTGTATATTTGCCTGTATTTACATATGTATCTGTCTATCTGTATTTTTTGGCAGTGCTTGCATTTGTGTGCTTTTACATCTGAATGTGTGTAAGGGTTTGATACACATACTGACCCACATGCAGATGCACAGACACACATACAATTGCACAAGCACACTGATACACACACTGAAAGATGTGAAGATACACAGATACAAACATTGACACACATTGACACACATGCAGATACACATGCAGGAACACATGCTTGATAAAGGCCATGAGGTTGGGTCAAAACGTTGCTGTGGAATAACTCTCTTTGCTATTTACTTTGGTGTTGCTGCTCCTTATTGCTTTTTTTTTACATGCAGATACACAGACACACTGATACACACGCCGACAGACATGCAAATACACAGATACAGTGTGTCCGTGTAACTGC
Source organism: Pelobates cultripes (assembly GCA_933207985.1). NCBI lineage: Eukaryota > Metazoa > Chordata > Amphibia > Anura > Pelobatidae > Pelobates > Pelobates cultripes. The sequence continues at coordinate 228,741,058 of OW240916.1, forward strand.
ATTTGTGTCACTTTGTGTAACTACATGTGTGTCAGTGTTTATTATCTGTATGTCACTACCTGTATGAGTGTCAGTGATTTTGTTTGTTTATGTATCTGCATATGTGTCAGTGTGTGTATCTGTGTGTGTATCAGTGTGTCTGTGTAACTGTATGTGTGTCAGTATGCGTATCAGTGTGTCTATGTTTCTGCATGTGTGTCAGTGTGTGTATCTGTGTTAGAGTGAGTTTATATATAGACATTCTCACTTGGGGCAGAGGAGGAGCAGGGGAGCCTGGGGCAGAGGAGGAGCAGAGGAGCCTGGGGCAGAGGAGGAGCAGGGGAGCCTGGGGCAAAGAAAGATACATTTGAAATAACAGCAAACATTTCGCTAATGTGAGTGGTACAATTCATGGAAATAGGTTGCAAAGAGATACTCAAGTGAAAAAAGGTTAGGAACCATTGGATTAGCTGATGCAGCATGAGAGAGCAGAGTTGTCTGAGAAAACTCAGTTGATCAGTTTGATGTTAATTATCTCAGCTATGTCTTCATGTTTAGTTTGGAAACATTTATTTAAACACATCTGCTTTGTTATTTACTCCAGATTGTACATAACAGACTTGAAATTTTGTGGTAAAGGTTCCCAGTCAGGGACAGATTTTCACTCCTTGCTGCCCCAAGGCCAGTTTCCTCAGTGTCCCCCCACCCTATATACACTGATCACATCATTAAAACCACCTGCCTAATATCGTGGAGGTCTCCCTCGTGCTGCCAAAATAGCTCTGATGCGTCGAAGCATTGTCTCCACAAGACCCCTGAATCTGTCATGTGGTATCTGGCACCAAGACATTAGCAGCAGATCCTTTAAGTCCTACAAGTTACCACTTGCAAAAGGTATCACAAGATACATGTATTTTATCTGTTATTTTACATCTGCATAACTGAACCAATATGGCCATAATCTCTAATCCAACTATCTCTCTCTCTCTCCCTCCATCCCGCTCTTTCTCTCTCTATGTATACATACAAAGTTTAGCGTATAATATTGGTTGCGTTAATGTGACTAGTTTGTGGTGTGAATGAATGGTAAAACATAGAAACATAGAATGTGATGGCAGATAAGAACCATTCGGCCCATCTAGTCTGCCCAATTTTCTAAATATTTTCATTAGTCCCTGGCCTTATCTTATAGTTAGGATAGCCTTATGCCTATCCCACGCATGCTTAAACTCCTTTACTGTGTTAACCTCTACCACTTCAGCTGGAAGGCTATTCCATGCATTCACTACCCTCTCAGTAAAGTAATACTTCCTGATATTATTTTTTAAACCTTTGTCCCTCTAATGTAAGACTATGTCTTCTTGTTGTGGTAGTTTTCCTTCTTTTAAATAAATATAGTCTCCTCCTTTACTGTGTTGATTCCCTTTATATATTTAAATATTTCTATCATATCCCCCCTGTCTCGTCTTTCCTCCAAGCTATACATGTTAAGATCCTTTAACCTTTCCTGGTAAGTTTTATCAGTGAATGTGACTAGGTTGATGTTTGGATGATAAGTGTGAAAAGGCTGGATATATGTGTGTGTATGTCTGTGAAGGTTGCTTCTGGTCTTCTGTGTGTGGGGGTAGCTGCTTGCTATGTTACATTTGTTAGAACTGGCTACTTGTGTTTTTGCTTATTTCTTTGGAAGTTGCTGGTTGTTTTTGTGTGGGGATGCTGCTTGTGGAGTTGTGTGTATGAGGGAGGCTGCTTGTGTGGTTGAGGGTATAAGGGGGAAGGATGCCTGTAGGGCTGCATGTGTGAGAGACAACTTGTTGTGGGACTGTGTGTGTAAATAGGGGCTATATGTGGATAGGGGCTTAGGGGGAATGGGTGCTATAGTGTGTGTTGAGGAGGATAGTGGCTGCAGTCTGTGTGTTGTTGAGGTAGGGGCTGTAAAGTGTGTTTGGTGGAATAGTGGCAGTAGAGTGTAATATGGGGCATCAAACAATTTTAGGTTAATGAAGCAGTTTTAGTTTATACATCATGCCCTTAAAGTCTCACTACTCAATCCACTGCCATTTATGAGTTAAATAAATGTTGTTTCTATTTACACAGCCCTAGCTCACATGAAAAAAAGGCTTTAATCAAAAATTGGTCTTATTTAATAAATTACCCCATTTTAAAAGAAATATTGGGGAACAAACTAAATATAATTTTTAGAAGAACTAAAATCTTGAAACAACATTTGATTAAAAGTTATATTATAGAAAATAACAATTTTATGGGGAAAAACCCCTCCTTTTAATCAAACAAAAGGTTTATATCTCTAATTGTGCTGTTACTCTGAGATCATCATTACTGATCATTTTGGGCCAATATGTGGCAATTGCTGAGGTCCCTCAATCACATGCTTTTCATAGTGAAGCACTGAATCCAATGCTTCTTTATGAGTATCTCATAAACACCAGTTTTTTCAGAGACAAGGTCTTTACAACAAAATCACTACATTAAGATTTTGTGCATTTGGTCATCAAAGTGTCACTTTAATAAGCTACCCTGCTAGATTATTTATTTATTTTGCACGTGTTATATATTTACTTTGTATATAGTTCTATGTAACCACTGTGACATAACATTTGTGATCAGGGTGTTTGAATAAAGAAATCAGTTTCTGAACACACATTAGATGAGAACAAGAGTTCAATATGGGAGGATGAACAATATGGAGGGAGATCACAGAACATTCCCTGATCAGCAAAGGATAGGAAACAGTGAGTCATGATTAGTGATGTACCGAACGGTTCGCCAGCGAACGGTTCCTGCCGAACATAGCATGTTCGCGTTCGCCACGGCGGGCGAACATATGCGCGGTTCGACCCGCCCCCTATTCGTCATCATTGAGTAAACTTTGACCCTGTACCTCACAGTCAGCAGACACATTCCAGCCAATTAGCAGCACAGCCTCCCTAGCAGACCCTCCCACCTACTGGACAGCATCCATTTTAGATTCATTCTCAAGCTGCATGCTTAGTAAGAGGAGGGAAAGTGTAGCTGCTGTTCATAAGATAGGGAAAAGCATAGCTAGGTTAGGGATAAGGGTATGCTTTTTTTGGATTTTTTTTTTCTATGTAATGTAAATGCACTTAGTTGTCTGCCACTGCTGCCAGCTTCTGTGTCAGGCTCCACAGTGCCCATTTCCCCAGTCAGTGCCACCAATTACATCTGGTGTCACAATAGCTTGGATTTAAAAACAAAAAACTTTTTTCACTGTTATAGATTGAATAGCAGTCAGTTGTCTGCCACTGCTGCCAGCTTCTGTGTCAGGCTCACAGTGCATACTGTGCCCATTTCCCCAGTCAGTGCCACCAATTACATCTGGTGTCACAATAGCTTGGATTTAAAAACAAAAAACTTTTTTACTGTTATAGATTGAATAGCAGTCAGTGTCCTTAAAGCGGGTGTGTTACGCTAACAGTGGATACGCTGACAAGTGCCACTAATTAGATCCTGTGTCACAATAGTTTGGATTTAAAAAAAAAAAAATCTTTTTTCACCGGTATAGATTGAATAG
>OW240916.1:228744689-228803529 GCA_933207985.1 Pelobates cultripes
TTCCCATTTACTGAACCAAGTGGGAAATAGCAAGGCAGGCACAAAGGGTTTGCACCAGGTCTGGGGACACAGGGGACACCGTCTTAAAGGGGCCGTGTCCCCAACAAGTCTGGGGACACGGCCTTAAAGGGGCAGTGTCCCAATCTTCCTGATGTCCCAAAAAAGGTGTTTAAAGGGCCAGCACCAGTCACATAAAGATCCATAAGCCCCAATATGCCCACCGACAGTCTTAAAGGGCCATACACACCAAATAAAAGTGCATACATTTTCACAATCTCCCAGGGGCCATAGTCATGCGGGAGGAGGCTGGCAAGTAGGTTTCTCCACAACCCAGGGAAGCAGGGCAATTTGCCATTTAAAGGGCCCGTTACAAATAGCAGTTTGTAACAAGGTGTCAATCCATATCTGCCAAGTGACCCGATGTAGGGGGAACAGTCCCTATTCTGCTCTGTGTCAGTGTGTATCAGGGAACCTTAGGACAGGTGTCAATCCATATCTGCCAAGTGACCCTATGTAGGGGGAACAGTCCCTATTCTGCTCTGTGTCAGTGTGTATCAGGGATCCTTAGGACAGGTGTCAATCCATATCTGCCAAGTGACCCTATGTAGGGGGACCAGTCTCTATTCTGCTCTGTGTCCGTGTGCATCAGGGGCTCTGAGGACAGGTGTCAATCCATATGTCAAGGTGTCAATATGTCATATGTCAGGTGTCAATCCATATTGATTGTGATTTAGGAATGTTAGGTGATTTCTGCCCTTTATGGATTAAAACCAGACTCTGTATCAACTGTGTAATTTTCCATGGGAGTTTTGCCATGGATCCCCCTCCGGCATGCCACAGTCCAGGTGTTAGTCCCCTTGAAACAACTTTTCCATCCCTATTGTGGCCAGAAAGAGTCCCTGTGTGTTTTAAAATTCGCCTCCCCATTGAAGTCAATGGCGTTTCGGGCGGTTCGCGAACATTTGCGGAAGTTCGCGTTCGCCATTCGCGAACCGAAAATTTCGGGTTCGCGACATCACTAGTCATGATATGTGGAAAATTATCTACAAATTTTAACACAAAAAATAGACCACGTTTACAAAAAAAAAAGTAAAATCCACTTGAGTAACTGTAGAGCTTGGTACGTACCTGTTATTTAAAGGCACACTGTAACATTAGGAATACTAACATGTATTCCTAACGCTTTAGTGTCCTAGTCCATATTTATATTCGGCTTTCCCCCTGTGTTTACCTGTAAAAAAAGAAATTAAGATTCTACTAACTCACTCACCCAACGCTGCCGCTCCTCCTCCCACATTTGGAGATGTTGTTTCTTCAATTTTCCATCCAATGCTCCTCATAGAGGAACATTGGGGAGGTGATGCAAATGGACAGGGAGTGCTGCTCACACGTCCAATCAAATGCTTCTCATAAGGAAGCATTGAATCCAATTTGATAACATCTGAGTTACATTTAATGATGTCTGAAGTCCTCATGGATGTCAAACATCATGTGACCAAGGGAAACCTGGTCATTGCAGAGGAAACTCCCATAGCGGCAATCAGGAAGCCAGGCTCTAGAGGTGTGTTTAACCCTTTCTACAAAACTGCAATGCTTTACATTGCAGGATGAAAACTACTACGGTTACTGCACTCAAACAACTTAATTGAGATGAAAGGCCTGGGTGACTTTAGTGGTCCTTTAAATCCTGATGTGCTGCTTCTTAAGTCCTTTCATGCCTCATCCTGATAAATGGGGTTTATTTACTGTTTAGTAAATTGGTAACCAATGTTTTCAAATCAGCTTTGTTTCTACCTCTGCAATTTTTCCATATATTAGGATGAAAACATTCTTTATCTGTCACATAGTCCTGGAGATGTGCCTACCTGGATGTTTAACGGGCATACAGTACATGTGAAAGTCTTCTCAATATTTTGGAGATTTGGAGACAGAGCAGGATTAGCCATAAATTGAGATAAGGCAGCTGCCTAGGGCCCAGGGGTTGGACAGGAGCCCCAGAACAATGAATATGTTTGGTCACGTTCTCTATTCCTATATGAAGAATGAAGGAGGGAGCCCTGAACCAGTAACCTGCATTGGGCCCTATGGAATCTTAATTCTCTTATGGATTGAGAGGGTAACATGGAAGAGATTGGTGACATAACTAAGTCAAAATATATCAAGTATAACTGACAGGGCCACCATCAGAAATTTTGGGGCCCCTAACACAGCTCAAGGTCTGGGCCCCCCTTCAAGCCCGCCTCCAAATCCCGCCCACAGGAATACACACACACACTAACAGATACAAATACTGAAACATACAGTATGCATAGGGAGATACTGACACACACATATACATGCAGACATACATACTGACAAACATACATATACATACACATACTGCATACTGATATATACATACATACTGACAGGCATACAGACACACACAGGCATGCATACATACAGACACACACTGGCATACAGACACACACTGGCATACATACACACACACACTGACATACACACACACTGACATACACACACACTGGCATACATACACACATACACTGGCACACACACACACTGGCATACACACACATTGGCATACACACACACACACTGGCATACATACACAAACACTGGCATACACACACACTGGCATACATACACACATACACTGGCATACACACACACTGGCATACACGCACACACTGGCATACATACACACACACACTGGCATACACACACACACTGGCATACATACACATACACCTCATTCCCAGCCACCCTCCTCTCTTCCTTACCATTTCGTCGCAGGAGGGTGGCTGGGGATGATGGGCATCGGCTTGTCATGCCCTGATGGCGGCCCTGATAACTGATCTATAAGAGAATAGTCCAGGATTGATTTTCAAATGAAGTGTGATCAGCCTGTATGGAGTTCGAAGTGTAAACCAAATTTTTATATTGTGACTGTGGCATTAGTATTTTCAGTAGTGGATGGGTATTGATCAGACAACTCCATCATAAATTGGTACATTGATGGAACTGCAGTGTTTATTACTGTGTGTAATTTATGTGCCACGTTAGGTATGCCCAGCTTGGCATGTCTGTTAAACTAAAACTGAAACTAGAAATATATATATATATATTTTTTAATGAAAAAGATTCCAAAGGTAAAAGCGCACACCAAAGGGTAAAAGTTAGTTACCTGTAATTTAATATAATAACTGGTAACTGATAGTAGATTTTCCTTCCCTTTGTACGGAGAATATATTCAATAATACATGGTACAGTTTTCCTATATAGAAAATATAAACATACAACAGAACATAGTGTAATCTGTATATAATCCACAGTAGTATGGAAATTTTTGAGCTGAAACCACTCACACTTTTTTGAGCCGTTTAGAAGTTGGCTCGGAACTTATAACGCCTTTATGTCACTTTCAAGGACATAGAAAACTCTTCCTCCTTTCATATGGATCCAGTTATTGCAGTAACCATCTAATGGAAAGTTGTTGTTTTTTTTTAAATGTCCGCTTACCCAACCAGTAGCTAAATTTGTGTTGGCTATTTGGTTGAAAAAGTATCTCACTTGCTACAATACCTATTCGATGTTATTTTTCACAGAACTTTTTTTCTTTTAAAATGTATCACTAATGCGTCAAAAGTATTATTTCATGCTAGATGCTTTCTAATAGCTGATATGCCTGAATTAAATTTTCGATTGTTTTTACTGATTAAGTCTCTCTGCTACAGCTGCTCACAAGTATTCTGTACCACAAGAAGCCTGTATCTACTATATTGTCATTATTTAAAATTCCAATGTCTTTTTTTTTTATCTTTCCCCTACATAAGGAGAGTTGACATAAAATAATATAAATCTCACCTCGCAGGACTGGTCTTAGATCTTGAGATGTCCAGTGTGAAACTTAGTGGGATTGTGCAATTAGTTTCAGAATTAATCAAACTTTGTCCAAATTTGCAAATCAGCGCAACACTGAAAACAAATGCATCTGTAAAGTATGGAAACGATTCCTTTTGGACCATTTGTTTTTATAAGGATAGCAAATTAAGGAGTTATCTAAATAACTGAGAGAGCAAAATTAACCTTGAGATTTCATCGGTTTAGATGAAATACATTTTGAGCTTTCATCTGTTTAGGAGATAACACCCTAATTTTCTATCCTTACGTGCGATTGCCATTTTCATGGATACCAAATTAGGGAGCTATCTACTAAACAAATGTAAGAGCAAAATTAAGAAAAGGGCTTTCCTTAAAGGACCACTCTAGGCACCCAGACCACTTCAGCTTAATGAAGTGGTCTGGGTGCCTGGTCCAGCTAGGGCTAAACCCATTTTTTTATAAACATTGCAGTTTCAGAGAAACTGCTATGTTTAGCAATGGGTTAATCCAGCCTCTAAAGCCTCTAGTGGTTGTCTCATTGACAGCCGCTAGAGGCGTTTGTGTGCTTCTCACTGTGAAAATCACAGTGAGAAGACGCAAGCGTCCATAGGAAAGCATTATGAATGCTTTCCCATGAGACTGGCTGAATGCGCGCGCAGCTCCTGCCGCGCATGCACATTCAGCCGAAGAGGAGAAGGGGAGTGGAGGAGGAGAGCTCCCCGCCCGGCGCTGGAGAAAGGGGAGTGTTTAACCCCTTCCTCTCCCCAGAGCCTGGCAGGAGGGGGTCCCTGAGGGTGGGGGCACCCTCAGGGCACTATAGTGCCAGGAAAACGAGTATGTTTTCCTGGCACTATAGTGGTCCTTTAAGTTTGATCTGTTAACTGGTGGATTTTTTTCAGGAGTTGGCTCTGGTGCTTCAGGTGGCTCCTGCATGGCCACACAGGGCCAGGTATGTATCTCTGAGCGAGATGCCCACAGCTGAACTGGCTGGACTTTCTTTTCCATGATGCCTTTTGCCAACCAAACCTTCATACTGTTTTTGATGGCATGGATATTGAAAATAATATTTTGCTTTCCAGATGTTTTCCAGATAAATGCATTAAAACCTAATCTCTCAAGCCTTTCGCCAGAGGTATTTACCATATGGTGAGGCATAAATATATGGAATGGTGATCTTCCATGGAGAATCCCTAGAAGTCTTTTAGGGTTCCTCACAATTAACAGTTCCTTCAGGGTGGCTTTGATAAGGGTTTGGCTGCAAATACTTTGAAGGGTTAGTTTTTGGCTATTCTGGTGCTCTTCCACCCCAAGCTGGTTTTGCATGAAGACCTTTGTGCAGACTCTAATCCAGATCTGGAAGACTGTATTTCTTCAGGCAATCTCATCTGCTGCTAGGACTTCTGAACCTTCAATTCTCTCTTGTGAGGCCCTTCTACTGTTTGGGTTTTATTTTTTTTCATACAGATCATTGAGTCCTGATTATTCTTTTTTCTCAAAGATGTTGACCAGGAGATTATTGTACCCTCCTTTTGTCCTTTACCTGCAGATAGCATAAAATCTAGCCTAATAAAAGTTAGTGAGGCGAACATAGTACATAATACATAATACTTTAGAATTTGGTAATCACACAGTAACTCATGTAGGTGTGATTTATAGGCCCCCAAGACAAATTGAAGAGTTAGATAATCTACTAGTTGAGGAAATAGCTAAAATGACAATGAAGGGGGAAGTTATCATCATGGGTGACTTTAATTTTCCTGATGTGAATTGGAAAACAAAAATAGCTGCTTGTGCCAGGAGCACACATATTCTAAACTCCCTACTGGGATTGTCTCTAAAACAAGTCGTTGAGGAGCCAACTCGTAAAGAGGCCATACTAGATTTAGTGTTAACAAATGGAGATTTGGTATCAGATATTACTGTAGGTGAAAGTTTAGGATCCAGTGATCATCAGTCAGTGTGGTTTAATATAAGAACAGTTACTGAGTCACACCACACAAAAACAAAAGTTTTAAACTTTAGAAAAACAGACGTTTCTAAAATTAGAATATGTGTAGAGGAGTCATTATCAGCCTGGAGCAATTTAAATGGAGTCCAAGAGAAATGGGATTATTTAAAAGTTGCACTACTGAAGGCAACAGAAAATTGCATTAGGCTTGTCAGTAAAAGAAAAAAATTCAAGAAACCACTGTGGTACTCCGCAGATGTGTTAAAAATAGTTAAAAACTAAAAGTTAGCATTTAGTAATTATAAAAAACCCAGAGTGAGGAAGACAAAATGATCTATAAGATTAGGCAGAAAGAGGCTAAGCAAGTTATAAGAGCTTCCAAATCACACACAGAAGAAAAAATAGCACAGTCAGTAAAAAAGGGGGACAAAACTTTTTTTTAGATACATAAATGAGAAAAGAAAAGTAAAACAAGGATTAGTTAGATTAAAAACAAAAGAAGGAAGGTATGTAGAAGAGGATAAAGATCTAGCTGACTGCCTCAATGAATATTTTTGTTCTGTATTTACAGATGAAGATTAAGGAAAGGGATCTCAGTTAAGAAAAAGGATAAATGAGTCATTTATTGCACGTGAGTTTACAGAGGAAAAGGTTCTATTTCAACTGTCAAAAGTAAAGACAAATAAGTCAATGGGACCTGAAGGAATACACCCAAAGCTATTAAAAGAGCTTAGTGGTGTACTAGCAAAACCATTAACAGATTTATTTAACCAATCATTGTTAACAGGAGTAGTCCCAGAAGATTGGAAGTTAGCGAATGTTGTGCCCATTCACAAGAAAGGTAATAGGGAGGAGTCGGGCAACTATAGGCCAGTAAGCCTTACTTCAGTAGTGGGAAAAATTATGGAAACCATGTTAAAGGATAGGATTATTGAACATCTAAAAACACATGGATTTCAAGATCAGAGACAACATGGGTTTACTTCAGGGAGATCATGCCAAACTAATCTTATTGATTTTTTTGATTGGGTAACTAAAATTATAGACCAGGGTGGTGCAGTAGACATTGCTTACCTAGATTTCAGTAAGGCTTTTGGCACTGTTGCACATAGAAGGCTTATCAATAAACTGCAATCTTTAAGTTTGGATTCCAATATTGTTGAATGGGTAAGGCAGTGGCTGAGTGACAGGCAACAGAGGGTTGTAGTCAATGGAATATATTCGAAGCTTGGACTTGTCACCAGTGGGGTACATCAGGGATCTGTACTTGGACCCATTCTCTTTAATATTTTTATTAGTGATATTGCAGAAGGTCTTGATGGTAAGGTATGTCTTTTTGCTGATGATACTAAGATATGTAACAGGGTTGATGTTCCAGGAGGGATAAGCCAAATTGCAAATGATTTAGGTAAACTAGAAAAATGGTCAGAATTGTGGCAACTGACATTTAATGTGGATAAGTGCAAGATAATGCATCTTGGACGTAAAAACCCAAGGGCAGAGTACAGAATATTTGATAGAGTCCTAACCTCAACATCTGAAGAAAGGGATTTAGGAGTGATTATTTCTGATGACTTAAAGGTACAGAACACTGGTGAGACCTCACTTGGAGTATTGTACACAGTACTGGAGACCGTATCTTCAGAAGGATATTGATACCTTAGAGAGAGTTCAGAGAAGGGCTACTTAACTGGTTCATGGATTGCGGGATAAAACTTACCAGGAAATGTTAAAGGATCTCAACATGTAGGAGGAGGAGACTATATTTAAAAGAAGAAAAACTACCACAACAAGAGGACATAGTCTTAAATTAGAGGGACAAAGGTTTAAAAATAATATCAGGAAGTATTACTTTACTGAGAGGGTAGTGGATGCATGGAATAGCCTTCCAACCGAAGTGGTAGAGTTTAACACAGTAAAGGAGTTTAAGCATGCGTGGGATAGGCATAAGGCTATCCTAACTATAAGATAAGGCCAGGGACTAATTAAAGTATTTAGAAAATTGGGCAGACTAGATGGGCCGAATGGTTCTTATCTGCCGTCACAGTCTATGTTTCTATATAGATGATAAGGAGAAATTGTTGCATAATTTGTATGTTGTATGTGCCCTCCAGTATTATGCCAAGGCCACGAGGCCCTTTAGGAGATGTTCTTCCATGTTTGTTATTTTTTTTTTTACCTTTGAATGTTTTTTTTTTTATATTTCATCTGTTTAATAGATATCTCCTTCATTTGGTATCCTTAAACAGATAACAAACCCGATAATCCCCTAAATTGCTATCCTTAGGTGGGGTTGCCATGTTTAAGGATACCAAATTAGGGAGATATCTATTAAACAGCTGAAAGATAAAAATTTAAGAAGGGATTTTAATTTTGATCTTTCAGCAGCTTAGCAGATAACTCCTTAAATTGGTACCTGTGGCAGCCTTAAATTGGTACCCGCAGGAGCCTGCTGGCTAGTCTCCTGCCCAAGGACTATGGACCATGTAAAAGACATGTTAAAAGTCCTTGTTCACGCATGCTTGTAAAGCACACTGACACCTTAATAACGATTCACACCTCAGTGTCCTAAGTGTTCGTCTGAGTGGCCGCTGTTTGTATGCACGAACACATGGTGGCGGCCATCTTGTTCGCATGAACGCAGGCAGCGGTGTTTGGTCGTCGAGTTCATGGAACTCAAATTGGACACTGTAACTCATGAACACCGCTGAACTTCCATAATCGCCTGCGTTCGTTTCCTTACATCTTAGAAGAGCCCTGTTCGGTGAAATCGTTCGTATGGATTAGGTGAACAAGCTAAATGTTACAACTATGGACTACGTTCGGTAGTTTGTTCATTTTTATACTCCCAAAATTGACTGACTGCTACCACTTTTCTTATGGAACTATTTTGGGCAGATGCCACGTGTGCGTAGGTCAAAAGTTGACTTCCATGGAAAATATGAACCACTGAACCGATCTGAGTTATTTTTGGATATGTTGATCACTCAGATCGGGGCTATCCAAGGATGTGAGTCTTGTGGGGTTTCCATGGATTTGGGGGGTACTTTTGGGGTCATTGAGAATTGTATATTTTTCTGTACCTGGAGATAATTGAGTTTGTACAGTTCCTGACTCAATTATCTCTCAGGCACGGGGAGGAGTTTGTGACATGTATAAATTCTGTGACTGTACTTCCATTAAACAGATGACTTCCCAGCATTAAGCCTTGGCTCACGTGTGGGGAGATATGCAATACTGGCGATAATTACTGATATACTGCTATACTCTCTAGAGGAGAGTTCTGATCACTGGGAACTGGATCCAGGACTCGGATCCAAGGTGGGAAGAGACAGCAATACCCCAGCCAAGCTGCAGTGGCTAAGGGGCTGAAAGTGCTTATGGTGTCCTGGTGAAGTGCTTATGATGGCTCACTGATAACTAGGAAGATATAAAATGAGGCTGCTGTTTACAATATAGCGCTTATATATGGTATATTTTAATATGGTAATACCACATAAGGACAGAAAATTAGGGATTTATCTAACAAATAGCTGAGAGATCAAGAAATTGGCTTTTTTATTTTTATCTTTCAGCAGTTTAGCAGATAATTCTCTAAATAGGTACTTCTTAACTTTGTGACTGCCACCTTTATTCATTCCCTATAGGTAAAAGTGGGCATTAAATTTAGAAAATTTTGAAAGTTTTTTGGACAAATTTAGTTTTGTCCGAATTAAGAAATCGAAACAAAATGCTCCCCCATGCACATCTCTAAATCTTAGTATTGTTGTACCCTATTGTCTACGTGTGCCCATGTGCTGTAATATAATTATGTGTGCATGTTGGTGTTCCTCTATGTGTGCAATGTTAGTAAGTGTGTATGTCAGTGTTTCTGTGTTTACAATATCAGTGTGTGTGTATATCTGTGTCTTTGTTTGAGCAAAGTAAACAGAAAATTAGGTCATGAGACCCCTTAAATAATGTAAAGTGCAATTCCATTGATGTTCCGCAGCCTTAAGTGTTAACTATGCACTGTAGGAACTTTAGTTTACAACATGTTAAAGGAAAAATCTGAAAATATTTATAAGGCGAAATTCCTGAGATGTCTGAGTATCATGGGATTTGCATAACACATACATTATTATAAACCACTTGTTACTGTTGAAATTTAGTAGAGTTGTATTAGCACAGCAGCAGCATGTAGAAGTCTGACCGTGGCACACATGTCAAAATGGCAACAGATCAAGAGAGAGAGAGAGAGAGAGAGAGACTTCCTCTCCAGCACTACAGACACAATAGAAAACAGACCACAAAATGCTACCAGCAGCAGCAAGTCCTCACTCACACTCAAAGTAGACACTAGCGATTATTACTAACAGGTATCACTCCCTAGCCCCAGGGCCGGATTAACATAGAGGCTGATGGAGCTGCAGCTCCAGGCCCAGGCCCAGGGAATAGGCCCATTTAAAAAAAAAAAATGTTTTAAACTTGTTGTTTTTTTTTACACATTACTCTTAGGTTTGCCACCTGACTGGTATTTTAAGGCACAGCCGGTATTTGAGGCTGCCTGGCCGTGACGGTATTGCAGTAATACGAGCAATACAAATTAAAATGTTTTTCTCAGTATTAATGGAGATTACTCTGCAATACCAGCACCGGCCAGTAGGGGTCACTGTGTATGGAGAGAGGCATGGATAGGAAGTTACAGCATCTCCCTTCCTCTCTCTACTCATGATGATCCGCAGGGGGGGGCAGCTACGCAGCACTGAGAGTCCAGACAGCAGCTCCCAGCCTGCAGAGACAGACTACAGCTCAGGTATGAGAAGGATGGGGGGAAAGGCAACAGGGAGACATGGGGACACTGAGACACTAGGGGACACATGGGGATACTGAGACACTAGGGGACAGTAGGAGACGTGGGGACACAGACACATGGGGACACTGGGAAACATGGGACACTGATATACTAGAGGACACTGTGAGACATGGGGATGCTGAGACACATGGGGATGCTGTGAGACATAGGGAGACACATTGGGACATGTAGACACTTGGGACACAGTGTCCCCATGTCTCCCAGTGTCCCCATGTCTCCCAGCCAGTGTCCCCATGTCTCCCAGTGTCTGTGTCCCCATGTCTCCCAGTGTCCCCATGTCTATGTCCATAAGTGCCCCTATGTCTTCCAGTGTCCCCAAGTGTCTCTGTCTCCATGCCTCCCAGCCAGTGTCCCTAGTGTCTGTGTCCCCATGTCTCCCAGTGTCAGCCAGTCTCCCAGTGTCTGTGTTCCCATGTCTCTCAGTGTCCCTACTGTCTTAGTTTCCCCAAATGTCTGTGTCCCCATGTCTCCCAGTGTCTGCATCCCCATGTCTGTGTCCCTATTATCTGTGACCCCATTTCTCAGTGTCCCCAAACGTCTCAGTTTCCCCATGTCTTCCAGTGTCTCCATGTCTCCCAGCAGGGCCGGACTGGGAAAAAAATTAGGCCCAGGCATTTTCCAATCAGAGTGGCCCCCTAAGTAGGGGGCGGAGCTAGAGACAAGCACGCTTCCTCTCAAAGTGAGCATGTTGGTTCAATGCGCAGAGCCCTGCTGAAGAGCTCTAGCATTAGAAAAAGCCCTGTATTTGTTCTGTGCAGCGCAAGCAAATTTAATAACATGCTTGCGCTGTGTTTGCTTTTAAATTGTCTCTGGTGTCTCCACAAGTGGGATACCAGAGGACAAATGGGCCAGGAAAGCGTATGGTGCATGTGTTTGGAGCCTGCTTGTGGGATTGCGTGTGTGTAGAGTGTGGTGTGGTATTGTGTATAGGTCAATTTAATTTGTGTTTGTGGTGTAATATGTGTGGCTAGGAGCAGTGTGTGTGTGTAGGAGATCTAGTGTGTAAAGGACTCAGAGTGTGTATAGGAGATTGTATTTGTGTGTGTGTGTAGATGATTAAGAGTGCATATAGGGTAAGGGATCTAGCGTGTATCTGGAGCGTAATGTGTGTAGTGGTGCCATGTGAGGGGTGCTGTAGTGTGTATATATATATATTTGGACGTATTGTATGTGTGAGGGGTGCAGTGTGTGTGTGTAAGAGGGGTGCTGTGTGTGAGGGTGTTTTTATCTGCTGTCACTCAGACAGAAACTGCTATGTTTACACTGAGGGTTAATCCAGCCTCTAAAGCCTCTAGTGGCTGTCTCATTGACAGCCGCTAGAGGCGCTTGCGTGCTTCTCACTGTGAAAATCATGAATGCTTTCCTGAGACTGGCTGAATGTGCGCGCGTACGCATTCAGCCGATGACGTCGCTAGGAAGAAGGAGAGGAGGAGGAAAGCTCCCTGCCAGGCGCTGGAGAAAGGTAAGTGTTTAACCCCTTCCTCTCCCCAGAGCCTGGCGGGAGGGGGTCCCTGAGGGTGGGGGCACCCTCAGGACACTATAGTGCCAGGAAAACGAGTATGTTTTCCTGGCACTATAGTGGTCCTTTAAGAGGTATGACTGTTTTAGTGTTTTTGGTCGATAAGATTCTTAATGCTCTTAATCTGGCCCTGCCTAGCCCCCACTATCATTCTATACCCACAGTTATCGCTCTTTAGCCCATGGTCACAGGGTAGTACCCCACCTTGGATAAGAGACAAAGAAAAGAAGGTGAAAATGGGAGTGCAGTAACATGAAGGGGAGCTAGGGATTGAGTCTGAATAAGGAAGGGGTGGAAAGAGTGCCAAAATGAAGATGGTTATAGCATATGGTCATTGCTCATAGTGCCCATAGAAAATATTCATAAGGCAAACATTGGCTGAAAAGTTCAAGATTCTAATTTTAATTCCAATTCACTACATAAGCTGTGCATTCAGTGCCGTGTGCTCTGTGGGGTCTCTCTTGGCAGAGTAGGGACTTTCCTACATTGCCATATAAACTGGTAGGGGCAGTGTGGGGAGAGAGCTAGAGAGCTATCACTTACTGTGCTCCCCTTACATAGCGCATGGGGAGAAGAAAGCGAGAGATAGAGACCCTGAATCAATGCACAAAAAAATCATTTCCCTTAGTAACTTTATATTGCATGCCTCTGTAAAAGCAACTCAACGTGCCGTGCATATACATAATACATGCATAACGAAGTGTATTTCTGTGTGTTAACATGAGTGACTTTGTGCACAGTGTGTAAATATGTGTGAATGCCAATGTATATTTTGTTCAACCCAAAGCTGTTTAAAGCATTCTATTACCAGAATGGACTTGTTATGTCATGAACTCTTTGAACAAAATGAGTAACTGAACTACCCATTTCAAAGAGCCACAGAAAACAGAACTGTGAAAAGATGGATTAAGGAAAACATTTGGTCCTGATCCTGAGCCAGAATAGGACAGTGTATTGTTTCACTGCCCAATGACATTGCAAAGGGGCTTCCTGGGCTTCCGGGATTGGCTGCATCCAGGGAATAGGCGGCCCACGCTGTGTGTTTGTGTTTTCATCAGTACATAAGAGCAGACTTGGAGGGTTCCACGCAGAGTGTCTCCGCTTACCGGGATTCCGCGCACGGTGATTCCACGCACTGAGGGTTCCACGCAGAGTGTCTCCGCTTACCGGGACTCCGCGCACGGTGATTCCAGGCACTGAGGCTCCACGCACGGTGATTCCACGCACAAACTGCACACACGGTGACTCTAGATATGGCATCATGTATCGACGACTGGGACGGTCCTTTGGCTCTCTCTGATGTAGATGTGAAACCAACCTATCCGCTGAAACTGTGCTACGGAAAGACATGTTTGGATAAGCTGGGACAAGTACTGACTCCCAGTGAGGTACAGAGACCAGTTCAGATAAGAAACTTTATGCCAGTTATTTAATAAGAATACATAATGTCTGCTTTCTGACACTTTTATAATGCTCTTGCCACATTTCAGATGTACTTGGAATGCCTTTATAGGCATTCACTGGTTACTGTAGTAAATGGCTTTGTTGGTGTTTATTTCGTTAAAACATATTTCTCTAATCAGTCGTTAATATCATTGTCTCCCAGTGGATGGATATGAATAGTTAATCTTGTTAGAATGGATAATATTTTGTTCATACTGTAAAATGAGAACAATTATGTGGCTAACCCTGTAAGGTGTTTAGTCATTAAACCCCAAAATGTAAACTAAATTGTATAATATAGGTGCAAAATTTCAAATTTGGTAAAAAAACAAACAAACAAAAAATAATATCTGCTGCAGTCACATATTGGCTGTATTAGCCTGATTTTTGCCATTCAGGTTTTAAATAATTACATAGAAACATAGAATGTGACGGCAGATAAGAACCATTCGGCCCATCTAGTCTGCCCAATTTTCTAAATACTTTCATTAGTCCCTAGCCTTATCTTATAGTTAGGATAGCCTTATACCTATCCCACGCATGCTTAAACCCCTTTACTGTGTTAACCTCTACCACTTCAGCTGGAAGGCTATTCCATGCATCCACTACCCTCTCAGTAAAGTAATACTTCCTGATATTATTTTTAAATCTTTGTCCCTCTAATTTAAGACAATGTCCTCTTGTTGTGGTAGTTTTTCTTCTTTTAAATATAGTCTCCTCCTTTACTGTGTTGATTCCCTTTATATATTTAAATGTTTCTATCATAATCCCCCTGTCTCGTCTTTCCTCCAAGCTATACATGTTAAGATCCTTTAACCTTTCCTGGTAAGTTTTATCCCGCAATCCATGAACCAGTTTAGTAGCCCTTCTCTGAACCCTCTCTAAGGTATCAATATCCTTCTGAAGATACGGTCTCCAGTACTGTGTACAATACTCCAAGTGAGGTCTCACCAGTATTCTGTACAATGGCATGAACACTTCTCTCTTTCTACTGCTAATACCTCTCCCTATACAACCAAGCATTCTGCTAGCATTTCCTGCTGCTCTATTACATTGTCTGCCTACCTTTAAGTCATCAGAAATAATCACCCCTAAATTCCTTTCCTCAGAAGTTGAGGTTAGGACTCTATCAAATATTCTGTACTCTGCCCTTGGGTTTTTACATCCAAGATGCATTATCTTGCACTTATCCACATTAAATGTCAGTTGCCTCAATTCTGACCATTTTTCTAGTTTACCTAAATCATTTGCCATTTAGCTTATCCCTCCTGGAACATCAACCCTGTTACATATCTTAGTATCATCAGCAAAAAGACATACCTTACCATCAAGACCTTCTGCAATATCACTAATAAAAATATTAAAGAGAATGGGTCCATGTACAGATCCCTGAGGTACCCCACTGGTGACAAGTAATTAAAGAGTCTGGTCTAGATAATAAGCCCATGGGTAAATTTTCCATTTTGGTTTTAGATTTACTATAATGCTGTCTTTATTGAATAAACCCCCTTTAGTAGCATATTTGGGTTATGGTTACTAAGACTTTCATTGACAGTTCAGTAACTGGGGAAAGAAATGTTTGTGAATTTGCTAAGCAATGATTGACAGTATAGTGACTATCAACTCCCCATAACCATAATTGCAATATGACGAATACCTGTTTAATATGTAGCACTGACAGTGCTGTGTTGTATAAAAAATATTTCCAGGGCACAGAATGGCTTACACCGTATATTTTACTGGAAACATTTGGACAGAGCGGGATAAACCTAGCAATTTCCAGCTGAGCTTTGTGGGAAGCGTAGTACACACACATCTGGAGTGCCAAGCATAGCTATCACTGTATTAGGAAAAATAAAATGCTTTGTGCTAGGGATCCACACAATCCTCAATCGAATTTTCTGCATTGCAAACCCTTTTATTGCTGTTTGCTAACCAGCAATTATAGAATTTAAACACACAATATCACGTGTGTGCCCTCAAGGTTGATAAATATTAAGGATCTAGACAGATATTTTTTTAAACTACCGAACCCTGGAGCAATACATTTATATTCTGTAACAACACAAAGGTAAAACTTTAGATGTACATAAATAAAACTGTGTTATTCGTATTTATTCATGTAATCATGACTTGATTGACAGTTGTATCTGATTTCTCTATCTGTCCATTATTAGTTTTATAACATTTTATTTTAATACTTAAGCTTCTAGATGAGCTTAGCACATATACCCTGTCTTTGCCTTGGGTGTGTATTTGTTTTTAAAGTAATGTATACACAGGTGGGCGTTGAGCATATGAAATTGGTAAAATGCCACTTGTTACTGATAAGCTTGAGAATATTTACCCTTTTGTTTTTGCGGTACTATATGCTGCAGAAAATAGAGAATAAAGTTACATCTCACGGTGAAATAAGAGACACCTAGTTTATTTGTTATTTATCAGCCCTTGAACAAGAAGCTGACATGGTTGAGCAAAACTCTTATGTGGGTTATTATTTGCGTTGCTACCCATTACTACCCATGCATGTCCACGTATCTTTAGGTTTTGAATGTAAGCTTTATATCAAGGCAGCTGGGAGCCAGATGCCCCATTGGTGCCAGAATCCTGAAAGGTTCTAACATAAATGAAACTCTGGGCTTTAATGACAATATTAATATATGTGCATGTTTTGCATGCCTAAAAGGACAACAGGTGAATGCTGGCTGCCAGAATACTTGTATGTGTGTAAAATATAATACAATAAATTATAATATTTGTAGAAAAGTAATGTATGATTTTACTTTCTTTTTTGTCTACTAAGATACAGAGTGTTAGCTAAGTAGGCCATTAGGCATATTACTGACCTTCAATGCAGTTAGGTGGGCAGTGTCGTGAACAATATATACATGGTATATTCTAGTAGCATAATAGTTGAATGTAGTTCACAACAGCTGTTACTATCAATGGTTTTCCTTTACAAGACAAGACTTCCTATTTATTCAGGAGAAAAATGCAATGTGTGTTAATCATTTTACTGTATATTTGCAATATATATTTTTCCAGAAGAAAACACACTTATTAAATGGTCGTCTTGGTAATATGGATATAGCAAATCACTAAGATATATTGTTCCCCCTATGCTGCTTTTCCAACATAGAATGAGGGGAATATTCAGTTTTACTGGCTCAGCATTCTGGGAAATGTAGTACAAAACAATGTCATTGTTTACATTTAGCAATAGCAGTATTAAATGTCAAACCTTTGCCAGCAATTAACATGCATGTTTTAGATGTTGGAAAGGATTCTGTTTATTGTTTCATTTTTTTTTCCTATACCTTTGCCAGACATTGATTGCAGCCATGTTTACTCAAATAAAATATGCACAGATCTTTTCAATTATATCCCCAAACTAGCCTTTGGCTGAAACCTGTTTTTTTCTCTTTTTGTTTTTTTAGGTTCAGCAATGCCCATCTATTCAATGGGAAGGCATGGACCCTAAAAAGCTCTATACCATAGCATTAACGGATCCTGACGTTCCCAGCAGAAATGATCGCCATCAAGGGTGAACATATGCTTTATATTATAATGAGAAAATCCTAAAACCTCATAAAAATGTGTTAAAATCTGGGTAGGTAGATTAAAAGCTGGGCTCCCATACTTACCTCTTAATTTTTGTATGTCAACTTGAATTGCAACAGTGGGGCATTTATAATCTAGAAAAAAAAAAAACGGAACGTGTGCATTATTGTGGAAGTATTCAAGCAGCCACACAGTACTGTACCTAAAGTTTGCAATTTGATTTTCAATTCATAATTCACTATTTCATGAATAAACCTAATTTTATATCACTTCAATTTGCAATTCCCAAATGTCCCTATTTAGGATGGTCAGTCACTATTTTGGGCCCACATCTTTCTGCCCCTCCCATAGGCGTGCGCATGGGTTGTGCCGGGTGTGCCTGGGCACACCCTAATCCCCGCGACACACCTATGGATTGAGTCCTGTTCCTGCACTTTTTTGTGAGCAGGAACACAGTTCCTACAGGCACTCAGCGCCCCCAAATTCCCCCTTCCTTCCCCCTTGTTCCTCCTGTCATGGGGGGGGCAAGAGGTCATGGACACCCCCCCTCCCCCCCGGCCCGGGTGCCTGTCTCCAGATCAGACGCGGCGAGTGAGCTGAGTCCACTCTGCTCCCTCGCGCCGCGCGCCGTTTTGCTGATGCCGGGAGCCGGAATATGACGTCCCTCGCCGCGTCTGATCTGGAGACAGGCATCCGACCCACAGGACCCCAGGGACAGGTCCACGCCAGCTCTCCAGGTAGGAGATAATTTGTATGTGTGTGTGTCTGTGAATGTATGTGTGTCTGAGTATGTGTGAGTGTGTGTGTGTGTCTGTAAGTGTGTATGTGTGTGCCTGTAAGTGTGTGAGTGTGTATGTGTCTGTGAATGTATGTGTGTGTGTATGTGTGTGTGTGTATATATATATATATATATATATATATATATATATATATATATATACACACACACACACGTGTATATTATTTTTTTGGGGGTGGGAATCTTGGGAGAGTTCCCACACTTTATTCCCCAGGACTTCCCAGGAGATCTCTGTGTGCCGGCTCTGCTCTAAGCCTCCATGGGCCGGTGGGGAGATCAAAGATCTACCTCACCAGCCCATAGCAGCATGGAGGGAGGCAAGAGAGGACCCGGGGAGCTCTAGACAGCAGCTCCACCAGGTTCCTCTCACGAGATCTGAGCATTGCCATAGCAACGCTCAGATCTAGCGAGAGTAAACTCTAGCCCTGCACGCTAGAGTTCACTCTCCACTGGACCACCAAGGATGGCACATGGCAGCAAGGATCCCCCCTCCCTACATAAGGTAAGAAGGGAGGGGGTATTTACTAATCTGCCCCCACCTCCACAATCCCTCCAAACATACAGCACCCACACACACAGCACCTACACACATACAGCACCCTCATACAAACAGCACCCACACATATACATTACACATACAGCACCCTCACACACACAGTACAGTAACCGCACCCTCACAAACACACTCAGCACCTTACAAACACACAACAATCTCACACACAGCACACTAACAGCACCCTCACAAATACACGGCACCCACACACATCACACAAACGGCACCATCACTCACACGCACACATCACACAAACAGCACCCTCACACACACAGCACCCTCACATAGCACAGTAACAGGATCCTAACAAACACACACGCACACTACCAGCACCCTCGCACACAAACAGCACCCACACAAACATCCTCACCCACATAGCATACTACCAGCACCCTTACACACACATCACACACTAACACCACCCTCACACAGCACACTAACAGCACACACACAGCAGTGTATGTGTGTGTGTGTGTATATATATATATATATGTGTGTGTGTGTGTGTATATATATATATATATATATATGTGTGTGTGTGTGTGTATGTATGTATGTATGTATGTATATATGTATTAAGGCCTTTTGGCCTGTAATTGTGGGAGGGGCGTATGACTCACCTTCTCCCTACTTAAGGGACACCCCTTACCTGGCTCCATACCGTTCGAGGTCAGCGCTGCATCACCCTCCCACCCACTCCTCTTTTATTAACTCCTTTTCTCATACATTTCTTATTGGTGGGCCCTCTTTATTTGCAGGGCTACCTCATCGTCGGTTCCGGCACACCACAACCGACTTGCTCTTTCACACTATCCCACACTTATCAGTGTTTGTATCTTCTGTACTATCATGAGCCCTTAACACAAATATATATATATATATATATATAATACACACACACATGCGGCGTGTGTTTGTGCTTTAGGGTGCACACCTTAATGCAATAGGCTGCGCACGCCTGTGGTCCCTCCTTTCTATCCTAATGTTCCTCTTTTCTAACAGCTCTGTGTTGTTGGTGTGTCTGAGTGTATAACAGAGCTCCACAGTAACTATAAAACTCCCAACAATGTGTCTTTAACCAGATGCCACAGTTGGGAATGGGCTTTAACAACGTTAAGGCATAATGACAGGTCCTGACATTGGTGCCGGTGAAGCCCCTGAATCCCCCCAAATTCCAAATTATACTTACCTCGCTGGATCCAATTGGGGGGGACTGCCTGACAACCAAGGCAGTCCCCTTGCAGCCAGTTCGGGCAATCCGAGGCATGTGATCGCGCTCACCTGACTCGAATTGGCCGGATTGCAAGATTGACTGCAGTGGGACTGCCTGGATTGTCAGGCAGATCCCCTAAACATATAATAAATAAAACAAGCTAATTATAGATAAATAATGCATATTACACACTTAGAAATATATATATCCCCTTGCGCCACACACAAAATGCATAAAATTCCTACAAGCACAAAGGTTCCCAGTCTCTGCCTGTCCTTGCACAGGACAGATTGTTAAGGCACTCACATTTTTATTTCCTGGTTGGTTGGCATTGGGGTCACTGGTCTCCGATCAGCCTCTCAAAGGCAGTGCATTGGGTGCACCAAAGCCTCTTCTACCCACTGTTTGCTCCCGTGTTCCACTTCAGCACTTCCCTTTACAACCTCTGTCCAAGGGCAGTTATTGAATTCCACCATCTCATCTAGGAATCTTAGAACACTATAGTTAACAGGCCATCTCCACCTTTAATGATTCAAGCTAATATTCTGGTACTTGAATGCTTCTTATTAACATACAGAGGTATGGATCCTGGAGTTACTGACATCCTTTTGCAAGATGAAAATAAATACACTCAATGGATTCACTGAAAAATTAATCCAAAATGTATTCCATTTTTAAGATGTTAGACCAGCATTCATCAAAGTCTAGATCTCTCTTTTCTCTACCAGGAACTGGATGCATTTTATTGCCAGATTGCTGTGAGCAATTTCTAAAATCAGACCTGCCAATACCACAGAAACTTAATTTCCTGGATGTAAGAATGGAGCTGCAAATGTACCTTTCTAGAACTAGTTCTTCAGGAAAGCTGAGATCTTTTGATTTTTTATAAAGACATTTAAAAGGAAAACAGACTTTCAAGCCCTCTGAAGCACATTGGATTAGAGAACTATTTCCCTGGCCTATTCTTCATTGGTCAAGTTTTAACATCATTACTTAACAGCACACACTACAATATTAGTAGCCATCAGCCAAGCCTCTCAAGTGCAAGCATTTATTTTGGATTGGACATCCGAGCTTCTCAGGACCATTGGGCATAAAGTGCTTCAGGCTGTTGTTTTGTAATTTGGGACCCATCCTTCTTGTTATATTGGAATCTCCCATAGTTCTGTACTATTACTGTTCATTAGAAAAAAAATGTTGCTTACCGTAAACGTAATTTTTCTTACGATTAGTAGCAGCACATATCTCCCTCCCTTTACTAAATATTTAGTTTTTTGCATAATCAGGTGTCTTGTGATTTCCGGTGGACTTTTGCATTTGGTGGAGTTTTATACCTCTTGTGGGTGACTTAGGGTTTGCAACTAGGTATATTAATTCATTTATTTTTACATAAGAGTGCTGCTCTTTGCTTACCTGTGGGTAGGCAGACGAGATATCCCAATTCCCTGGTGGTCTAGTAGGAGCTCCTTTGTGGTCCAGTCGTGGAGCTTTTTTACATCCCTGACAGATGTAACTTAATGGTGTTAACTGTATGTTCTTATGTGATGAGTAGAATTGCTGCCTGTGCTACACATACCGCCTTCTACTAAATGTGTTCTTTCTTCAGGGAATGGCATCACTACCTGGCTGTTAATGTAAAAGGGAATGACCTCAGTACTGGCTGCACTCTCACTGCATATGTCGGCTCAGCACCTGGTGATGGAACAGGTATATAACTCAGAAATGTAACAGCCCTGTTTCCAAGACAGGTTCTGTACAATTAGTGAACTCAAATATTGCTAAGGATTTTAGTTCGTTTTTATCTTTAAAATGTCAGCTTCATGGAACACTATATTCCACTTCATCTCAATGACATGGACTAGGTCTGGTTACCATGTGCCCACAGAACGGCAATGTTAACCTTCGTCTTGTGGCTGTCAATATGACAACCACTATAGGCGCTTCTGTAAGATAGCTGAGTAAAACTCTGCTATTTCTATCATATGGTCTCAGAGAAACCATCTGATTGGAGCAGTGCAGCGTTTTGCCATGCTTTCCCATGGAAAAGCATTGGGTTGGCTGAGATCATCCTTCTCAATTATTCCAGCCAAAGAGGCAGAGCTTAAGCAAGGAGAACAGCAGCAAGGGGAAATAGGCGTTAACTACCTTTTTTTTTGTTTAACTCAGGCAGCAGTGACCCAGTCACCTAAACGGTGACAAGGGCACTATAGTGGAATACATAGCACCATAAACAGCCTAATAACATAGAGGGTCATTTACTAAAATTAAAAATGTTGGGATCGCTAAGTGAAATCAAAAGTAGCTGAATTGGAAAATTCTTCAAATCAGCTATGCTTCCAATTTGACTATTTTGATCTAAAATTTTAAATTCACTTTGAATTTCTGACAATTCTTGTTTTATGTTTATTTTCTTTTTTTAATGCTCTGTCTGTATAATAGTTTGAAAACCCTGTGTCACATCCAGTGTCTGTCCTTTTCATGAACAAAAAAAAAAAAAAGAGAGAAACTAAATTTCAATGACTAAAGTAAAATCCACAGTCTGGAGTCAAAAGAGTGAGAAACCACACCATTACCAAAACAGGCATAATATCTGAATATAGTAGGAACAAGGACGGAGACTCTTAAAAATATATGTCTTTATTAGAAACCACTTAGAAATCTGGGGTTGAGGAATTAACACTTGAAGAAAATGTGATACACTAACCTTGAATCTTAAAGCGGCTCGGTCATCCATCCACATTCCAAAATGAGCATTTCATAAAGAAAAAATACTGTGTTGGAATTTCATGGACATTTGTCCTCCCCCCTGGCCCCCACCCCTGAGCTGTGGGTGGGGGCCCTAAAATACTAATTAGGGGGAAGGACCTAATGTCCTCCCCCTGGTCCCCACCTCTGAGCGGTGGCCCTAAAATACTAATTGGGGGGGGACCTAATGTCCTCCCCCCTGGCCCCCACCCCTGAGTGGTGGGTGGGGGCCCTAAATACTAACTGGGGGGGGACCTAATGTCTTTCCCCCTGGCCACCACCCCTGAGCGGTGGGTGGGGGCCCTAAAATACTAATTAGGGGGGGACCTAATGTCCTCCCACCTGGCCCCCACCCCTGAGCCGTGGGTGTGGGCCCTAAATAAAAAATATAACCCCCCCTCCCTCCCACAGGTGACTAGGGGTCCCCAAACCCCTAGTCACCACCCTCTTTTTTTTCAGGTACTTAGTTAAATGGTCCCCCTCATTATTTTTAGGGTGAGGGGGGTAGCTAGGAGTTAGTTTTTGGAGGGAGGGAGGTGACTAGGGGTTTGGGGGGATCTAATGTCCTCCCCCCTGTGGGGGCCAGGGAGGAGGACATTAGGTCCCCCCCTAATTAGTATTTTAGGGCCCCCACCCACCGCTCAGGGGTGGGGTCCAAGGGGGACGACATTAAATCCTCCCCCCTAATTAGTATTTTAGGGCCCCCACCCACCACTCAGGGGTGGGGGCCAGGGGGGAGGACATTAGGTCCTCCTTCCTCATTCTAATTTAGGGCTCCCACCCACTGCTCAGGGGTGGGGGCCAGGGGGGAGGACAATAGGTCCCCCCCATTATTTTACTTTAGGGCCCCCACCCACCACTCAGGGGTGGGGGCCAGGGGGAGGACAATAGGTCCCCCCCATTATTTTACTTTAGGGCCCCCACCCGCCACTCAGGGGTGGGGGTCGGGCAATAGGTCCCCTCCCATTATTTTTTTTTATTTTATTTTTTTTTTAACAGTGAGCAGCCACTGGCTGCTCACTGTTTAATAGACATGCCCCTACTCACGGTATAGCGAGTAGGGGAACAATTTACTAATACTAAGTAATTTTTACTTAGTATTAGTAAATTTGGCTGAAATTAGGTCTTTCAGCTTTTTGGTAGATAACTCCCTAATACCGTGGGAATTAGGGAGTTATCTACCAAGCGGCTGCAAGAGACGTTCCGAAATGCTGAAGTTGCCTTAGTGCCGAAGTCCCGAATTTCGAAATGCCGAACCAAACTGAAAATTTTTCCCATGCACATGCCTAGTAAAAAGATTTTATAAGACAAAGTAGGGACTATTTTGTTCTGTATTTTTCCAACACTTGATAAAAAAGGCAGGGCTACCGCTGTCAAGGTTTGTCATGCCCTTAGCTCTAAACTAGTGATGGCTGAGAGGAAAAAAACATTGTCTGTAAAGGATCCTGTGGTCTTGCGGTATCCTCCATAGATATCAGCGTTGTACTTGGACCCAGCAGAAGCAGATGGCAGCCACAAGGGAGAAGTTAAGGCTGCCTCATTGCAAGCTGCAAAGTCACCATCGGGGGTCTTTGCAAAATATTCAGAATCCTGAAGGTGTCAGAGACACTTAAAGGACCACTATAGGCACCCAGACCACTTCAGCTTAATGAAGTGGTCTGGGTGCCAGGTCCCTCTAGGGCTAACCTTGCCTGCTGTAAACATAGCAGTTTCAGAGAAACTGCTATGTTTACATATGGGCTAATCCAGCCTCTAGTGGCTGTCTCATTGACAGCTGCTAGAGGCGCTTCCGAGCTTCTCACTGTGATTTTCACAGTGAGAAGACACCAGCATCCATAGGAAAGCATTGAGAATGCTTTCCTATGGACTGACTGAATGCACGCGCCACTCTTGCCGCGCATGTGCATTGAGCCGATGACGTCCAAAGGAGGAGGAGAGTCCCCAGCCACGAGGGAGCCCGGCGCTGGAGAAAGGTAAGAGTTTAACCCCTTCCTCCAACTTCAGCCCAGCGGGAGGTGGGCTATGAGGGTGGGGGCACCCTCAGGGAACTATAATGCCAGGAAAATTAGTTTGTTTTCCTGGCACTATAGTGGTCCTTTTAAGGGAGAGAGTAGCTATCACTCTAATAAAACATATAGAATGGGCTATTTTGCTGCATCAGAAAACAAAAACAAGGAAAAGCTCCATACTTTTCTCCGTAGCCCCCTCATGGTAAAAGAACTGGGCTTTTAAGAGGTACAGTTGAAATTAAATAAATGCCCCTTTAAAAAACAAATAAATAGTGTGGAGAGAGGAGGGTAAATAATAGTTCATATGCCACTCATCCATTATATACTCCTAACCTGGCACTCCTGGCACAATAACAACTACAGTGAGCAGTAGTAGTTATGTCGCTTAGAGTCTTGCTTAATGTAGGAAGTTGCCTAAGACTTTTCATATATCATATGTTTGTTCCAAACAGTGGAGACCCATTAAAATAGCATGGGATTCTATTTTTGGGTCACGTCCATGGGTTAGGAAATACTGCATGTAGAGTTGCTTTTGTAAGAAATAAACACATTTATGCCTTTGTGAAAAATGTGCGAAAAATTAACTAAATGTAGTGAGGAATCACCTTAGACTTAACATATGTTCTCTGCCTTTCTCATCCTGTTTGGTGTAGGTCTTCACAGATACACGTGGCTTGTATATGAGCAGTCTTGTCCAATAAAATGTGATGAGCGAATCTTGGGAACAACCTCTGCTGAACATCGTGGGCAGTTTAAAATTGCTGCTTTCCGCAAGAAATACAAACTTGGGGGTCCTGTTGCTGGTATCTGCTATCAGGCTGAGTGGGATCACACTGTGCCACAACTCTATAAACAGTTAGGTGTGTGTTGAATATACATGTAGATAAGCTATTTCCGGTGCCTTCCTTTTTGGCTCCTAAAGCACCAAAAATAAATCCAAAAATCCTCTGCCAAAAAAAAAAATAATTTATCTTTATTACTTCATTTTTGTTCAATGCCAGGAAAAGATCCCCAAAATATATATACAATGAGATTTCTGTCATTCTAGGTTGAATCATTGTTTCAACATATCAAACCAGGAAGGCTGCACCTAGCTAAACATGCATACATTATGAGGGGCTGCTGGGGTCAATTAATACAACATACAGGATATATTATATAATAGGAACTCTATAGGGTCAGGAACAGAAACATGTATTCCTGACCCTATCGTGTTAAAACCATCTAGCCCCCCTGACCTCTCCTTGCCTCCCTAAACATAGTAAAGTCTTACTTGTATTCAAGTCTGAAGCTGCTGGCTCTTCTCCTGTCTGCTTGTGAACTGCTTCTGTCTGTTTTTTTGAGCTTTGAAGCTGGTGTTTAGTGAGTGTGTTGAATTCTGTATATGACACCAATTTTAATTCTTTAAAATCGTAATTCTTACCAAACACAATATATTTGTGTTATATTATTTTAATATGCTGGCTATTAAAAGTATTGTTTTTTTTGTAGCTAGAGATAACCTGTAGATCAAGCTGAACTATCAACATGATCAAGTAATAGGAAAAGAGTGTTGGCTTCATATTCATGACATATTTTTACTCTACATCCAAATCTCTTTAATTGTAGTAAAAACAATCCTTAAAAAGAAAACATTTTGTCAGATTATGCTTGCAAACTGACTATATTTATGTATATATATATATATATATATATATATATATATATACTCATATGTTAATTAATTTGCATGTGCATGATGCATTTTTGAGATGTTTATAAATATTAAATAAACTTGAAGAGAACTACATATTTGGAATATTGTCAATTATTTAAAGCATCATTGTCACCTTATCAATGAGGCGATTGACTGTGTATTATATTTCTTTTGCAAGATTCACAATAAACTTTGTAACTAAAAAAATTAAATAAAAATAAAAATGTACCATGCACCAAAATGGATTAATGCCTAGGGAGGCACCATAATTACTAGATAAATACAACATCTGAATTATAGTATGTTCAGTGTGTGCCTATAATAATCATACGAAAGCAACAGCAGTCACTCCAGTGAGTCACAAGTTGACTGCCACAGACTGAGGCATTGTGAAGCCTTGGTTTTATTTAATATTAAAAGGTTTGATTTTAGAAGTGGTCATGGTGGAGGAAATCTACATGTCCTGGACTTCTTATTGATTTGTAGTTGTGTGCCGGTGCTAGTTGCACCCTGGATCATGTGACTTATGAAGCCCATAACTTTATTGGCAGCCAGAGGAGGGGGAAGGAATGCTATGGGACAGGGGAGGGGGGGAAGAATGCTATGGGACAGGGGAGGGGGAAAAGAATGCTATGGGGCAGAGGAGGGGGAAGGAATGCTATGGGACAGGGGAGGGGGGGAAGAATGCTATAGGGGAGGGGGAAAAGAATGCTATGGGACAGTGGAGGGGGGAGCTGAACATTGGGGGCACTAAGGTACAGGGGAGGGGAAGGATAAGATGGGGGGTGGGGAGAAAGACACATAGAGGGACATTAGGGGGGAGAAAGACACACAGATGGGCCTGGGGGTGAGAAAGTCCACAGAGGGGCTGGGGATAAAAGCGCCACACAGAAGAGCTTGTGAGTGGAAATACAAAGGGGTTGGTGGTGAAAGAGACATAGAGAGGCTGAAGAAGAGGAAAAAGAGACACAGAGGGGTTGGGGGGGCGATAGACAGGCTGGTGGTGAAACAGAAACCTTAACAAGGGGTTAAAACCTTACCTTATTCCAGCAGTGACCTCTCCTCCCCCGTCGACGTCAGCGGAGCCGAATGCGCATGCGCGATAAGTGCCAAGCGCTCATTCAAAGTGTCCATAGCAAAGCATTTCTCAATGCTCTCCTATGGACACTCTGCGCGATGGAGGCATAATATGCCTCCAGTGTGGCAGATGCGCCTCTAGTGGCTGTCCGGAAGACAGCCACTAGAGGCTGGATTAACCCCAAATGTAAACATAGCAGTTTCTCTGAAACTGCTATGTTTGCATCTGAAGGGTTAAAACCTGAGGGACCTGGCACCCAGACCACTTCATTCAGCTGAAGTGGTCTGGGTGACTATAGTGTCCCTTTAAAGTAATCCTTTAATAATAGCAATTTATACAAAGAAAATGTAAGTTACAACAAGAATAACCTATAGTGGGACCTCGGTTTACAAACGCCTCTGTTAACATAATTTTTGGTTTACAAATGAAAATCCATTGAAAATAATGCCTCGGTTTACACATTTTTTTTTGCAATACGAAGAAGCAAGTTTCCCCTGGATGCATTGCACCTGGGAGGTTTATAGCGCCCCCTCATGCATGCTGGAGCCTGTGGGTAGCACGTGGCGTAGAGTGTGGAGGTATTGGAGTGGTGGTTTTTGCATCAAGTTTTGGAGCCATTCGGAAAAAGTTTTGGGACTTTTTGGTGCATTTCTCAAGCTGTGGAAAGGTAGAGTGCTGAGCTTTGTCGTTTGCATGCTTTTTATTGTGTGTTCTGCATTGTGGGTTGGTTTCCATGCCAGCTCATTCTGACTTTTTTTTCTGACCTCCAGAACGGATTAATTGGTTTTCAATGCATTCCTATGGGAAACAGCGTTTCGGTTTACAAATGTTCCGCAATAAGAAACGTCCCGGAGAATGCATTAAATTCGTAAACCGAGGTCCCACTGTATTTTATTACCACCATTTTATTAGACTGATTTCTAAGCACATTTACTGTAGTTACTGTGAGTATTATTGCTGGGAGCTGTTATACACTCAGACAATACAGAGCTCTCAGACAGGATGTGTGTCTAAGACAGGGACTGTGTTTCTCAGACAGTTATGGACACAGATGGGGAAAGGAGCAGCTGAGACAAGTTTGACAAACACTTGTGACATCCTTTCCCGTTGAATCACATTCAGTGATGTCGCCAATGCAGCAGTCGCGCAGTGATTTTCCCATGATGCCCTGCTGCCCGGCTCGCCGCATTGCATTGTGTCTGGATCTGCACTCAGCATTCCTAACGGTTCACAGGGTGAGGGCGGTGCCGGCTGTCAATCTCACCGAACACGGGTGATCGGATCTCCACCAATAGGAAGCAGGCTGGGACTCCGCCCATGTCTCTGATTGGCTGAGGGTTGTTAAAGGCCACGTTGAGCGACCTTTATTGCGCTCAGTTAGTTGGCGGTGACACGGCTGCAGCATGCCGGCAGACATCTCCCAGTGGACCGGCTCTCTGGAGCTCCATGAGGTGGAAGAGAAACCAGCGCATCCGCTGAGCGTGAGCTACGGCTCCCTGCGGGTAGAGGAGCTGGGCCAAGTGCTGACACCCACCCAGGTAGCCTCGCCAGCGCAGGGCATGAGTGCGTCACACCCCCAGCCAGCCCGGGCCTGCACCGCGCTACCGCCCCGCCTTATAACGGGCCTGTCCGCGGAGCCTCCGGGGAGCGGACTGACCGTGATATACAGGATGTCGATCTGACAGACAGACAGACAGACAGACATGGGGTGCGGGGTGCTGGGCTGCGGTTCGGTTATTCAGTCTCTTGTATAGTAATATAAGATTTTATCGCCATTAAAAGATCGCACTCCAGGGACTTATCCCGTGTTCAAAAAGTTGACTTTTCTGTGTAAAACTTTCTGTAAGACAAACGTAAAGTTTTTTTTATTTTTTATTTTTGGATATAAACTCCCTGGAGTGTTGTCTTATTGCAATTCTATAAATCTCTCTCAAATTTATTTATTTATATATTTTTTTCTTTATTTCAATATTTAGTAGTAAAACATGCAATTTTTTTTTTTTCCTCATTATGGGTATCTCTTAACAAACAAACAAAAAAAAACCCCAGCTCAAATTTTGTCTCTCTTCAATCACAGACTCCTCAATGAGAAGGCTTTCTAAGGCAGGTGCTCCGGGCAATTGTTGCCTCGTTTAGTTTAGATCCACTGAGCTAACCAAACCAGGAAGTAACAACTGGATCAATGACCGCCGTGGATGCATAGGCTTTGATTCATAAAAGTTCCAATTTCTATTGAAATCTCCAACTTTTTGTTACTTTTTCACCCATAATTCACTTTAGCAAGCTGTCATGCTTTAGGGCTTGGGAGTGTCCATTTAAACAACTTAGAATCCCAAAATACTAAAATTGATAACTGTAAAGCATCCTGGTGTGTACAAAACTTAAAGGACCACTATAGTGCCAGGAAAACATATTCGTTTTCCTGGCACTATAGTGCCCTGAGAGTGCTCCCGCCCGGCTCTGGAAGGGGGAAAGGGGTTTAAACTTACCTTTTTCCAGCGCTGGGCGGAGAGCTCAACTCCTCCGATCCTCCTCTTCTCCTCCCCGTCGGCTGAATGCGCACGCACGGCAAGAGCTGCGCGCGCATTCAGCCGGTCACATAAGAAAGCATTATCAATGCTTTCCTATGGACGCTGGCGTGCACTGTGAAAATCACGCAAGCGCCTCTAGTGGCTGTCAATGAGACAGCCACTAGAGGAAATAGGGGAAGGCTTAACCCATTCATAAACATAGCAGTTTCTCTTAAACTATGTTTATTAAAAAATGGGTTAACCCTAGCTGGACCTGGCACCCAGACCACTTCATTAAGCTGAAGTGGTCTGGGTGCCTAGAGTGGTCCTTTAACTGGGAAAAATATTTGGATCAAATTGTGCAATTTAACTTTCAGTTTTCTTACAAGTTACTCTTTATTTAAACCCAGATATCTTTCTTCCTAGCAGGTTATCAGTACAGCAACTAGGAACATATGTACAGAGCCATGGAATGTGTGGGCACATATAAAGTATAATAACATGTCCAGGAAGTGTCTGTTAATGGCTGCCGGTAACTCCATGCCTGAGGCCAAGATCATGGGTCCTTTATTTTTATTGTGGTGAAAGCTGTTCCATAAGAGCAAAGCCTTCCTATTGACTAATGGAATTTTATGAGGATGCATCCTGGATTAAAATCTTTGAGTTGTCCAGCAAACCAGTATTTGCAGAAAATTTACAAGTGAAGTAGAACATATAGAGCAAAATGGCTTAACTGGAAAAAAAAAAAATTCCCACTTATTTTTCTAGCAAGTTTGTTTGCCTAAATTGTGCATTCTAAATTCAGAATCTTTCCCAAACTGGATTGCTTAAAGGACCACTATAATGCCAGGAAACAAACTTGTTTTCCTTGCACTATAGGGTCTTTAAGTTCTCACCCTCAGGGTCCTACTCGCTCTGGGCAGAAGGGGTTAAACACTTTCTTCAGCTCCTGGCAACTCTACTCCCTCTTCCGACGTCTGCTCCGAATGCACATACGTGGCAAGAGCCGCGCGCATTCAAACCGCCCATAGGAAAGCATTTCTCAATGCTTTCCTATGGACGTCACCGTCTTCTTACTGTGATTTTTACTGTGAGAAGTGCGGAAGCGCCTCTAGCGGCTGTCAGTGAGACAACCACTAGAGGCTGGATTAACCCTAGCGTAAACATAGCAGTTTCTCTAAAACTGCTATGTTTACAGCTGACACCCAGACCACTTCATTGAGTTGAAGTGGTCTTTGTGACTATAGTCAGGTCCGCCACCAGAAATTTTGGGTCCCCTAACTCAGCTCAGACTGGAGCAATTTAAATGGAGTCCAAGAAAAATGGGATTATTTAAAAGTTGCACTATTGAAGGCAACAGAAAATTGCATTAGGCTTGTCAGTAAAAGCAAAAAATTCAAGAAACCACTGTGGTACTCTGCAGATGTGGCCAAAATAGTTAAAAACAAAAAGTTAGCATTTAGGAATTATAAAAAAAAAAAAAAATCATAGTGAGGGAGACAAAATGTTCTATAAGATTAGGCAGAAAGAGGCTAAGCAAGTTATAAGAGCTTCCAAATCACACACAGAAGAGAAAATAGCACAGTTAGTAAAAAAAAAAATGGGGATAAAACATTTTTTAGATACATAAATGAGAAAAGAAAAGTAAAACAAGGATTAGTTAGATTAAAAACAAAAGGAAAGTATGTAGAAGAGAATAAAGGTCAGGCTGACTGCCTCAATGAATATTTTTGTTCTGTATTTACAGAAGAAAATGAAGGAAAGGGACCTCAGTTGAGAAAAAGGATAAATGAGTCATTTATTACACGTGAGTTTACAGAGGAAGAGGTTCTATTTCAACTGTCAAAAGTAAGACAAATAAGTCAATGGGACCTGATGGAATACACCCAAAGCTATTAAAAGAGCTTAGTGGTGTACTAGCAAAACCATTAACAGATTTATTTAACCAATCATTGTTAACAGGAGTAGTCCCAGAAGATTGGAAGTTAGCGAATGTTGTGCCCATTTACAAGAAAGGTAATAGGGAGGAGTCGGCAACTATAGGCCAGTAAGCCTTACTTCAGTAGTGGGGAAAGTGATGGAAACCATGTTAAAGGATAGGATTGATGAACATCTAAAAACACATGGATTTCAAGATCAGAGACAACATGGGTTTACTTCAGGGAGATCATGCCAAACTAATCTTATTGATTTTTTTGATTGGGTAATTAAAATTATAGATCAGGGTGGTGCAGTAGACATTGCTTACCTAGATTTCAGTAAGGCTTTTGACACTGTTGCACATAGAAGGCTTATCAATAAACTGCAATCTTTAAGTTTGGATTCCAATATTGTTGAATGGGTAAGGCAGTGGCTGAGTGACAGGCAACAGAGGGTTGTAGTTAATGGAATATATTCGAAGCTTGGACTTGTCAACAGTGGGGTACCTCAGGGATCTGTACTTGGACCCATTCTCTTTAATATTTTTATTAGTGATATTGCAGAAGGTCTTGATGGTAAGGTATGTCTTTTTGCTGATGATACTAAGATATGTAACAGGGTTGATGTTCCGGGAGGGATAAGCCAAATGACAAATGATTTAGGTAAACTAGAAAATGGTCAGAATTGTGGCAACTGACATTTAATGTGGATAAGTGCAAGATAATGCATCTTGGACGTAAAAACCCAAGGGCAGAGTACAGAATATTTGATAAGAGTCCTAACCTCAACATATGAGGAAAGGGATTTAGGGGTGATTATTTCTGATGACTTAAAGGTAGGTAGACAATGTAATAGAGCAGCAGGAAATGCTAGCAGAATGCTTGGTTGTATAGGGAGAGGTATTAGCAGTAGAAAGAGGGAAGTGCTCATGCCATTGTACAGAACACTGGTGAGACCTCACTTGGAGTATTGTACAAAGTACTGGAGACCGTATCTTCAGAAGGATATTGATACCTTAGAGAGGGTTCAGAGAAGGGCTACTAAACTGGTTCATGGATTGCGGGATAAAACTTACCAGGAAAGGTTAAAGGATTTTAACATGTATAGCTTGGAAGAAAGACGAGACAGGGGGGGATATGATAGAAACATTTAAATATATAAAGGGAATCAACACAGTAAAGGAGGAGACTATACTTAAAAGAAGAAAAACTACCACAACAAGAGGACATAGTCTTAAATTAGAGGGACAAAGGTTTAAAAATAATATCAGGAAGTATTACTTTACTGACAGGGTAGTGGATGCATGGAATAGCCTTCCAGCTGAAGTGGTAGAGGTTAACACAGTAAAAGAGTTTAAGCATGCGTGGGATAGGCATAAGGCTATCCTAACTATAAGATAAGGCTAGGGACTAATGAAAGTATTTAGAGAATTGGGCAGACTAGATGGGCCGAATGGTTCTTATCTGCCGTCACATTCTATGTTTCTCTGTCTACTAGACAGCCACTAGAGGGCACTTCCTGATTCATAGCAAAGATTTTCTTTGCTCGAGCGTCGCTGGACGTCCTCACGCTGTGTGAGGACATCCAGCGTCGCTCAATTCCCCAAAGGAAAGCACTGGAAATTTTTTTTTTTTTCAATGCTTTCCTATGGGGAGACCTAATGCGTGTACGCATTAGGTTTCCTCAGCCGGCTGGCGGGATCGGTCTCGCCCACTGGCTGATGTGATTACTGGCAGGAGTGATGCCGACCCGAAACCACCGCCGAGGGACATCGGCATGGTCTCAGGTAAGTGACCTGAAGAGGTTTTCACCCCTTCAGCTACCTGGGATGGGAGGTGGGAGGGAGAGAGTACCTGCAGTGACAGGGAAAATGGGTTGTTTTCCTGGCACTGGAGTTTTCCTTTAATGTAAATAGTGAAACTATTTAGGCTTTGCTCTACTGATTGAGTTTAGCTACTGCGAATAATTAGCTGACCGTCTGAGCCATTGTGTGAGTCAGGAGTGCTGTCAGTATGACTTCTTACTTGAGGTCCTACTCTAGAGTTTCTAAGTGGTGACTACGACATCACCAGAACCATTATAGATTTCTGTATAGGCTGTGGTGTGGAGTGTTGTAAAGATATATCTTGAGGAAATACTTACCCTGACTAAGTTGGAATTTTATTGAAATTCAAAACAATCCAAAGATGTCATGAGACAATATGTATACTATTGTGTCTTGTGTTAAAGCTTGAGGCGTGGGATTCAGGAATTGTCTTGATTATCTGTGGATGGTAGGCGACTGTAAGGGACAGCTTTAGATAAGTAAACATACCTTCCATTGCACTTTGGCCCTAACTGGAAATGTCCCCTTCAAGGATGTTTGCTAAATATGCATAGACTCTCTTGAAAGTGACAGATCCAGTTTAAAGGAACACGAATGTGTTCGGAATGTAGTCCTAAAATATTAATCTTTAAGTTCTGATAAAAAAACAAAAAAAAAACTTTGTCTTTTTGCTATGTCTGTTCAAACGTAGTTCACATTATTATTATTATTATTATTATTATTATTATTATTATTATTATTATTATTATTATTATTATTATATCTGTGGAGGATAGATAGGTGGGAGCAGCGTTATGTAGAGATTTGAAAGCAAGAACCAGAATTTATTCATTCATATTAAATGCACCCACGGTTATTTTAGATCATGTTAAAGGGAAACTCCAGTGCTAGGAAAACAATCTGTTTTCCTGGCACTGCAGGTCTCCTCTCCCTCCCACCCACCCCAAT
The DNA here is from genome assembly GCA_933207985.1 of Pelobates cultripes. Taxonomy (NCBI): domain Eukaryota; kingdom Metazoa; phylum Chordata; class Amphibia; order Anura; family Pelobatidae; genus Pelobates; species Pelobates cultripes. The sequence continues at coordinate 228,779,197 of OW240916.1, forward strand.
CCCCGGTTGCTGAAGGGGTAAAAACCCCTTCAGTGACTTACCAGAAGCAGCGACTTACCAGAGCTCCTCCTCTGCATTACGTCGGCAGAGCGCATGCGCATTAGAGCTCCCCATAGGAAAGCATTGAAAATGCTTTTCAGTGCTTTCCCATGGGGAATTGAGCGACGCTGGAGGTCCTCACACAGCATGAGAATGTCCAGCGACGCTCTAGCTCAGGTTTTCTGTGCTATGACGCAGGAAGTGCCCTCTAGTGGCTGTCTAGTAGACAGCCACTAGAGGTGGAGTTAACCCTGCAAGGTAATTATTGCAGGTTATAAAAAAAAAAAAAAAGAAAAAGAAAAATGCAATAATTACACTTGCTGGGTTAAGGGTAGTGGGAGTTGTCACCAGATCACTCCAATGTGCAGAAGTGGTCTGGGTGCCTGGAATGTCCCTTTAATGAGAAATTGACTTTTATTTCACATGAAACTATTTAATATTAATAAAATCTAAAGTTTGAGAAATTAAGAATTTTTTTTTTTTTTTTTTGTTCTGCATGGCATTTTAACTGTGAATGTCGAACTGTTAAACACACGTTTGTGTTCAGTGAGGTCTCATGAGTAAAACAGTACCCCCGTGTACAGGTTTCATGGTGTATTGTAAAGTTACAGGCTTAAATATAGAGCTTACAAATTACATTCTCTGGACTTTCTGCTTGGGTTGTCAGGCAGGTCCCTCAAATTATAACTACTAAAATCGCATAAGTATGTAAAATGATACAGACGTAGACTTTTTAAATGTATACATACCGTATATACTCGAGTATAAGTCGACTCGAATATAAGTAGAGACCCCTAATTTTACCCCAAAAAACTGGGAACTTATTGACTCGAATAAGACTAGGGTGGGAAATGCAGCAGCTACTGGTAAATTTCTAAATAAAATCAGATCCCAAAAATATTAATTGAATATTTATTTACAGTATGTGTATATAATGAATGCAGTGTGTGTGCAGAGCCTTGGTGGGGGGTGGGCATTTTTATTATTTTTTTAAATTATTATTATTTTAATATATTTATATTAATAATATTTTTATTTTATTTTGTATTATTTAAATTTGTATTTATATTTTTTTGTCCCCCCTCCCTGCTTGATACATGGCAGGGAGGGGGGCTCTCACTCCCTGGTGGTCTAGTGGCATGGGCTGTGTAGGAGGGGGGCTGGCAGAGAGCTGTAACTTACCTTTCCTGCAGCTCTTGTCAGCTCCCTTCTCTCTCGTCCGGTCAGCTCCTCTGTCAGCTCCCACTGCAAGTCTCGCGACGTGAGTGCCGCGCGGACCGTTGCCACGGTAACTTGCAGTGGGGCTGACAGGGAAGCTGACCAGAAGGGAGCTGCAGGAAAGGCAAGTTACAGCTCTCTGCCAGCCCTCAACAAGACCGCCGGGCTCATTACAATGTAAGTTGCCATAATATAGACAGTGACTCGAGTATAAGACGAGTGGGGGGTTTTCAGCACAAAAAATGTGCCAAAAAACTCGTCTTATACTAGAGTATATACAGTATCTATTATCTGAAATACAAATCCATTTACATTCAGTATATATTTGTTATATAACTTCATTCGAAGTGTGTTTTGATACATATATATCAAAGTACAGTTAGAATGAAATAGCATATTTTTTCATTTTTAATCTATATTATATTCTAAGTGTAATTAATATTAAAATAAAAAAAAGCAACTCACTTTTGAAAAAGGTGTTAGCCGAAACGCGTCCAGTGGACTTTTCTGATATGTGAGGTTATTTTTACCCAAACTATTTTGTTTTCTTCACCTATTTTCTGCATCCTGGAGTGTCTATGGTGTAAGATCAACTTTATTGAGGCTGGCAAAAGAATATTTGACCCACTGCATCCTCATTTTCAAGCTACTCGTCTGAGCCAGCTTTAAGTGGCTCAGAATCATGTGAGTTGGACCAGTAAAGTGTATATAGGTTTTAACTGTTAAAGGACCACTATAGGCACCCAGACCACTTCAGCTTAACGAAGTGGCCTGGGTGCCAGGTCCAGCTAGGTTTAACCCTTTTTGCTGTAAACATAGCAGTTTACTGCACATACACTGCTATGTTTACCTATGGGTTAATCCAGCCTCTAGTGGCTGTCTCATTGACAGCCGCTAGAGGCGCTTCCGCGCTTCTCACTGTGGGTTTTTTCTTTTTTTGTTTTTTTTTTTCAGTGAGAAGATGCCAGCGTCCATAGGAAAGCATTGAGAATGCTTTCCTATGAGACTGGCTGAATGGCGCGTGCTGTGCATGCGCATTCAACCGATGACGGAAGAAGAGGGAGGAGAGTCCCAATGCAGAGGGAGCCCGGCGCTGGAAAAAAAGGTGAGGGATTAACACCTTCCTCCCCATTCAGCGCCACGGGAGTGGGACCTTGAGGGTGGGGGCACTATAGTGGTAGGAAAATAAGTTTGTTTTCCTGGCACTATAGTGGTCCTTTAACTATATTACCCTATGTTCTTTTTATATTTGCATTTTTAGATTCCAACTTCAATGTTTATCTGTGGTATATTGTGTGCTCTCACTTCTGCATTTTGTATATATGTCACTGTTAAGTGTGTGGCTTTTTTTTTGAGTGATTCACACAGGTGGTGGGTTGTCGGGCAGTCCCCTCCGAATCGAAGCATCACTGTGGCGGGGGAGTGCTGGCGATCTGCAAGGTGGGCTTTAACGCTGCAGGGCGGTATAATACACTTGCTGCAGGGGTGCATAGTATGCCCTGCGGCGTTAAGGAGTTATTGTTCCTATCCCTAGCTTCTGTTGGTAGTCTTGTCACGTGCTGTTTGACATAAAAAAAGTAAAAAAAAATATTTACTTGCCTATTTCTAGCACTGAAACATCCTTGGCACTGCTTACCTCTCCTCTTATGGCATCACAGAGGAATCTGCCCAATCCACTGCTCTATATAGAGTAGCTTTGGGGGACGCAATGTGCAATCGCAGCGAGTGTTGCGCAAATCAAACCTCCACATAGGCAAGCATTTCACGCTTTCCTATGGGAGTTTTACGCTGTTTTTGAGGCAGGAAGTGCTTCTAGTAGCTCAGTAGAACTTTGAGGTGTTTAAAGGACCACTATAGTGCCAGGAGGGTGCCCCCACCCTCAGGGTCCCCCTCCCGCCGCGCTCTAGGGGGTGGAAGGGGTTAAACTTGCTTTTCTCCAGCGCTGGGCAGGGGACTCTCCTCCTCGGCTGAATGCGTATGTGCGGCAAGAGCAGCGTACGCATTCAGCCAGTCCATAGGAAAGCATTCACAATTCTTTCCTATGGACGCTGGCGTCTTCTCACTGTGAAAATCACAATGAGAAGCGTCTCTAGCGGCTGTCAATGAGACAGCCAATAGAGGCTGGATTAACCCTCAGTGTAAACATAGCAGTTTCTCTGAAACTGCTATGTTTATAGAAAAAAGGTTAACCCTAGATGGACCTGGCACCCAGACCACCTCATTAAGCTGAAGTGGTCTGGGTGCCTATAGTGGTCCTTTAACATTACAACGTAAACATTGCAGTTTCTTTAAAAACAAATGCAATGTTTAACATTGCAGGATTAAACCTACAGGGACTTCAGCACAAAGCTTCACTGAGCTCAAGTGGCCTGGGTGACTCATAGTACTTAAGCAGTTCTTAAAGCAACTTTTTATTTACTTTTTTAGCTGTGTTTTTACAAATTTAGGTAATAGAATCCCCACCTACTACGAAATTATTTATCTTTAAACAAATAAGAAAAAAAATAACATAAAACAGATATGCCATCTCTTGGTACCTGAGATGAAACATTTAAAAAATGTAAAGGGGAAACATTGCTTCTATGGAAATATATATTGAATAAAACCTTGAAAATAACCTATAACGTGTAAACTTTTTTTCATGTGATGTTCAATTTTCACCTTCTGGGGTGTTTGCCTCCATCTGGAAATTTGCAAAGACCTACCCAAAGGTGACTTTGCCAGTTGATGTCTCTCCTCGGGCTGTAGGGGAAGGTAAAGTTAATTGAACTGAAGCTGTCCCTTGCAGCCACTGCCATCTGCATCCGGTGGATCCTCTTCAGCTCCTGGCGCTTAATCCTGCAGGAGCCCATGTCAGAGTTGTAATTTCACATGTGAGAGATTATAGCTCAGAGTATTATGGAGGATCCCACAGCAGAAAAATAGTGTTGCAATGAGTTAGGATAAAAAGACAAAAGGTAGCTTCACCTATTTGTCAAGCAATGGAGTTCCTACGTTGCCCTATGTATTTTAGGAGGAAAAAGATGAGAAAAGAACAGACTAGGAGTGAGGAAGAAAAGAGGAACCAATAGAAGTAAGGGTAGGGTGACAAAGCCATTTAAACTAGTATGAAAGATCTAGCAAACTACTGTACACCATAATCCACTTCAGTCCAGGACAATCATTGAAAATAAAAAAATCATTTCATATATTCTCCTTGGTGATTTGCCAGATTCAAAGAAGATAGCTTATTATAGTGACTGACATGAAGCCAAGACTCTCAGTTTACACATAATCTGGTGCTGATTTCTACATTGAAAGGGCTACTTTAACCACCATGACCACTTCAGTGTTTTGAAGAGGTCATGGTGGTAGGACTATGTATGTGCAGCATGTGACAAACTGAACCTCGTCACGGGTTCTTGGAGGGGCCTGCTGGCCAGCCACTTACCTCAGGACCATGGCTCAGGCATTAGACTTTGGTTCAGGACTGTGGATAGGCTTTTTGTGCCTGTTCCCTTATATGGTTTGTTATATGGGGCTTACTGAATGGATTATACTTATGCTGTTCATATGTCGAACCAACTAGCGAACAGTTGGGCCACCTTGAAGTTAAGTGTGTCGCTTTTTTAACCTTTATTGACCGTGTTATCTGCCATATTCTAACCGGTCGGCTGGGTGGCTGCTGTTCGGATGGACGAACACAAAGTGGCGGCCATCTTGTTCCCGCGAAAACATACAGCGGTGTTTGGTAGTTGAGTGCATTAAACTATAATCGGACACTTGACAGCGCGAACACTGCTGGGACTTCCATCTCTTCATACATTCAAGTGGATTCACTTAAGAGCGGCGTTCGTTCCCGAATAAGAGACACAGACTGTGTACATACGAACTGGTTGTGGGGTTTCCATGTGTTTTTGGGGGTACTTTCGGGAGGCTGTAAAATGTGTTTTCTGTGCCTGGAGATAATGGAGTTTAGTACAGTTTCTGACTCCATTATCTGTCAGGCACAGGGGAGGGATTATCTTGTTTCGGGTGGGAGTGTTCTGGACCTGAGAGCCAATCTACTCATGTATGTGTTTTTGCTGTAGTCTACTCTAAGGTCCATTGGGGAATGCACCTAGAATATGTTTGAGGAAACTCCTTGCATGGGGACTGACATAAAAGGCAGTGTGTGGATTCCATTAAACGGAACGATTTACCTCTTCATGAAGTCTAGGCTCATGTTTGGGGGATTTGGAGAGCTAAATTCATTCTGGAGATTGCTATAAATACTATACTCCCTTGGGTTACAGCACTTGCGCTTGTAAGAGCAGTCTGCTATACTCTCTGGAGGAGGAGAGGCCTACACACTGGAAGCTGGATCCTGGTCTTGGGTCCTGGGTGGGTAGAGGACAGCGACACCCTAACCAAGCTGTAATGCTGGCTGTGGGGACTATGGTGTCTGGTATAATGCTTGGAAGTACTCGGTGAGCACTAGCGAGCATCGATTGGTCGGGGTGCCAGGCACAGCACATACTGAAATATTTTTAATTGTGGATGGCGTGGTGGGGATAGTTGCACACCCAGCAAACATGGCATTGGCAGTCCAGGACATGTTAGTGTAACATCTTTGTATTCTTAAAACTAAAGTGTTCCTTTTAAATAGAGATAAATAAATGTGATTTTATTAATCATTGGAAGTGACAGTTTCTCTTTAATTTATTTAGAGCTAATTAAATGTGCACAATATTTGCATTAACGATATGGACAGCGATGAGCCAGGACACAGGCTTTCGGGGGGACATGTGGTTTGCCTCGTAACTAGGGGGCAGCACCAGGGGTCAGCTTGCCAAGTAACTAAAGTGCGCTGTAATGGTAATAACAGTGCCACTTTAACCAAGTCCAGATAAAATAACTGATATATAATCAAACATGACCTACTCTAAATGTAGGGTTTTTTTTGTTTTTTTTTAATGCCCATAGGACACAAAACTTAAATTGGGTTTAATGTACAAGCCATGCCTAAAATTTGCCACCACTTATGTCTGAAGGCCATTTTGATTTGTTTTGTCCACAGCGTGTTATTTCAGTGAGTGCTTGTATTTGATGATGGTCTGGATGTGTGAATGCAGGCATCTGTGTGTGTGTGTGTGTGTGTGTGTGTGTATGCATGTTCAAATACGTGCATTGAAATGTACTAGTAGAAGCTGTCTGTTTTAAGTGTATTGTGTGTTTTCACAGGATGTAAGTAGTTTGTTCAATTTTTTTTTTTTTTTTTGTGTATAAAACATACAACACACACACAAAAAAAAAACTTTTATAAATGCAAGTAAATTGGAGCGTTTCTATGAATACATTTTTGGTACCTTTTTGCCCCTCCATATTATACTTGCCCTCTCAATAAACCTGTCGCCTTTCACATTCTAGGAAATATTGTGGAGGAACGGGATCAGTGACCTCTTTGGCCCATGTCCTCTCTTGCTATGACCCTGCAGCCACCATTCTTCTCTACCCCTAACTCCTCAGAGGCTTATCCACCATTTTTGCCCTTTCCCTTACGCTTTTATTTTATTTATTTTTTTGTGTCTATGTTAAGAGCAACTTGTGCTGTATGCACGTTTATACCACCTTATATTACAGAAGTTCCTTTCAGTGTGATTTGTGCTTGTCTGTATTATGCTTTGACTTTAATATTTTTTCAGGTTCAGAATCGCCCCACAAGCATTGAGTGGGATGGAATGGATAACAACAAGCTGTATACTCTTGTGCTCACAGACCCTGATGCACCAAGTAGGAAGAATCCCAAATTTAGGTTAGCACCATTACTTCTTATTGTTCAGTTGTAGATTACTATCCCAGTATGTCAATCATGGTCTGGAGCTACATAAATAAGTTTAGTTACTGTTAGCCTTTGCTGTGCTTACTATGCTTACACACTGGTTACACCCTCGCAGTTACAATTTTTTATTTTTTTATTTTTGTGTCTCTGTACTGGTGAACACCACACCTGCAAACATCTTAGCCTATCCACCTTTGGAGTGGCTCCTCCTGGAATTGTATTTTGATTTATCCATGTGGTAGCGTGAGGAGTTTATATTTCCTTCCTGGATGGTGAGAGCTCAGAAGCCTTACATATGGAATGTAAAACTGATAGAGGCGCTCAGAATGCATCTCTGTCCTCTCAAGCACCTCCCCCATACACCTTTTAGTTCTGTTTCTTCTTGCCCTTGGAGGAACATGGGCATGTCCGCCTTCTGAAAAGACAGATTTTTATTTTTACAAGCCTGAAAATAGGTGTTCCCTTTCGATAATGGACACATTATCCCCTTGTACCTATATAATTAGAAGGTGGGGGTCGAAGAGACAAAATAAATAGGGAAAGACTGTGGAGGTGGAAGACCTATATAAAAAAAATTATAAAAAAAAAATTGGGCAAATACACCAAAAGGGAATTTAAAGGGACTCTTAAGGAGAAGGGGAGATAATGATATCTCTGCTTAATGAGGACTCATTCATTATAACCAAGTTTATAAACTTCTGCTTCAACTAATAAATAATTGCTACACTTGCTGCTGACTACATGTTTATAAGTAAAGGGTGTCTAGTTGGGATCCACCATGTTCTGCATAAAAATGAAAACATCCCTGCACCAAGTGTTTTTATTTTTTTGTTGGTGACCAGAGCAAAATGTTTGTTTTGATGTGGCCTTTGAATCCTTCTGGACTATATCCATTCCAGCACCAGATGTGGTGGGCAACCAGCATATCACTGCCTTAAATGTCTCTCTGGTGATACATGGCTTCCACTTATGAAAATCGGCTTGGCAGATACTCTCGCTGGACTAATGAGCAGCCCGGCCAGCTAACATGGGTACAAATGGCCAGCCTTTGGAATGCTGTCAAATTTATATTCAAACATGTTCGCATCAAGGTACAGCAGGTAACTGTAATGTGCTTAAACTTAAATGAACAAAAGAATCACTAATTGCCTTAATTAGTATGCCTTGTTTCTTGTTTTTGTTTTCTTAATTTTTTTTTTCTTCTTCTCTATCTCAAGTTTTTATGCATTAATTTTAGGGAATGGCACCATTTCCTTGTGGTGAACATGAAAGGAAATGACATTGGCAGTGGATGTGTCCTATCTGATTATATAGGCTCAGGACCACCAAAAGGAACAGGTGAGTAATATCACATGACCTGATGACCACTTTGTCAATGTGTCATACCTTTAAAAGGGGAAAACTCTCTCCCCTCCAAGGAGCTAGCTCAGCTATGGATGTTGCATGCACAATCCACAAGGCAGTGGCTGCTAACACATGCCAATACAGTTTATGGAACCAGGCTGTATATAGCAAGGCTGCTATCAGTTATGCTATCCAGTGCAATGATTTGAACTGCTCTTTGAGGGTAAATGTTAATCCATAATCTCCAGCTGGATGCAATCTGGGTAAGATCTCCCTGTAGAGCAGAATGAGAAACATCTGACTGGAGGTCTGATCCTGATGTGGGAGGTGTCTTTCTGCAGGCAGGTCCACTAAATAGTGATTCAGGTAGAAATATTTTTGGTACATTTTTAACTTTTTTCATTATTCTAATAGTAAGTCAGATCTTGAAATCTTTAACAAACTGATCCTCTGGAAGACTAGATGAACACCAGCATGACCCAAAATAGAAATATGTTCACAAAGCATGTCCTAAGGAGTAGATTGATTTTATTTATTTTTTTTATTTTTATTTTTTATTTATTCATTATTTTTTTACAAATCTACATCAGAAACTTGCATGATGGCAAAAACTAGTGGATCATGTCATGTTACTGTAATTTGTGGCTCAACACGAGATAGTTGAACAGCTTGAGAGATGTATGTTGTTCATAAAATACATTCGGAATCTGAAACTTTAAAGGGGTACTGCCTTTAGAAGTGGTCATGGAGCAAGCTGTCTATTTTTAGTAAATGTTTGGAGTGTAGTTTCGATTCCTGACATAAAGTGGCGGTAGCTGTGGATATTTATCATCTTGTGGAAAAGCCGATTTGTAAAATCTAAATAATCCCTCCTCATTACCCCTTCAACACCAGACTATTCCTCCAATAACCAGTATTCTTCCTTGTCCCAGTCGTCAACAGACCTGTTGACTGTTGAGGAAGTCTAGTAAAACGCACAGGGTGCAGCTGGGGGACCTGGTCAATAGTTCTCCTGGAGGTGAGCTAAGAGCCCTGCTCAGAGTAGGTATTTTTTATGTTAACCAGGACATTTACTCTTAATTTCAAATGTCTGGCCCAACGTCTCCTAAAGATTTGGAAAAGGAGAAAATGGCAGCACCTGCACTGAAAAAAGCGGCATACAAATCTAAACATATAGATCTTGCACAGAATGCTTTACACCACTGCCAGATGGATGCAGAAAAAAAATGTGCAATGTATGTTCCTCTGAAAATTTGAGAAAACAAAGCCGAAAGACATACAAACTTTCCTTCACTGGTTTCCAGATAATCTAGCACAAATCTTTGACTCATTCAAGGGGACGACTAGAGCAACTATGCCACATATGCTGGAAAAAAAACTAGTAAGAAACCTATGAGGATGACCTCTCCTACTTCCAATTTCTCTTCTGGAGAATGTTCAGACACCTCTTACTCATCTCTACCTAGCCAAACTTCAAGTTTGGAAGAAGGTTTTCCTATTGAAGAACTTAAAAGATTCACTAAGGAAGTTTTGTCTGTTTTAGCCGAAGACAGTTCTGCAAAGAAGAAAGTTAAGTTATCCTATACAACATAAATTACTGGAGCTGGTATATAGAGAATGGAAAAACACAGAAAAAAGGCTTTTATCTCAAAACATAAGGAGGTTTTTTTTTTGTTTACAAGATGAGATGGGAAGATCTACCGAAAGTAAATACTCAACTGTCAAAGAAAACACCTCTATCTATAAGTGAAGTATCCAGATTAAGAAATCATAGAGCTATAAGGGTTTTCCAAGCAGCAGACTTTCAAGGTAAAGCAGCAGTAGCAGGCACTTTGGTTATTTAAAGCTCAGAAATCATGGTTTCAAGCAATGGAAAATTGTCTTTCTGAAGTAACAGAAAAAGAAATACCTCAACTAATACACATCAGATCGACTAATGATTTTATGATCGAGATGTCTGAAGTCCTTAAACTTTTGGCACGCGTGATGGATTTAGCCTCCGTAGCTAGAAGAGCATTTTTGCTCCACTGTTGGTTGGCTGATACAGCATCTAAGGCTTCTCTATGTGAGCTACCACTGGAAAGTCGCAAATAGTTTGTTTCACCTCTAGAAAAAGTGAGCAAACCTGTTGGACACCAAGAAAGGCTTGCCACAAGAAAGCAGATTTTTCATCTGGGAATAGAAGATTTCAATACCGCCCACAAAGATCTTTAAGATATAATAGACCTCAGTATTTTCTGAGGCACCCCAGAGACTACAAGTTAAGCGATAAGTCATCAAGTGGACAAGGCAAAAAGAAAATGTTCTGACTCTAAAGTTGGAGGACGACTTAAACAGTTTTACGAAATATTGAGAAAAACGACAAACCCATGGATTCTGAGTCCAATAAACAGCGGCTATAAAATCCCACACCATGATTTATGTTATTGTCTTATCTTTCACAGCAAAAAAGGGAGGCTGCCCTGGCAGAAGCTATGATCTTGGTAAAAAAAAAAAAAAAAAACAGTCATTGAGAAAATCCCAAAACTACAAGTAGGACAAGGAGTCTATTCAAGACTGTTCCTAGTGCCCAAGCAAGATCAATCAGACCAATTCTGGATCTAAAAAATGTCAACAGATTCATATAAAAAAAATTCTGCATGGAAACCATCCAATATGTGACTCTAATATTGAACAGATTAGATTTTTATGGCTACCCTAGACCTGAAAGATGCCTACCTAGGCAACTACAAGACAACATCTAAGATTTGCAATACATTCAGGTACAAGAATTCTGAATTTTCAGTTTAAGGCTCTCCCGTTTTGGTCTGACATCCGCACCAAGGGTCTTTACAAAGATACGAAGTCCATTAGCCGCAACTCTGAGAGAAAGAGGCATAACAATAGTTTTGTATCTAGACGACTGCTTCATTAAAGCAGATTCCAGAAGTCCACTGCAAAAAGGTATCTGCAACTTCTCAGGAATCATGGTTGGATAATCAACAAAGAAATCTCAATTGCTTCCAACTTTGAATATTCAATTCTTGGCTTTAATTGTCGATTCAAGAACCTTCTCTCTCCATCTTCCTTGTCACAAAAGACCAAAGATATGAAAAATATATAATTTCTGCAACAAAAGCCAAATTGCACAATAAGAAAAGCTAGGAGTATTCTGGTATTACTAGCCTTTTATATCACAGCTGTCAGGTGGGCAAGAACAGCAATGAGGCTACTCAAATGGGAGATATTATCACATTGGTCAAAAAATGATCATCTGGATTTGAGGTTGTCTGGAATCCACTGACTTGGTGGAAACATACAAAGTTTGTATCGTTGGGTTACCCTGTCCATCAAAGGGAATTGATGGGGATTATTAGCACGTTACTTTTTCTTTCTCTTTTTCATACTCCGTCTAGCAAGTTTAACAGGGAGAGAGGCTTTATCTCGTTTCTATTCTGTATTACCTTTTAGTGTAATAGAACTTATTATCTTAGGAAATACTGTTAATAGCGTTTACTATATCAAGGCAAAATTATCCAGCATGTTCTTGAAGGCATATACCAATTGCCTAAGACTTCTATCAGCTAGCCTCCAATAATGTTCACATACTAGAGTGAAAATTCACTATAGAAATTACACTATCTCCCTTTTTTATCTTGCTGATTGGACCACAAATTAACTCCTTGAAGATCCCCTTAATTCGGCCATTCTGAATAAAACCTATACAAGGGGTATGGTTTTGAGTCACTTTTCAGTCAGAGAAAAGCAAAATAGCTTTTGTAATTCACCTCTTTCATATTAAGTGCACCCACACTTATTATATATCATTTTATTCATGAGAAACAGGGCTTTAATTCCACATGAACTATTCATATATGAAACATAACTTATTTATAACATTTTAAAAAAAAATGTGTAGTTCCGCCTGACATTTTAGCTGTAAATGTCATGATACTGTTTGCTTTTACTGCAATAAAATGTACATATTTGAATTCAGCAATGTTTCACGAGTAAGAGTACCTCCCATTAACAGTTTTTTTACGGTGTTTTGGAAAGTTACAGGGTCAAATATAGCACATTCCATTTTTCATTTTTTTTTTTTTTCACATTCAAATTTGCCAGATTAGTAATGTTACCTTTGAGACAGTGTGGTAGCCCAGGAATGATAATTACCCCCATGATGGGGTATGTCCAGTCTTTTTTAATAGCCACTTAGTCACAAACACTGGCCAGAGTTAGCATTCATAATTGGTTTTTGTGGGGGGGGAAAAGCAAAAACCAAATATTTGGGCAGTGTTTGTGACTAAGTGACTACTAAAAATGACTGGACATACCCCATTTGCAATACCTTGGGTTGTCTACTTTTGAGGGTAATTCTCATTCCCGGGCTACCATACGGTCTCAAAGGCAACTTTACCAAACTGGCAAATTTCAATGTAAATGAAATGCAAGCCTTATATTTGACTCTAACTTTCCAAAACTCCATAAAACCTGTACATGGGGGGTATGGTTATACTTGGGAGATTTCACTGAACAAAAACAGAAGTGTTTCAAAACAGTGCCGTTCGTGTGTGGGGGAAAAATGCAAAAAAAAAAGTCACTCTTACTGCAAATATCATCGTTGTAATACAATTTATCATTTTGAAACACTAATATTTGTGTTCAGCGAAGTCTCCCAAGTAAAACCGTACCCCCCATGTACAGGTTTTATGGTGTCTTGGAAAGTTACAGGGTTAAATATAGTGCTTGCGAATTAAATTCTCTGCACTTTCTGCCTGGGTTGTCAGGCATGTCAATCAAACTTTAATTAATTCACATTATGTTAAAAGATTACTTAAATATACACATAGAATTTTAATAAATATATAAAAAAAACTATTTAAATTCTACTTGTATACTTATGTAATTATATATTCATTATATTTTTGCGGTTATTTGTAATAAAAAATATAATATAGTTGGAATGAAATTACATATGTGTATATATAATTAAAATTTAAAAAAATATATTTTATTGTATTCTTGTAATTATACGTGTATATAATATCTTGTGTATGTAACTTCATTCTAAGTATTTTAATACTAATATATGTAATTATATTAACATTAAAATACACTACATACATTTAATTTATTTTACATGTCTAATTTTTTTTTATTTTCCCACCAGCAGGGGGACTGTCTGACAGCCCAGACAGTCCCCCTGCAGGCAGATCCACAGCCAGCTATAGGGGACCATGTGATCGCTCTTTGAGAGTGATCACATGGCCCCCGGGGGCCTGATTTGCCGGGGGAGGGCTGCCTGGGCTGTCAGGAAGTCCTCCTGAAGAGGATCGCGGCGGAGGTAAGTACCGTGGACCTCCTGGGGGGTTAAGCCGTTAGGTCATTCTATGCCGGCGTTAAGGAGTTAAACTTAATATTTCTATATGGATCACTACGGACGCCTCAGAATTTGGATGGATATTCATTTCCATCAAGAAGTTTGTAGTTGGAAGAATGACTTGCTTCCTTGTGAGCTGTGATAGAATTCAACCAGACAGCAGCACAACCGTATCCTATATCAATCGACAAGGCATAATCCTTGCATGTTCTTTATAGAAATATTATGACCTGGGCGCAAGAAAATTTAGATACCCTTTTGGTCGTTCACAGAAAATGTAATCTATCTCTTGACTGGTGTGTGTATTTGTGTTAAGCAATGTATTAACTAACCACTTGCTTCAGGTGGAACGGGTTTTCATCCACACTTTTTTTTTTTTTTTTCAACCATATATATTGTTGTGGTGAGGAAAAAGGGATGATGAAAACCCCTTCCACCTGACGTAAGTGGATAGTTAATACATTGCTAAACACAAATACACACACTAGTCAAGCCATAAGACTTGCTTTTCCCACAGAAATCTCACTTTAACAGTGCTCTCACTACTGCAAGGGATTCTGGGTAGGCGTATGCAAATGAGCTTAGAGAATCACATTTTTGCCTCATAATTCCACTTTATACATGGATTCCTTGGAGTATGTGTCTGCTGTATACAACAGCTTTGAAACACAACTCAGGAAGAGGAGCAAGGGTTCACGCTGGCTCATCCTGTTCCACATCTGGATCCAAGTACCGAATTTACCATCTTCCTGCTAGATTGATTGCCTGTGTACTACTTTTATCTTCTAAGTGTTATTTGTAATAAAGAAGGGGCACTTCCGGAATCATAATGGACTTTTGGTCCGTTATCTGACACTGGACAACCTCACGCTTTGCATGAGGAACTCCAGCATTAGATTTTTTTGATTCAGTGCTTTCCTATGGGGCGGTCTAATGCGCGCGTGGCATTTGCCACACATGCACATTCGACCCCGCTTTTTGCAGGACGGAGGAGGGGGCGGAGCTTCGACTTAGTAAGGCAGAGGGATCGGTAGAAATACAAAGCTGCATTCCTGGCACTGCAGTATCCCTTTAAATTCCAACACAGTTGGTGTATTTCGTAAAGATTTTAAAGTATATCTTTTGAGTGGGTTGGCATTTCAGTGAAATGTCAATGTAGTCTTTGTGTGCATTTAAAAAAGCTTCCATCTTTATGAAATGATTTTTATTTAATTTTTGTTAGTGGGATGACAGCAGCTTATGAGAAAAGCCCTATCAACATGTTTAAGGGTACCAACTTAGTATTCTGTTTAGTAGATAGCTTTCTAATTTGGGAGCCATCTACGCTGATCTTAATTTTAACTGTATAGATAGGGGCGGCCCTCTATTTACAGATATGGCATTTGGCCCTCATGCAATAAAGGTTGCTGACCTTGGTTCTACTCATTTGCCCTCTTGTGCTATTCAAAAGAAGCACAAAAACTAGTTGTATAGCAACTCCATTATTGAGTAAATTAAGGAATTCTCATACATGTATAATTCCTTTTCTAATCAATAAAAAAAAAAAAAAAAAAAAATTATGTAAGAAGTGTATACATTTAGATTTATTTGTATTTGTTTTATTATTTGTTGCCTTATGTTACGGTCTAAATAATTCTCACACCTAAGTGACTGCCATGTAGATTTGGGAAAGAAAGTTACAAAGAGAAAAAAAAATAAATGTAATGCTTCATATAAATAGCAGAAAAAAAATAAAAAAATAAAAATCTCTAAACTTTTCAGGGCTGGCGCTAATATCAGGCTGCCGCCATAGAGCGTACCAGCCTGGGAGAGGGGGGTGGGAACACACTGGATCAGGCTGTCTGGCAGGAGAGGAGCATGTTGCACAAAACTTCTCTGCTGACGGTTATTGCTTGTAACATGGCCAGACTGCGGAAGAGGAGCTAGTTTCTCTTTACGTGGTCTGACAGGAAGTGCACTGAGAGCGCTGAACTGCTGTCAGACCGGGTGGAGGGAAACCAGTTCCTCTACAGGGAAGGTAAGCTGGCACATGAGGGTGCTGGGGGAATGAGGAGGTGCTGGTGGGGAGGAATAGGACACGGTGGGAGGGAATGAAACTTAAAGGGGGGTCCTGGGGGAATTAGACATGGGGAGATGGGAATAAAACATGTGAATGGAGGGGCTGGGGGGAATGAGGCACGTGAATTCAAGGGCTGAATGAACATTATTGCGTAGTAACACCTCTGGTAACTTACGGAGTCACTAGAGGTGTTGCACAGTGTGCAGCACTGATGTCGTGGAGGCGCTGCATGTTCGTCATAGACCTGCATTTAAATCAATGTATCTCTATGAGGAGATGCAGAATGGCACAGCGTGGAAGTTTGCTGCACACGTGCAATAGTCTCCAGTAGGAAAGCTTTGGATTGGCTGAGGTCATCAACATTGATCTCAGCCAAGGAGGTGGAGCGTAAGTGGGGCCAGCCACAGAGACCCATGCAGCACTGGAAATCCGTAAGTGAAAACTTTTTCACAGCCGGCATGGGGTGCTGGATACCTAAAGTATGTCTTCATACAGATAGTGTCAGAAATACACGTTTGTATTCCTGACACTATAGTGTTCTTTAACTCTGCTTATTCTGTACATAGAAAATAATATGGACTCAAATCTTGAATACCTTTTGAGAGATGCACTTAACTCTTGCTGCCTGCTTAAAAAAGAAACCATACATTGTTTGGTGTTTTAAATTTATTCTTATTACTCAACTCCATTTTTCAGGTTTGCTTTCTAATTCCTCTTTTAAACAGGTCTCCATCGTTATGTTTGGTTGGTCTACGAACAGACTGAACCATTGAAGTGTGATGAGCAAATTTTGTGCAACCGCTCTGGGGAACACCGTGGTGTGTTTAAAGTGGCGTCTTTCCGCCAGAAGTACAAGCTCGGCAGCCCTGTTGCTGGTAATTGCTACCAGGCCGAGTGGGATGACTATGTACCCAAACTGTATGAGCAGCTGTCATCATAAAAAACAAAACAAAAAAAAACAAACAAAAAACACTAAAGTAGACATGTTCTTTTAGTGAGCTTCCAAAAACAAATAACTTATAGAATTAATTTCTGAAGCAGACTAGGTAAAAAATCCCTATACATGAACAATATGTATGCAGCATTTATTAGTACAGCAACGTCATTTCCAAGGACATATTTAGATGACCAGCAATGTCTTCTGTTAGATATATATCTATCTTTATATCTGCCGTTAGACATGATGATGGCACAGTTAAAACGCACGTCCTGTTGGAGAGATTGCACTTTTTGTGTTTGACATGGGGAAGGAATTAATGCTGTGTCCTCCTCAAAACATCTCAAAAACTGACCGCTGAATTATTTGAAGATCACTTTGAAACCATGCTGTTCATGATGACTTTTGCCCCAAAATATGTTTTGTGTAATTACTTGACTGTTTCATAAAAACCTAATGTAATACAAGTATTTCAAACTGAATTTTGTTCAATTTATTTTGCTGTGCTTTGTTTAATACATTTTGTGTGCATTAAATATCAATAAAAATACTCTAATTTGTGTTCTAATTTTTAAGATTTCATGTTTTTAATTTCATTTAAATTTTACAAAGTCAGAGACACAAATAATTATCTTTCATATTCTGGTTGTATTTGTTTCTGGAATGCTACAGTTTTTCATAGCAACAACTGGAAAAACAAGCATATAAATCCCAGCCAGGTGCATGGATGAGCTGAATTGGCAAATCCGTGCTTAAAGTATGTCAAGAAGACGTGATACTGAGTCAACAGTTTTACAATATACACTGAAAAAGGTAAACAATCCAATAATACTACTTTGAAAGTTGTTAGAAGTATTAGGATCAAAATATGCAAAAGGCAAATAAATTGTTTTGAAAAATTTATAATTCAAATTGAATCTATGTGGAAGTCGATTGCAAGCAGTGGACAGATGCTGCATAATTAAAGGATGCTGCAGAATCTAAAGTTCGAATAGTGTCTACAATAGTGTCCCCAACGTCCTGGCCTTTAAATTGCAATGTTTTAATAATTAAAAGGCATTAATCCATGCTTCCATTCCCTCTTGATAGGAGAGCTGGGATGGTCATAGCCAGGCATACCATGTCACGCGTGCATGCACAGTGCTTTCTGCTCGTCAAAAGAATCATTGGAGGTTAAAAGAACACTACAGTATCCGGAACACACTGTATTGCTGAAACTATGGTAAACTGAAGAGGTCGCCAGCTTCCCTTTGAAAAGGTGAATTTACTTTTAATTTTGATTTTCCAAACACTGTGCTGTTCTTGCCACGGCTGGCTCTGCCTCCATGGCTGATATCATCAAACTTTATCTCAGCCAATCCAGTGCTTTCCCATAGGAAAGCATTGGGAGGCTATTGCATATGCATAGTAAAACGGCATGCTGTGCCAATCAACATCTCCTCCTAGAGATGCATTGAATCTGTGCAGCCGCACCCACACCCCTATGACCGGCCCTGCCACCGAGGCTATGGCCTTAGGGTGGTAAGCTGAACAGGGCTGCATTTCTTGATCATGCGATTTATCATTGTTGTTACAGTAGGAATAGCGGTGTGCTAGGGAGAAAAGGCAAATAACTTTCTCCTCCTTGCTCGGCAGTCTTTCTAGCAGGTAGTCAAAGGACCTACAAGAGAGCGCAGAGATGATAACCATGCGTGTTGTATTTCCGGCTGCCTACTGTTCCTGAGCAACCCCAACACCACTGGCCAGCAATCAGGTGACTGGTTGGAGAGTGAGGGACACAAATAGGGGAAGGGTGGGAGAGAAGAGTGGAACACAACACACAACAGCCTCATCTCATCCTCCAAATACACTACAGCCTCTATCCCATCCCCACACACATACCAGGCAGTCACAATTTCTACCTAAACATACTCTACAGAGCCTGTCCCTCCCAAATGAGCTACAGTTGTACATCCTCCTATAGCTCCTATCCACATACAGCCACTAGTCGCATGTACACATATTACACTGCAAACTGTTCTATCTATAACACAACCCCACAATATTCTCCCTCCCCCACATGCAACTCTACAAGCAGTAGAGTGTCTCCAGAAACATGCAAGACCATATAAAGACTACCCCCACACATGCAACTCCACAAGCAGTCAAACACCTCCCCACTAAAATTGTACAAGTAGTGTCTCCAATAACATGCAATACCACAAGCATCGTTCACATGCAGACACTACCCTCTCACAGCCCTATCCCATTCAATCATACCCTAAGCTAGTAGCATACATCCATCCGGTCACCTACACCGTGTGTGTTATACCTGCAGTTGTGGGAGCTACCCCTTCCTTCCCAGCAACCTACTTGGCGGTCTGACAGTTTGAACCTGGTTGCGAGATTACCACACACAGCTTCTGGTTTGCGGGCTTCTCAGCTTAAGATGGTATCGGTGACAAAGAATGTTTGTGAGTAGGGAGCCTGATACGCAGTCGACCTCCCCCAGTTCACTTCCCTTTAACATTGTATTTTAGGCCTCGGTCACAACATATAGTCAATGGGATTCAGTACATTCGGCCTACACCACATATTCACTTTGGTTTAGTACATTTGCCCACACTACATACTCACTTAGGTTAAGTACATTCTGCATACGTTTAGCCACGCTTTCAGTACTTTTGCTTGTTCGGCCACTCTACCTGCATTAGGCATTTACATGATTTGTTAAAATAAGTCAGATTACAGGTAGTTTTACTCATTTTATTATATTGCACTGCATCCAAAAGGTGTAATTCATGCTGTGTCCTACTTGTGTTTTTATGAACCTACCTTTTGTCCATTGATGCTGAATTTTCAAGTTTCGGATTATTATGGTATACTTCAAACTACATCTCTCTCCTAATTGTATTTGAGAATATCCAACGTATTTATCATCTGCTACGCACTTTTCATCTGAAATAACAGTTGCCAGAAATGAACCATTATATCTATGGCTCCAACACTGCACCTCCTATTTTTCTCAGCCTAGCATATACGGGTAGATATTTCACTTCATAGTTGAGCGAATTTATTTTTTATAACATTTAGCAGGGGGTTTGTATCCAATTTCACTATTTATCATTTTCAGTAGCTCTGTGACACCTCTACTAAATTGGGTGTTGTTCGTGACTATTAAAATTACTGGCCATTTAAAAATACACACCTATAGTTATCTACATTCATTCTCAATCACTACTTATGATTAATACCCATCGGGGGCTATTCAGGTATAACCGTATGATTTTCGGCATTTCACCTGCACCAGCTCTCCAGCAATGAACAATAGACAAGCTGTTTGCTGGACTTCCTGGGAGACAGTGCCTGTTTGATGTCCTGCTGATGACAGGTAAATCAGAAGAGGAACATAAGCTGTTTTGCAAAAACGCGCTGCATACCACAGATGAGAAGGTCAAGGCCCTAAAGGATTCTCTAACTCCACAAAACGTGACCCAACTATGATCCTATCTTGGTCTTTTAAAATTCCAATAGGTTGTTTGTTTCTGCCGAATTTAGTTCATATGTTGTACTCTTTATCTTCCAGAGAGTAAATGACAATGGTGCTGGACAGCAGAATGTGCTTCAGCTTTCCATAAGTTAAAAGAACTAGTTAATAGTTAAAGGACCACTCTAGGCACCCAGACCACTTCAGCTTAATGAAGTGGTCTGGGTGCCAGGTCCTTCTAGGCTTAACCCATTTTTTCATAATTATAGCAGTTTCAGAGAAACTGCTATAATTATGAATGGGTTAAGCCTTCCCCCTAATCCTCTAGTGGTTGTCTCATTGACAGCCACTAGAGGCGCTTGCGTGCTTCTCACTGTGAAAATCACAGTGAGAGCACGCCAGCGTCCATAGGAAAGCATTGTAAATGCTTTCCTATGAGACCGGCTGAATGCGCGCGCAGCTCTTGCCGCGCGTGCGCATTCAGCCGGCGGGGCGTAACGGAGGCGGAGAGGAGGAGGAGAGCTCTCCGCCCAGCGCTGGAAAAAGGTAAGTTTTTACCCCTTTCCCCTTCCAGAGCCGGGCGGGAGGGGGTCCCTGAGGGTGGGGGCACCCTCAGGGCACTATAGTGCCAGGAAAACAAGTATGTTTTCCTGGCACTATAGTGGTCCTTTAATGTCTTCTAGTTCATTGATGTGGCGGACCGCCTGGCACACCGACTGGGTACCTCTGCCAATCACGCTTCCTCGTATCACTAAGTACTATAAGCACCGCACCAGACAGCATAACCACCGTAGCCCCTCCCCCCATCAGCTGCCGCAGCTTGGCTAGGGTCTCGCCATCCCTTCCAACCCTGGTCCAACACCTGGATCCAGCTCCCAGTGAGAAGACCTTTCCTCCAGCGCAGTATAATAATTCCCCACACACATGAGCTAAGGCTTAATGCTGGGAAGTAGTCTGTTTAATGGAAGCACAGTCACAGAATTTATACAAGTTACAAACTCCTCCCCTGTGCCTGAGAGATAATTAAATCAGGAACTGTACTAACTCAATTATCTCCAGGTACAGAAAAAAAATATTTTGGAACATCCCAAAAGTACCCCCAAAACACATGAAAACCCCACAAAAGTTACATCCCCTGATAGACCCGATCTAGGTGACCAACATAACCAAAAATCACCCAGATCTTGTCAGGGGTTTGGGATTTCTATAAATAATAATTTGACCGACCGTGCACATGGTCCTATGCTCAAAACAGTTCCATGAATTCAGTGCTAACGGTTGGTCATGTTCGGTAGTTCAAAAATGAACAAGATACCGAATGTAGTCAATAGTCATATCGTGGAGCTTGTTCCCCTCATCCAGACAAACGATTCCAGCGAACAATGCCCTTCCACAATGTACTGAAACAAACGCAGGTGATGATGGAAGTTCAGCCGTGTTCAGAAATTCGAGTTCCATGCACTTGACGACCAAACACCGCTGCCTGCGTTCGCGGGAACAAGATGGTGCTCGTTCGTATGAACTGTGGCCACCCACGAACAATTACAACACTGCGGTTAGAATCGTTAGGAGGTTCCCGAACAGCATAGGAAAATGGCACAAAGTGAGTCTCTTAAAAGGCTTTTTGCAGGGCCCATAGTCTTTGGGCAGGAGGCTAGCCAGCAGGCCCCTACAGGAACACGTGGCAGAGGCATTTCTGCCACAATAACGACTTGGAAAAGCCAATTTTCATTGCTTGCGCAGTGTCACCTTATGGCATTTTTGTCTCATTTCATTGCTGATGGAACAGACAAGGCCAGTGGTTTTTGCCTCTAGCTCGCTCACAACTACAGAAAAAAATGATTCTCAAATTGGTTTATCAGGAGAATCGTTGGCTCTGACAATCGTATGGGTAGTAAAGAAACTCCATATATATATATATATTTATATATTTGACCCTTCACACTGCTTAAAAACCATAAAATCTAATTGACAATTTTTAACCCACAGAAAGGTATCCCCTGGTATCCCAGACTGCTTCAGAGGTATGCCTGCCATTACTCTGGAGGCCTATCAGTATTTGATATGATATCGTCCGAAAGCCCTTCGTGATAATAACTTCTCTAGACTTGAAAGTGGATTCACAATTACGGTAACTACCACAGAAATATCTACAATATATTTTAGTGAGGTGGTAACAGCTAAAGAAATTGCACAGGAGAAAGCTAAGGATTCTGTGCTGAGGAAAATACTTGCTTATGTACAAAAAGGGTTGGCCACTAAAGACTTTAGTGTTACAACAACAGATTCTTGAACTTTTACATGCAGGTCATCTTGGCACCGTAGTCTGCATGTAGCAGAAGGCAAGAGGTCATGTATGGTGGACAATCATTGTGCACAAACACAGCGTAACTTGCCACATGGTGCCATACAACCTTGGACCTAGCCTCAATCACCATGGGAGAGAATTCACATAGACTTTGCTGGACCAGGGGAAAATAAAATGTTCCTGATTACAATAGATGCATATTCTAAATGGCCAGAAGTTGTATTCATGCCACAGAGAACTGTGGAAGCTACTGTTCTGCATTACAGAAACTAATTGCAACATTTGGCCTGTTCAAGAGTGCTTGTTTCAGATAATGGACCACAGTTTGTTTCTGGGCAATTTCAGGATTTTTTCAAGGAGAAAGCTTCTTAAAACAACACCGTATTATCCTGCAACTAATAGTTAAGCAGAACATTTTGTTTAAACGCTAAAGGGTTTTGTGAGAGGCCTGAAAGCAGAAGGAAAGAGGCCTAAACAACATTTTACAGTTTAGAAATATATTGTCATCTAACCAGTGGACAACCTCTAGCATGCCTTATGTTAGGCCGAGTACTCAGGACAAAGTTGTATCTGTTAAAACCCAAGATTCAGCATAGGGTCATCCAGCAACAATCGAAGATGCAAGATGGAAAAGCAGACTGTTGTTACCAGATAGGGGATTTTGTTTGGATGTATATTCAGGAGAATCGTTGGCAAGCAGCAATGATAAATTACATTCTAGGGCCAGCGCAGTATAAAGTTTTAACCTCTAATGGATGTTGCACATGGACCTGATCTGATGAAACCTGAAGGAAAGAAGGCGGGCAAAACGCATCACTGAAACATCATCAGAAGGCGGAGCTTAGACCCGGCACTCAGAGAAACCCGGAAGTAAACTCTAAAAGTCTGCGTTTTTTGATGCAATCTGCTTTTATGTGAGATTACTGTCTGTGTCTGTGCATCCAATGCTGGATGTAAGCAGTTTTTAATTGTTTTATTAAAGGAACACTATAGGGTCAGGAACACAAACGTGTATTCCTGACCCTACAGTGCTAAACCCACCATTTAGGTGGCTTGCCCCCCCCCTTACACCTCTTAGAAGGAAATAAAACTCACCTTAATTCCAGCACAGGTCCGCCTACGCTAGCTCTGCCAACGCTAGCTCCGCCCCCTTTGTGACATCAGAATTGACCATTTTTAGCCAATCCAATACTTTCCCAATGGGAAAGCATTGGATTTGCTGAAATCGACAGGGGGCAAATCAGCACCTCCTCTTAGAGATGCATTGAATCAATGCATCTCTATGAGAAAAATTCAGCATCTCCATGCAGTGCATGGAGATGCTGAACGGCATTGTTGCCTACTGTACAGCACTGCCCCAGGAACAGGGGTGTGCTGGGCCGGGAGGCAATTGCCCCCCAGGCCGCCCCAAATCATTTTAAGACCGGCCGCTGCAGGTAGAAGACAGGGAGGGGGGAATTAAGGCTGCAGCCGCCTTAGCACTCTGTTAAGAGCCTCAGGCGGCTGCAGCACATTTTCTCCCCTCACCTTCCCTCCCCTCCCCTGTAGCGTGGTGCCCGGCCGGACTGATAGGAAGGTGCACGCTGTGTGCACTTCCTGTCAGTCCGGCCGGTTACAGGAAACAGAAACTCCGCGCGGAACCGGAATTTCTGTTTCCTGTAACCGGCCAGACTGACAGGAAGTGCACACTGAGTGTGCACCTTCCTATCACTCCGGCCGGGCACCGCGGACCGGAGAGCTCGGCCACGCTACAGGGGAGGGGAGGGAAGGTGAGGTGAGGAGGGGGGAATTAAGAAGAAGGGG
>OW240916.1:228803629-228831129 GCA_933207985.1 Pelobates cultripes
AGATCATATCCTCTCCCTCGTGGTTCCGGTGCTCAGTTAGTGAGTCGGAGCACAGGCTCAGAGATTCTCAGCCTGCGCTCTGACAACATTAAAAGTCAGAGCCGTGAAGGAGCGGGTATAGCAAAGAGCTACTGATTAGCATAAAATCAATATCCATTCTAAAACCAGGAAAAGGTGGGCATGGATGATGAACTGATTTGGTGGTGCAATGGGCCTAAGGCTGCCAACCCTCCCCTCCCCAGGAAGCACCTCCAGTGGCCATCTGAGGAGTGGCACTTGAAGGTGTCCCTAGGGGCAATGTAAATACTGCCTTTTTTCACTGCCAGGCATTAAGCTGTAGTTGTTCTGGTGTCTATAGTGCCCCTTTAACCAAAAGTTTAAGTTTTACTGTGCAATTGGGGTCATTTTTGTTCTGTTATCTCTGCAGCTGCTATCTATAAGATTGCCACTATTGGTATCCATATTCTGGCTGCCTGAGCATTGTGGGAGTCAGGCCTCCTTTTAAAGAAGAGCCTTTCTCACCCATAGCTAGGGTTGGTAGGGCTTTGGTACAGGTGAGTGTAACCCCCACATATGTGTGCCTATATTATATTATTTTATAATAAGGATAAACGGCACTATAGTGTATTTGGGTTTTTTTTGTTTGTTTTTTTTTGCAGAATTTACTACAGATATGATGTTAAAGGACCACTCTAGGCACCCAGACCACTTCAGCTTAATGAAGTGGTCTGGGTGCCAGGTCCAGCTAGGGTTAACCCATTTTTAAATAAACATAGCAGTTTCAGAGAAACTGCTATGTTTATTAATGGGTTAAGCCTTCCCCCAAAGCCTCTAGTGGCTGTCTCATTGACAGCCACTAGAGGCGCTTGCGTGCTTCTCACTGAGATTTTTACAGTGAGAGCACGCCAGCGTCCATAGGAAAGCATTATGAATGCTTTCCTATGTGACCTGCTGAATGCGAGCGCAGCTCTTGCCGCGCGTGCGCATTCAGCCGACGGGGCGGAACGGAGGAGTAGAGAAGGAGGAGAGCTCTCCGCCCAGCGCTGCAAAAAGGTAAGTTTAAACCCCTTTCCCCCTTCCAGAGCCGGGCGGGAGGGGGACCCTGAGGGTGGGGGCACCCTCAGGGCACTATAGTGCCAGGAAAACGAGTATGTTTTCCTGGCACTATAGTGGTCCTTTAAGTATGATTTGAGCTCAACACTTGTTTTTGAGTTTTTTTTGGATAGTAAACAATCAAAACATTATTAAAGTGAGTAAAAGTAATGTAAAACTATACGTGAATGCACAATCCCAAGTGTACCTCAAAAAGACACAAAAATACAAAATAAAGAATGTAGTAAAAGCAAAAATGTACATAAAGTGTAAATACAACCTGGAACAATTAGGAGATAATCCAATAGAAGAATATATGGATATTTACAAAATAATCATAAACAAACACATAGCATAATACAGGAAGAGAGACCCCCCCCCCCCAATATAGCCCTAAATCCACTACTACAGTCCCTACCCTCTACAACAGCCTTAACTCCCTACTACAGACCCTTACCCCCTACTACATCCCTATCCCCCTAATACAGACCCTTACCCCCCTACTACATCCCTATCCCCCTACTACAGCCCCTTACTTCCTTTACAACCCAATCCCCACTACAGCTCCTTACTCCCCCTACTATAGTCCTTACCCACCACTACAGCCTCTAGCTCCCCTCTACTACAGATCCTTCCTACTACGGCTTCAAACTCCTCTACTACAACCCCTAACACCTCACTAGAGCCCCTTACCCCCCTACTACAGCCCTAACCCTCCGATTACAGCCCCTTACTTCCCTACTTAGCAACTAGCCCCTCTACTACAACTCCTGATCCCCCTACTATAGCCCCTAACTGCCCACTACACCCCCTTACCTCCCTACTACAGCCACAAACCTCTGTACTACAACTCATAACCATTTTACTACAGCCCTTACCTCCCTACTACAACCCCTAACCATTTTACTACAGCCACTAACCACTCTACTACAACCCCTATACTCCCTACTACAGGGGAGCAGCCCCTAACCCTGTACTATAGCCCTTTTACCCAAGTAGCAGCCCCTATTCCCCCTCTACAGCCCTTATAATCAAACGGCAGCCCCTATTTCCCCAATCCAGCCCCTATCCCTACTACAGCCTCCAACCTCCCCTACTACAATCCCGGACACAAACTGCATCCCCTATTCCACACTGCACTCCCTACCCATATTCTCCACTAGTCTTGACCCCCCAAATGCAGCAAATACCTCTCCACTATAACCAACTTCAGCCCATATCCCCCTACTACAACCCCTATCCATTACCACTTTAACCCCTGTTTCCCCACTTGCAACCCTTAGCTCCTACTACAGCCCCTAACCTCTCTATAACATCCTATACTCCCCACTAAAGCCCATGCTTCCATACTACCTTCCTTCCCCACTATGGCCCCTCTCCCCCCAGTTGAAGCACCTGTCTACCCACTACCAGTACCACTCCCAAGATTAGGTTCTGAATTTGCCCCTGGCACTGATAAGCTACTTGGGCACAAAGATTGCACTAATCAGCTATTTGGGCACAAATATGGCACTTTGTTTGGGAGACAAAGATGGCAATGATTAGCTATTTTGGACAAAGATGGCACTAGGAATCTGCATTGGGACAGATGACACTGGGAAGTTGGACACAAAGATGGCACTGATAAGCTTTTTGTTGGCAAAGCTGGCACTGTAGGAAGTGGGTGACATGTTGCCTAGTGAAGTTTGGGGACCCGAGTTGGTTTCCATAGAAAATGGGTGTGGCTAGAAGTATTATGTATAAAAAATATTCTTGCACCCTGGCGTCAGTGACTCTAGGATCGGCCCTGGGCGTGATATTATTAGTCATATCATGGTGTCACAGTGTGAGTGTCAGTGTAAGTGTGAAAAAAAAAAGTATCAACAAAAAATTCACAAGCTTGGTAGATACAAACAACTAGTATCATATCAACATGAGGCTTGGAGCAATATCACACAGGTATAGGCTATGGTTCATCGCTGAATTGTAGCTAACAGCTGCCGTTACTCAGCAAGGTGTAGGATTGGCCCCCTGCATTAATGAAATGCTATGTAAGCAGCAGAGGACCCATGGTGGAAATACATTTTTTAAATTCTAATGCCATTTGTATATTTTTGATTACACTTCCTATATTGCCACTTGCCTTTTCTTTTACTGGACTTACTTAAAACCTGGGTGCCTCCATTATGTTCTTCTCTGTCCATGCAGTCTAACATTTTCCCCTCTGTTGCATTCTTGGATGGATTGTGAGTAAATTAGGTTAGCCACTGAAATAGAACTTTTCTTAAAGGGACACTCCAGGCAGCTAAACAAGTTAAGGTTAAATTAAAGCTAATAAACTTAAACACCTGTGGTTAGTTTCTTTTCTTTCATTTCTGTGTAGTTTTCTTGTTTGCAGTTTTTAGCAGTGTGACCCAGCCTCATTAGCCACTCCTCTCTCACATTTCAACATGTTCCTGATTCCCAGTCTCTGAAAGAAACATACCTTTTGCAGCCAATGAAAATAGAGACATGTCTTCTGTAGTGTAAGGAATGCTCACAGAACAGACTACGCCTAGAGTCCATATGTGCTCCTCTCCCTACCTCCCTGTAATGCAAGTTATACATTTTCCTTCAGTCCCTGTCAGCCTACCCAGTGTTAACCCCTTCCCTGCCAGTTAACCTCCCTACCCAGTGTTAACCCCTTCTCTGCCAACAACCTCCCTTCCCAGTGTTAACCCCTTCCCTGCCAGTAACAAACCTACCTAGTGTTAACCCCTTCTCTGCCAGTCAATGTCCTTACCTAGTGGTAATCACTTGCCTGTCAGCCAACCTCCCCACCCAGTGTAAACCCCTCCCTGCCAGTCAACCTCCTTACCCAGTGGTAACGACTTCCCTATCAGACAACTTGCCCACCCAGTGTTCACCCCTCCCCTGCCAGCCAACCTCACTACCCAGTGTAAACCCCCACCCCTGCCAGCCAACCTCCCTACCAAGTGTCCTTTCCTTTTAATATAGGTTTCTTAAGTTTACCTAGTGCTGTCAATGGCTGAGCTATGTATGCACATATGATTAGGAAATATTTTTCTTCCTTAATAATGTTTTTTTTTTTTTCTTTCTTTAAATGTCTTTCACCAGTAGTTTACAAATATATTTTGTGATATCAGTCATGAGACTGATGTAAACCACCATTTGGAATGTATATCATACCTTCAAATCATAAAAACAATAAAAAAAAAAGATATATAATTTTTTTAACATACAAAAACTAATCTATTTCTACATAAACATATGAAGATACTTAAAGAACGACTCTACACCTATAAAGCACTTCAGATGTGTGGAGTATTCCATTATAACGACAATTTATAGAAGTGTCGATTTAATATGAAATATCTGCACTTTTATAAATAAACATTCCACTGGCTGTCATTAAGACCAGCCAGGGAGGTATGTTCCTGTTCTGTTCGCTCCCCTGAGCTAATAAGTGGCAGGTGTGCTCTACTTGAGCAGGTCTGCCTCCCCCTCTCAGACCTCAGATCAGAATGCTGTACAGCAAGCATGTCAAACTCAAAGTCTGGATCGGGCCACATAAACAAGGTTTAAGTTTATGTGGGCTGCAAAAAAAATAATACCGAAATTTTTTATAGAATGCGCGAGAGAGCAATGAGGAGCAGAAACACTGAGCTACCTCGCTGGCCCTCCTCCCCGGCCAGGTAAGTTTTAGCAGAGTAGGCACCTGTAATATGGGGAAAGCCTACTCTGCTATAACACCAGCATGTACTTGTGGCTCGCCAGGCCGCAAAGATGGTCCTTGTGGGCCGCATGCGGCCTGCGGGTTTGACATGCTTGCTGTACAGTGTATGTGCATGAATGGAGAGAGAGAGCTTCAGAACCTTCTCAATGAGAAGCCTCTGATTCGCTATTCTCCATGAAGAGACAGTTACATAGTTATTTACTAAAGTGAGAATTCAAAGTGATTTTCAAATTAAAGGGACACTGCAGTATAGGCACTAAATCAACTTTAGCTTAATGTTTGGTGTATAGATCATTCCCCTGCAGTCTCACTGCTCAATGCTCTGCCATTTATGAGTTAAAGGGAAACTATAGCAGACATCACAAGTCTCCCGGTAGTTCCAGTAGACTCCCGCACTTGTAGTGTGGCTCCCTAACACCCTCAAGTCTTATATACTATCCCGATAATCCCACACACAATCTGATATACAATATATATCAGATTGTGTGTGTGTGTGTGTGTGATTTCCAGGCAATTATATATCCTAAATAAATGTCCCCTTAATATTTTCTACCAAGTGAATAGTATAATAAACAGGGGTCCAGTCTTTAAAAGCCTGACCGGGCCCATGCAGTATCTGCTGGCTGGGAGGCAGTGACAGACAGTACTAAGTAGCCTAGGACACTGCACCAGACCACTTCAGTGAGCTGGAGTGGTCTGGGTGCATATTGTCTTTTTAAATTACTTTTGTTTTGGGGTAATTTCAGCTGCCAGTTTTTTTAAAAATAACATATAGGTCACATTTAGAGGTGTTGGATAAAAGAGTCCTTCTA
Source organism: Pelobates cultripes (assembly GCA_933207985.1). Classification (NCBI taxonomy): domain Eukaryota; kingdom Metazoa; phylum Chordata; class Amphibia; order Anura; family Pelobatidae; genus Pelobates; species Pelobates cultripes. The sequence continues at coordinate 228,809,249 of OW240916.1, forward strand.
AAAGCTATACTTCATGGAAAGTCTGCCTAATTACTACCCTGAGAGCAGAGATGAGGCAAGGGAGAATTAGTTATACACCTCTGTACAATACATGGCCAGAATGTGACTACAAGTTCACTTGCCACATAAATATGTGGCATTCATAAACGGGTTAAGTACTGCTCTCTGGAATTATTTTGTTCCATGCACACTAATCTAAGTTCTGTTCTATGTTCATTATAATGGAATATTGTTTTTGCAAGTATGCATCTAGTTGCTGTTTAAACATACTGTACAGATTTTGATAAAAATAGTTCTTCAGGCAGAGAATTCCACATCCTTATTGTTCCTATGGTTAAAAAACAAAACAAAAACAAAATATCTTTCCTTTGCCTTAGACTAAATCTTCTTTCTTCCAGTCCAAACGCATGACCTCATGTCCTATGTATATTCCTGTTTGTGAATAGATTTCCACACAATGGTTTATATTTGTCACGGATATATTTGTATAATGTTATCATATCCCCTCTGAGGTGCCATTTTCCTAAACTAAAGAGGTTTAAATTTGTTAACCTTTCTTCATAGCTGATATGCTCCATTCCTTTTTTTTTTATTTTGTATCCCCCCCTCTGCACTTTGTCCAGTGCCATAATATCCTTCTTTAGAACAGGTGCCAAAAATTGCACAGCATATTCATGATGCGGTCTTACCAGTGATTTATAAAGAGGCAAAATGATATTCTCATCCCGAGAATTATTGCCCTTTTTCATTATTATTATTTTATTATTTATATAGCGCCAACAAATTCCGTCATGACAATACCTTACTGGCCTTAACCACTGCTGATTGCCATTGCACATTGTTGCGTAGTTTTGTGGTCTATAACAATTCCCAAATCCTTCTCATGTTATCGTGTTATCCCTATTTAGGGTATAAGTTGCTTATGAATGCTTTATGCCGAAATGCATAACTTTTGCATTTTTCTACGTTATAGTTCATCTGCCATTTGAGTTCCCATTCCCCCAATTTATCTAAATCCCTATGCAGCAAAGTAATATCTTGCTAACATTGTATTACTTTACAGAGTTTTGTGTCATCTGCAAACACTGAAACCTTACTTTCAATGATTATTTTTTAAAGGTCATTTATAATCATGCTAAATGAAAGGGGTCCCAGAAAAGAACCATGAAGGACACCACTACTCTATTTTTAAGCCAATGGTCTACCCAAGAACAAGAATTTTCATCTATACCAATTTCTTTGAGTTTGTACATTAATCTATTGTGTGCACCTGTATAAAAAGCAACTTCCAAATAGATCACATCCACTGCAACACCCTGATCTATATTTCTACTTACTTCTTCATAGAACACAATCAAGTTAGTTTGACATGACCTGTGCTTCATAAAACCATGCACATAGTCATGTTCTTCTCAAGGAATTCTTGATTATCCCTTAATTACGTTTCAAATATTTTCCCAGCCACAGAAGTTAAGCTTACAGGTCTATAATTTCCAAGCAAGGATTTTGAACCCTTTTTGAATATAGGAACCACATCTGCCTTTCTCCAATCCTCCATACACTGCCTGAAAGTAAAGAATCGTGAAAGATTAAAAACTGAGGTTCACTTATTTCTACACTTCGTTCCTTAAGTACTCGTGGATGAATACTGTCAGGCCCTGGAGTTTTGTTTATATTAACTTTCTTTAGTTGCTGCAGCACCTTGTCCTGAGTCATCCAATTACAATTTTTTCTGCAAGTTTTTTGCAGCAATCATTTACATATCCATTGCCATAGGATCTTCCTTAATATGCACCGAGGAGAAAGAGTTATTTAAAATTTCTTCATTAACTAACTCTCCATCCCAGTAATTAGTGTAGCTTCATATTTTTTTTTTATTATTATTTTTTTTTAGAATTGATGTACTTAAAAATGCTTTGGGGTTTGTTTTGCTCTTTTTGGCTATCACTTTCTCATTTTGTAGTTTAGCGAATCTAATCGCTTTTTTTTTGCAAGTATTATTGCCTTCCTTATATCTTTTATAGGATGCCTTTGATTTGTCCGATTTAGGGACTTTAAATGACATTTTCTTATTTTAAATTTCTTTATTCACTTTCCCACTAAGCCACATTGGTTTCAATCTGTTTCTTTTATATTTATTTATGAGCTGTAAGCCATAATCATCGCACTTATGACAAATCACGACTTGAACTATCTTGCTTGGCATGTAATGCATCTCTCATATATAGTTTCCCATGTTACGTTGCATTACTGAAATAAATTACCTTTTGTATGATATCCTAATTTTTCGAGTATCACCTGTATCCTCCATGTTCTTTTCACTAAAGAGTTTATGCCAGTCAATATATTGTAAAGCTGCCCTTAACTTGTTGAAATTGGCATTTTTAAAATGATATGTTTTAGTATTTCCCATGTGCTTTTGTTTATTTCAAAGGACACCATATTGCGATCACTATTTCCCAAGTGCTCACCTACTTGAATGTTGGTCAAAAGATCAACATTGTTTGTTAGAAGCAGGTCCAGCCAAGCGTACTTTCTAGTTGGTGCTTGTACCAATTGTTAAATGACACTTTCATGTCACAAGTTGAAAATCCTAATCCCCTTTGCTGAACTACTAGTCCTTCTGTCCAATATTATGTCCTAGTAATTAAATCTCCAATAAGTAATGAAGTTCCTCATCAATATTAACATTAGGTGGTTTATAACACATCCCAACCAATAATTGATTTCCCTTCTTTTGGCCCAAGCAGATATTTACCCATAAAGCTTCCACATCTTCCTCATCACGTTCCACTTGCTTGGGATTTGGCTTTAACTCATGGCTGACATACAAACATACCCTACCACCCTTCTTGTTTTTCCTATACTTCCTAAATAACATGTACCCATTGAAGTAACTGTCCAGTCATGTGTCTCATCCCACCATGTTTCAGTTATGCCTATTATGTCATATTGTTTAGTGTATGCTATTGCCTCTAGTTCCCCCATTTTGTTATTTAGGCTCCTTGCATTAGTAAGCATGCACTTATTATGAGTCACTTGTACTTTTTGTGAATTTTTATTGATATTACATACCTCCTCTGTTCTGAGCTTGTCCCTCCCCCCATCTCCACCATCCTTGTACTGAGCTAAAGCCCATCTTTTTTCTGTTCTATATCCATTTTGTAGATTGCTATGACCCTCCCCCCTACCACTAGCTTAAAATCTCCTCCAAACTTCTAATCATCCGGTCCCCTGGCACTGCAGACCCTCACCCATTTTGGTGTAATCCATCATGGCTATAAAGTTTGTAGCCAAGCGCAAAATCGACCCAGTGCTCTAAAAACCAAAAACCCTCCTTGCTGCACCAAGACTTCAGTCACGGATTGACCGCTCTAATCTCCCACTACCTTTAAACTGTATTAGGGTGTGCATCCATGATAATTTTGTTAAAGCAATATTGGCAATGTAGAATTACCATGGGTACTCACAGGCAACATTTGCTCACACGTTCATACATGTATGTACAAGCACTCCCCTTTCTGTGTGCCTCTTACTCTCCCCTTCCCCAGCCTCTCTATGAGTCTCTCCTCCACCCCCCCAACCTCTCTGTCAGCCTCTCCCCCATGCTCTTCCTTCTCTTGCACTCAAGCCATAAGGAGTGGGCAAATGGCCTGTCACAGGGTACCCAGGAGGAGGCCAGCTGGCCACCTTAGGACGCCCGAAAGCAGGCACTTATTAAGAAAGGTAGAGTGGGCAACTGCTTACCTGGACGGCACATACCCACTCTACTACTATATACCAGGGAGAGAGGAGGCAGAAGGCGGTGAGGGAGCGCTAATATTCTTTCGGTTCCTCACTGAATTCTAGCGCCCTGCAGTGATCTTCTGAAGTGTTATGCACCCTTGAAGTGAGTATATCTGGATAACGTCCAGGTCAGGGTGTGTTAGCACCCCATTGACTTAAACAGCGGGGTCACAGAGGGTGAGAGGATAGCAGAGAAATAATGGGAGCACAGCAATGGAGAAAGGGGGGGGGGGGAATGAATCAAAATAAAATATTAAAACTTCCAGTAGGTTACGGTTAGGCAAGTTCGTGTGGTCTCATATAGGTCTTCTGGCTTGTTGATGGAGATACCTCCAGCAGGAGGACTGTATCAGGTCAATCAGGTAACCGGTGTTGTAGACGTGCATCCCGAGGTTAACCGAGGTGTAAAGGCTGGGATCTTGGATGGGTCCATATTCTGAAGACGAGAAGTGGAGGTGTCCTGTTCAGATAGTATCTTCAAGCTGCGCCTGCTGGCCTCTAGTTCTTGTGGGCTCTTTGCTCTGTTGGTGCTTCCTAGGTGGGTCATTATGAGTAGTCTGGGGGTTTCCCAGCGGTATGCTTTTGTGCAACCCAGCATTGCATTCCATATCTTTACAAGGTAACAACAGACTTTCTTTTGGTGTTCCCTTCATTACATCGTTTATTTTGAAGGATCCTTAACACAATCCTCATTATTTGCTCCTTTTAAAATTGAGCAACTTCGGATTTGGAAGAATATTTAGTGGATTAATGGTTTATTTTAGGCATCTCTGACTATTGCCTCTAAATGCCATTATTCTATAGCTGGTTTATCCAATGAACCCTGTGAGTTTGAGATCCTGTTTTACTAGAAGCCTGAACGCCAGGTGCTAGATTAATTTCAGATCACCATGGTATATAGGTCTAAGAAGCAGGAATTTAATCCTGTAAATGCACATATCTATATGAATTTAATGTTTTTGGTCTTGTTCCTTTGATCGAGGAGAACCCTGTAGACCAGGGGTAGGCAACTTTCAGCACTCCAAATGTTGTGGACTACATCTTACCTGTTACTTTGCCAGCATTATGGCTGTAAAGGCATTATGGGGGATATTGTTTACATCTGGTATGCCAAAGGTTTCCTGCCCCTGCTGTAAACCAATAAATGTGTACTGCTCTGGTATTTCACTGTGGTATTTCACTCTTAGTCGCTAAGGTCAATAATACATCCTTTAGTGTGAACCAATGAGAAGCCTTTAGTTAGAAATATATTTACCAAAATCTTTATGTATCTGGGATGTGGTATCCGTTTTGACACTTTAGAGATAGAGCAGTCGATTTTCTAAAACTAAAATTCTTATTAAGTCACTTATCTGTTAAACTATTTTCTCTATGCTTTTCAGTTTGTCTAGGAAGCAGCAGACACTAGGTAGTATATGCAGTTCCTTCAATTTCATGGTCTGTATATCTGATTCAAGTTTTAAAGCTCACATATCATTACGGCTTGCAAGCAAAAAAGAAGCAGCATGTTCCACAGCTATGGAGTATATACACCGCTGATCTGATTGGTTAAACAACATTCTGTTTATCAGGTTTGTGTGCACCATGTCTTTTCAAGTTTGGTTACATGTATTTTTTTTAGCGCTATGGTAATATGTAAATAAAGATTGAGAATAAGACACACTGGCTATCTTTAATATAATGTATCCTCTCTATCACTATGTTGAATTGTGATCAGAGCATGATACAAGTGAGCTGAAAGAATGGGGGGAGGAGGACTCAATCATACACCTTGTGGATCAGCCAATAATCTGCTGCTGCTTTGGCTGAAGGATTACAGTCAGAAGGGGTTACAGAAATTAATCCACAGGGATAAAGCTGCGAGGTTTAAAATCTAATTGCAAACACTATTTGTGATGGACTAACTGTATATCATATGCAGTATTTCAGATGAAGAAATGTTGGTCTAACACATTTTTCTTTTTTAAATTGACTGCCAGAATAAGCAGGCTCCTGGTAGAACTACTATCAACAAGTTGTGACCATGACGATAACAGTGTCCTCTCCGGGCCACAGTTTACAACTAATCACAAAGGTGCATGTGGGGACAGCATTTTTGTGGTTTTATTTACTTATTTTTAAACATACAGACGAAAAGTAATCTCTCTCCCTCTCCGTAGAAGAAGATTATCTTTCTGAACCAATGCTATAATGTTCTATAATATAATTTTATATGTTTCTCTATTACTGGGCAAGAAAAACAAAATCACATAAGTTCAAATAATATCCAAAGAAAACCGCATGAGAAGAATAAAACTATATTAGTATATGTGATATTGAATGTGTCATGTGATTATTGCAAGATACATAATTGCTCTAAAGCAATGGATAATGACTAGTGATGTCGCGAACGGCTCGCCGCATTTCGCGGCGAGCTCCGGTCAGCTGACACATCCCGGCCAATCTCCAGCAGACCCTCCCTCCCAGACCCTCCCACCTCCTGGACAGCATCCATGTTGAAGGCAGCTTCAACATGGATGCTGTCCAGGAGGTTGGAGGGTCTGGGAGGGAGGGTCTGCGTCAGCTGACCGGAGCTCGCCACGAACGGTTCGTGGCGAGCCGTTCGCGGGAAGTTCGCGACATCTCTAATAATGACGTTTCTGGCACCAACGCAAACAAAAAAATGTTATATTAAAACCGTGCAAAAGTTAGGTGCTCACTAGGTACAATAAAAAGCCAGCAAGTCTTCCCCAACATGAAAACATACAAATCAAACAAATAGTAGACTGCGCCTAAAACAAAATAGGTAATTTCTAAGTGTAATATCAAAATATACATACACTATTTTGCGTTGTAGTGCCAGGAATCTCAAATGAGAAAAATAATAAAATACATAAAATAGTGATGTATGTTTTACCAGAGGGTTAAAATATCATACTGTGTAACACAGTATGGGACACACTCACACTTTGTAGAGCTAGTGAGAGCTCTGCTGTTTTCAACGTGGATAGTATAATTCCGGTCAAAGGATATAATGCAGCAGTGATGGCGTTTTGCTTATATACATAGGCTGATAAGAGACATTTGTCTATCAAGTTCAGTCGTCTTCACATTTGTTTTTTGCTGTCGATTCAAAAGAATGCGAAAAAACCCAATTTGAAGCACTTCCAATTTTGCAACAAGCTAGGAAAAAAATTCCCTACTGAATGGCAGTCAGATTTATCCTTAGATCAAGAAGCTATTACCCTACAGTTGAAAAATTATATAATTGAATATTCTGTTTTTGCAAGTATGCATCTAGTTGATGTTAAAACATCTGTATAAACTCTGATAAAACCACTTCTTCAGGCAGAAAATTCCATATTCTTATGGTAAAAAAAACCTTTCCTTTGCCTTAGACAAAATCATATTTCTTTCAGTCTAAACGCATGACCTTGTGTCCTATGTAAGGTCCTGTTTGTGAATAGATTTCCACACAATGGTTTGTATTGGCCCAGTATATATTTGTATAATGTTATCATATCCCCTCTGAGGCGACATTTTTCTAAACTAAAGAGGTTTAAATTTGTTAACCTTTCTTAATAGCTAAAATGTTCCATTCCTTTTATTAATTTTGTAGCCCGCCTCTGCACTAGTGCAAGTGCCATAATATCTTTTTTTATGAACAGCATATTCAAGATGTGGTCTTACCAGTGATTTATGAAGAGGCAAAATTACAGGGAGTGCAGAATTATTAGGCAAATGAGTATTTTGACCACATCATCCTCTTTATGCATGTTGTCTTACTCCAAGCTGTATAGGCTCGAAAGCCTACTACCAATTAAGCATATTAGGTGATGTGCATCTCTGTAATGAGAAGGGGTGTGGTCTAATGACATCAACACCCTATATCAGGTGTGCATAATTATTAGGCAACTTCCTTTCCTTTGGCAAAATGGGTCAAAATAAGGACTTGACAGGCTCAGAAAAGTCAAAAATAGTGAGATATCTTGCAGAGGGATGCAGCACTCTTAAAATTGCAAAGCTTCTGAAGCGTGATCATCGAACAATCAAGCGTTTCATTCAAAATAGTCAACAGGGTCGCAAGAAGCGTGTGGAAAAACCAAGGCGCAAAATAACTGCCCATGAACTGAGAAAAGTCAAGCGTGCAGCTGCCACTTGCCACCAGTTTGGCCATATTTCAGAGCTGCAACATCACTGGAGTGCCCAAAAGCACAAGGTGTGCAATACTCAGAGACATGGCCAAGGTAAGAAAGGCTGAAAGACGACCACCACTGAACAAGACACACAAGCTGAAACGTCAAGACTGGGCCAAGAAATATCTCAAGACTGATTTTTCTAAGGTTTTATGGACTGATGAAATGAGAGTGAGTCTTGATGGGCCAGATGGATGGGCCCGTGGCTGGATTGGTAAAGGGCAGAGAGCTCCAGTCCGACTCAGATGCCAGCAAGGTGGAGGTGGAGTACTGGTTTGGGCTGGTATCATCAAAGATGAGCTTGTGGGGCCTTTTCGGGTTGAGGATGGAGTCAAGCTCAACTCCCAGTCCTACTGCCAGTTCCTGGAAGACACCTTCTTCAAGCAGTGGTACAGGAAGAAGTCTGCATCCTTCAAGAAAAACATGATTTTCATGCAGGACAATGCTCCATCACACGCGTCCAAGTACTCCACAGCGTGGCTGGCAAGAAAGGGTATAAAAGAAGAAAATCTAATGACATGGCCTCCTTGTTCACCTGATCTGAACCCCATTGAGAACCTGTGGTCCATCATCAAATGTGAGATTTACAAGGAGGGAAAACAGTACACCTCTCTGAACAGTGTCTGGGAGGCTGTGGTTGCTGCTGCACGCAATGTTGATGGTGAACAGATCAAAACACTGACAGAATCCATGGATGGCAGGCTTTTGAGTGTCCTTGCAAAGAAAGGTGGCTATATTGGTCACTGATTTGTTTTTGTTTTGTTTTTGAATGTCAGAAATGTATATTTGTGAATGTTGAGATGTTATATTGGTTTCACTGGTAATAATAAATAATTGAAATGGGTATATATTTGTTTTTTGTTAAGTTGCCTAATAATTATGCACAGTAATAGTCACCTGCACACACAGATATCCCCCTAACATAGCTAAAACTAAAAACAAACTAAAAACTACTTCCAAAAATATTCAGCTTTGATATTAATGAGTTTTTTGGGTTCATTGAGAACATGGTTGTTGTTCAATAATAAAATTAATCCTCAAAAATACAACTTGCCTAATAATTCTGCACTCCCTGTATATTCTCATTCCAATAATTAATGCCCTTTTTCATGCATGACAATACCTTACTGGCCTTAGCCACTGCTGACTGACATTGCACATTGTTGCATTGTTTGTTGTCTATAACAATTCCCAAGTCCTTCTCGTATGTGGTTATCCCAAATTCACTTCCATTATGGGTATAAGTTGCTTATGTGAAAGTGCATAACTTTGCATTTTCTTACATTAAATTCCATCTGCCATTTGAGTGCCCAGTCCCCCGATCTATCCAAATCCCTCTGCAGCAAAGTAATATCTTGCTCACATTGTATTACTTTACAGAATATTGTGTCATCTGCAAGCTCTGAAACATGACTTTCAATGCTTTTTTTCAAGATCATTCATCAACATGTTAAATAGAAGGGGTCCCAGAACAGAACCCTGTGGGACACCACTTGCCACCTCTGATAACTCTCTGTACTCTATTTTTATGTTCTACCCAAGAACAAGAATTCTCATCTAGACCGATTTGAGTTTGAACACTAATCTATTGTGTGCAACTGTATCAAATGCCTTGGCAACATCCAAATAGATCACGTCCACTGCAACACACTGATCTATACTTCTACTTACTTCTTCATGGAATGCAATCAAGTTAGTTTGACGTAACTTGTGTTTCATAAAACCAAGCTGATTTTTGCTGATATACATACACACACACACACACATACATCTCAGACTCTACAGGCCTCAGCATGTTAAATATTAAAGTTCATGACACTACAATTACAAAAAGACTGAACAAGTATGTTTTTTTATTTGGAAGTGCTGCTAGAAAGCATCATCTCTAAAAAGAACTTGGCAGCATAACTGAGGTTTGCAAAGACTTCTGGAACAATGTCCTTTGGATACACAAACCAAAATGGAGATGTTTGGCCATAATGCCCAGTGCCACATTTCGCAAAAGCCAAACACAGCATATCAGCACAAACACCTCATACCAATTGTGACAAGACCAATCTCGCCACATTGCATTGGAGAAGCCTGGTTGCTCGCCTGCTGCCTTTGGACTATGGCCCCCTTTTAAAAGACTTTGTTTTTGCCTGCAGAAAAGCTGTATTCGTGCTTTTCTGCCTGGGGTTCGGTAGATTTGTTTGAATGTGTTATACCCCAGATAGGAATCCCATGGAGCCCATTAGTATGAAACTGACTGTAAAGACTTTGGCTCCATGGCGATTAAACTGTATTTGTGTGGTCCGAGCGCCATTCACTTAATAATGTGCGCTCAGACCTGAGCTATCTGGGGATATGTGAAATGTCTGTGTGTTATGTGTAAAATGTGACTATGTATTTTAAAGTGTTTTGTGTCTTTTTGCAACCATGTGCTTAATGGAGTCTTGTGTCTGTCCTGGGAGATAATTGAATTACTTATCTCCAGGATAGAAGACTCTGAAACTGGTTTGGGCAAGAAAGCCATGCTTCATTTAGTCACAAAGGACTTTTTACTAACTTTTGAACCCCTGGTCTGATACATGCCATTTTTGAATATGTTGTTCCCCTGAATGGATTGATTGTGAATATGTAATTTTATGTGAATGTGATGTATGGTTTTAGAGTTATGAAAGTTGGGTAGAAAGTATGTTTTAACTGTATGTGTAATTGAGTTTCCTCTCAGGATAAGGGGAGGGAATATGTGGGATGTAGCTGTGATGTGATTGGTTGTTTTGTACCTCCCTGTGGGCGGTCCTGTATTTGCAAGACTGTAATAAAAACCAGGCTGGGTGTGCCAGCACCTCAGACCACTGCTTGACCCTCAACACGGAGCCTTGTCTCGTTCTTGGGGGGATTCACTGTATGCTGTTAGAGACTGATTGCCAGGAGTGTAAGCTGATTGTCTGCTTTCCTGTTCGTCTGCTAGCAGCTATTTGGGAGGTTCCAGTTCGGGAGTTGGAGTGCTATTTTGTATCCAGTTTGGGAGTTTGGTGTTCTGCAGTAGCTGTGCCTGTATCTCTGGAAAGGGGGCCGATCGCCTAAACGGTTTTTACCCCTTGTGTGCAAAACGGTCCGTTACAATTGGTGGCAAGCGGCGGGATCGTTCCTACAGCCAGAAGGACAGCTACAGGAGACACCATTTCTTTGGATTTACAAGTTAAGGGCAACACATGTCCCAGTACAGCGACCCTGACAGCACCAGGATGGAACCAGCAGTGGAGTACAGATACTCTATGAGAGAGTATGACCGTATGATGTGGTTACGGCTGAACTTCTTTGGACCCAATCCAGCTGAGAAATGTGTGCAGTCCATGAGGAACCTAGTGTTCAAGAATCTGCAACACCGGGCAGAAAGAGAAGGTCAGCTGGCACATTGGGAGGAACTCCAGCGGCAAGTACTGCAGGGAATTGGGAGCCCAGTCTCCATTCCCCAGCGGCAGTGTGATATACCGGGAATTGGGAGCCCAGTCTCCATTCCCCAGCGGCAGTGTGATATGCCGGTAATTGGGAGCACAGTCTCCATTCCCCAGCGGCAGTGTAAAGTGCCATTCCCCAGCGGCAGTGTAAAGTGCAGGGAGAGGCAGTGTGAAGTGCAGGGAGAGGAGAGTAGCGTCCTCCCTCCCCAGCGGCAGGCTGAGTTACAGGGGGCAGAGGTAGTTGTTCCTGCCCCCCAGCAGCAGAGTGATATGCCGGGAAGGCAGTGTAAAGTGCAGGGAGAGGAGAGCAGCGTCCTCCCTCCCCAGCGGCAGGCTGAGCTACAGGGGGTAGTTGTTCCTGCCCCCCAGCAGCAGCGTGATTTTTTGGGAATTGGGAGCCAAGTCTCCATTCCCCAGCGGCCAAGTGATGTGCCGGGAATTGGGAGCCCAGTCTCCATTCCCCAGCGGGAGATACAGCAGGGAATTGGGAGCCCAGTCTCCATTCCCCAGCGGCAGAGTGTCCTACCGGGAATAGAGAGCCCAGTCTCCTTTCCCAGCAGCAGGACACTGTATTGGGAGCAGAGACAGTCGGTCTCCCTCCACAGAGGATGAAAGTATGTATGGGAGAGGAGCTTGCTACCACCTCTCCCCAGCGGCGGATCATTAATGGGCAGGGAATAGAGAGCTCAGTCTCCTTTCCCCAGCGGCAGAGTGTTCTATCGGGAGAGGAGCCTGTTACCCCCTCTCCCCAGCGACAGCTTAGAGTATCCAAAGGGGAGACAGTCGGTCTCCCCCTCCAGCAGCAGAGCTGTGCAACAAAAGGGGAGACAGTCGGTCTCCAGCAGCAGAGCGGTGTATCTAAAGGGGAGACAGTCGGTCTCCAGCAGCAGAGCGGTGTATTTAAAGGGGAGACAGGCGGTCTCCCCCTCCAACAACCAGGCTTCAACCAGGCTACCCTCCCAGTAGCACTGGCAACAGGACAGAGTGACGCTGGTCTCTGCCCACGCAGCAACCCACCAAGTCAGCATACCCATACCCAGCACAGCCGTGGTGAGGCACCTGGACATGGACAAGCTTCTCCTTTACCCAGGTGTAGAAACCATTTATTGTGGGTGGGCTGTGCTGTTGATTATGTTTTGTGGGTGGTCTGCTGGACTAACAAGGGCACTGACCGGCAGGAGGTCAGATACCCTGTTAGTCTGTTTGGAAAAGGGGAGAGATGTGACAAGACCAATCTCGCCACATTGCATTGGAGAAGCCTGGTTGCTCGCCTGCTGCCTTTGGACTATGGCCCCCTTTTAAAAGAGGGCCATAGTCCAAAGGCAGCAGGCGAGCAACCAGGCTTCTCCAATGCAATGTGGCGAGATTGGTCTTGTCACACCAATTACACAACATTACAACCACCCATCTTATATTGTGTGGATCCCCCTTGTACTGCTAAAACAACTCTGATGCATTGGAGCATGGACTCCACAAGACTTCTGAACATATCCTATGGTGTTTTTTGGCACCACGGCTTTAGCAGCAGAGCCTTTATGTCCTGCAAGTTGTGAGGAGGGCCTCCATGGACTGTATTTGTTATCCAAGCAACTCCCACAGATACTCAATTGAATTAAGATCTGGGGAATTTGGAGGCCAAGGTAACATCCTAAACGTTTTGTCATTTCCCTCAAACCATTCTTGAACAATTTATGCAGTGTTGCAGGGTGCATTATCCTGCTGAAAGATGCCACTGCCATCAGGGAACACAACTGCCATGAAGGATTGTATATGGTCTGCAACAATCTTTAGATAGGTTGTATATGTCAAAATAATATGCACATGAATGCAAGGTTTCCCAGCAGAACATTGCCTGCGCCAACCTGCCATCTTACCATAGTGCATTCTGCTTTCTCTTACGCAGGTAAACAATGCACTTGCACCTGGCCATCCACTTGATCTGAAAGAAAACGTGATTCATCATACAAGGCTAGCTTCTTCAATTGCTCCATGGTCCTGTTCTGACGCTCACATCCTAATTAAAGGTGTTTTAATTAGGGTCATCATTGGCATTCTAACTGGTCTCCAACTTTGCAGCCCTATACACAGTAAACTGCAATGCACTGTGTGTTCTGACCAGGGCCGGATTAACATAGGGGCTGATGGAGCTGCAGCTCCAGGCCCAGGCCCAGGCCCAGGCCCATGGAATAGGCCCATTGATTTATAAAAAAAAATAAAAATTATTTTTTTTTACATTTTTTTTTTCACACACAACTCTTAGGGATTCCACCTGGCTTTTATTTTATTGGCACAGCCAGTATTTGAGGCTGCCTGGCTGGTGCCAATATTACAGTGATACTGGCAATACAAATGTTGGTATTTTTCTCAGTATAAACAAGAGATTACTATGCAATACCAGCACTGGGGTCGCTGTGTGTGGAGACAGGCAGGGATAGGAAGTTCCAGCATATCCCTCCCTGTCTATCTATACTCACTGATCTGCAGGGGTGCAGCTACAGAAAGTCCAGACAGCAACTCCCACCCTGCAGAGACAGCCTACAGCTCAGGGAAGTGAGGGATGGGGAAGGCTGCAAGGAGACATACACTGAGACACTAAGGGACATTGGGAGACATTATGACTCAGACACATGTGGACACAGTGTCCCCATGTCTCCCAGCCAGTGTCCCTGGTGTCTTAGTGCCCCCTATTCTCCCAGTGCCCACAGTCTGCCAGTGTCTCACTGTCCCCATGTCTCCTAGTGCCTCCATGTCTTCCAGTGCCTCAAGTGTCTCAATGTCCCCATATCTCCAAGCTAGTGTCCCTAGTGTCTGTGGCCCTGGTGTCTCCTTGTCCCCATGTCTCCCAGTACCCCCATGTCTCAATGTCCCATGTCCCCCAGCCAGTTTCTCTAGTGTCTGTGTCCCCATGTCTTCAAGTGTCCCCTATTTTCCAGTGTCCCCATGCATCCCAGCCAGAGTCCCCTAGTCTCCCAGTGTCACTGGTGTCTCCGTGTCCCTAGGTCTCCCTGTGTCCCCAGGTCTTCCCGTCTTCGTAGTGACATGGGGACCCTGGGATACATGGGGACACAGGGAGACATGGGGCATTGCGACACTGTGATACATAGGATCACTGGGAGACCTGGGGACACGACACTAGGGGACACTGGGAGACATGGGGCACTAAGACACTGATACATAGGAAAACTGAGACCTGGAGTAATCGACACATGGGGGCACTGGGAGACATGGGGCCACTGGGAGGAGTCCAGCTATACAGCAAAATCAAACTATGTAGTTTTTTGGTGATTTTACAGCATTTTCTCTTATGTCACTCCTTGTGATTAACATCATGTGATGTCACCCATACATATTTAATTATGCAAATTAGCAAGGCCGGTATGTTTTTCCAAGAAAGGTGGCAACCCTAACTACTTTTCACATACTCTTAATTAAGTATGGAAACTTAAGAGGGATGTATGGGAACAAAACTTGTGTGGACTGGCTGACAATGAATATAGTTAAAGGGACACTAGAGTCACCAGAACAACTACAGCTTATTGAATTTGTTCTGGTGAGTAGAATCATTACCGTCAGGCTTTTTGCTGTAAACACTGTCTTTTCAGAGAAAATGCAGTGTTTACATTACAGCCTAGTGATAACTTCACTGGCCACTCCTCAGATGGCTGTTAGAGATCCTTCCTGGGTCATGGCTGCCTAAAATGCATCCAAACATTCAGTATCTCCTCCCTCTGCATGCAGACACTGAACTTTCCTCATAGAGATTCATTGATTCAATTCATCTCTATGAGGAGATGCTGATTGGCCAGGGCTGTGTTTGAATTATGCTGGCTCTGCCCCTGATCTGCCTCCTTGTCAGTCTCAACCAATCCTATGGGGAAGCACTGTGATTGGATTAGGCCACCACTTCTAATGATGCCAGCAGACTGCTTGTTTTTCTGAGTCTAACAGCATGCAGAGTTACAGCTTCAGGCTTGAATACAGTAAGATTTTGCTATATTTATGGAGGCATGTGGGGCCCAGGGGGGCTAGATGGTGGTGTCAACACTATAGGGTCACGAATTCATGTTTGTGTTCCTACCCAATATTAATTCCTCCTTTCCTGTTGTTACCTAGCTGGTAGAGGGGCATGCTGATCTGAATCTGGTCTGCCCCTCCACTGGGTGCAGACCATGCGAAACTGTCTCACAAGCTCAGGGACTTGCAGTGTCCTGTGGTAATCTGCGGCAGTGCTCTGATTGGCCGGAGCTAGGAAGACAGCTACTTATGGTCTACAGCCAACAGATGTGCATGCCAGATGTGTCAGACTGCAGAGTCACATGTATACTGCCCCACAGTTATACATATACACTGTCAAATACACAGGATCAGGCAGACAGTAACACAATGTTACATAGAGTCACAAACACAGGTACAGACAGACAGCCACACATACAGTCAGTCACACAGGCAGTCAAACTCACACACACAGAGGCAGACAGCCATACACACATACAGGCAGACAGTTGCACATACTCTCACACACTCACAAACCGACAGTCATACATGGTTACCTCTGTTCTTTATGGTTTGGGAGGAGTGAAGGCAGTGCAACTCCTGGGGTCTGGTTGTTGGGGAAGCAGGGACTCCTTCCTGCTTCCCATGCAGCCGGCACTTTTAGCTCGCACCCTGCCGTCATTTTAGCCCCGCCCATGCCGCAATGTAAGTCCCACCCCCATCGCAATGCTGGGAGTTTTTTTCTAATCCCGGGTAGCCGGCCACGTGTGAGCTGTGTCGGTCACATGGCGCCCCCTGCTTCACGGCACCCTGTGCGGCCACACAGCTCGCACACCCCTAAGGCCGGCCCTGCACATACTAGATAAAACCGACAGGTAGCTGCAAGTCAAGTTAAACAACTAATTAACCTCATGACCACTCCACAAGTTGCTCAAAGTACATTAGAATATACTGTAAAAAAGGTCTCCTGAAAGGAGAAAGAGCCTCCAAGAGTTCATAAACCACCAGTTATCATAAATAGCAGCAAAGCCAGTATGGGCACCCATATGACTGGGGAAATAAGGTGAATAAACATAGATCTCCCATTCCAATAAACTTAAAACTGATTAAATCGGCTTTGGCCTGACAGTCAAGCAAGACCAAACTGTCGCCATCTGGGAGACCGGATAGTAGGCAGGCCAGTCTAGCAGGGCCGGTGCAAGGATTTTTGCCGCCGTAGGCAAAAAAATAAATTTGTCCCCCTGCCCCTCCCCCCAATATCTTCTGCCCACCACATGACAATACATATGGGCTAACGCCAGTTCTGCACAAAGTGTCTTACATTAAAAAGTCTGCAGGCACAGGCTATAGACACCAGAACCACTACATTAAGCTGTAGTGCTTCTGGTGACTACATTGGCTCTTTAAAATGATGTCAATTAGAGATTAGTGACACTAAAAATATATTGGATTACCTACTTACCACCAGATGAGGACAAGAGGATGATGATGATGGGCTCAGGCTGGCTCCACAGGTCTGGTGTAAAAGAGGCTCTCTGGAGACTAACAGTGCTCACAACAATTAACGAACAGGAAGCAGCTCCATTTTTTTAGGCCCCTTACACAGCTCAAGGTCTTGGCCAGCAGGGCCTGACCGTGAGTATGCCTACAAGGCCCACCCATGAGTTCACAGGAAGTGGAGTGTATGTGTATAGGGGATGTGTTATTGTAGAGGATGTAATGTGTGTGTGTGTTCTTATGGAATGTAGTGTATAGGGATACCAATTTGTGTAAGGGATGTAGTGTGTTTGTGTGTGAGGAATGCATTGTATGTTTCTGGGTGTGTAAGGGATGCAAGGTGTGTTTCTGTGTATGTAATTTAATGCAGTGTGTCTGTAAGAGGTGCATTTTGTTTCTGTGTGTAAGAGAATCAGTGTGTGCGTGCGCATAAGGGATGCATTGTGTGTTTCGGTGTGTGTGTGCGCGAGGGGATGCATTGTGTATGTGTGTAGTGTAAAATAGAGGGTTTGTGGAGTAGGATAGGGACTGAGAGGGGAGCAGCTCTTTATTTATTTTTTTCAATAGTGCTCTGTGAGTGAGTTGATACTTGGAATCGCTGAAGAATGAGGAGCAGAGAGGTAAATCACTCTTAATTGGTAAAAATACTCATTGCAATTCCCATGTGGTTAGTGAGCCAACTAGAAAAAAGGGTACGAGAGGAAGGGCCAGCATGAAGCAGTTATGTAGTTCTGTTTGAATTAGCTTATCTACTGTGAGAGAGTCATGCGTAGTTGACAGAAGATTGTGGCATTCGAGGGAAGCTGACGATAGGGAGATAATGAAATCCTTGTTAAAAGCCAGTGATGGGGACAAAGGCTGATCTTTTAAGTGAAAAGCTAGATTATCAATATTAATTTATTATTTTATGAGTCACTGCTTCGGGAACAAATGGTTTGAGTAGATGGACCTGGCTTGTACCCTGAAACATAATGAGCAGATGTCCAACAAACTACAAGCACTAAAGCCACAACTGCCCGCATTAAAGTTGTTTCATACATGAGCCTTCGAAAGGAACACTATAGGCCTTCCTAGTTTATACTTTAGTCCTTTCTGTTCTCACCTAGTAGCCTAGTGAAAGCCAAACTCCTAGTTGATGATTCAGTCTCATTGGTGCACAAATTGGTGGAGTGGGAAATCGAAGCAAAAAAAAGCACACAAGGTTTTAATCGTATGTAAAACCGCCATATTTGTGCCCAAATCCACCATTTTTTGCAAATATAAATTCATTTACTCCCTGTAGTATGGGTGCAAGGAACAAATGACATCTCTATAGAGTAAAAAAATCCAGTACAAATTCCAGAATGGACACATTTTTATTTCACCTTGGGTCTCTGGCCTTGACAACAACAACAGAATTTTCCCCATAACAGACGAACTTGTTCTCTATTAGGTCATGGACATCATTGAATGCATCTCCATTAGATTGTAAGAGTAGTTGCATTAAGAGCTACAGCCAGATCTCAGGATATCAGGATGAGCGGACAACAATCGGTAGAGTTCAGCTTTCCTGGCCGTGGTTTGGAATAATATACCCCCGCTTCTCAGTGCTGCCAAGATTTTGTGGATAGTGCACGACCCTATAGAATCATGCCGGGTCTTGAACTCTGCGGGGGAACAAGGTCTGATGTGAGTTCCAGTGAGAGAGACAACTCTTCTATAGGATCGGAAAACGGAGACATACTAAAGTGAAGAAAGACAAGTAATTATGGTAGCTGACATTAAATCCCCAGGTTAGATGGATAGAACTGGCTTGCTAGCCAAGTGCAGTAATTTTTTTTTTTTGGGGGGGAGGGAGGTGACTAGGGGTTTGGGGACCCCTAGTCACCTGGGGGGGGTAACTTTTTTTAGGGCACCCACCGCTCAGGGGTGGGAGGACAATAGGTCCCCTCCCCTATTGGTATTTAGGGCCCCCACCCTCTGCTCAGGGGTGGGGGCAGGACATTAGGTCCCCCCCTTATTAGTATTTAGGACCCCCACCCGCCACTTAGGGGTGGAGGCCCGGGGAGGACAATAGGTCCCCCCTTATTAGTATTTAGGGACCCCACCCACCGGGCCAGGGGGGAGGACCTTAGGTCCCCCCCTTATTAGTATTTAGGGCCCCCACCCACCGCTCAGGGGTGGGGGCCAGGGGGAGGACATTAGGTCCCCCCCTTATTCCAATTTAGGGCCCCCACCCGCCGCTCAGGGGTGGGGGCCAGGGGGAGGACATTAGGTTCCCCCCTTATTTTACTGTAGGGCCCCCACCCGCCGCTCATGGGTGGGGGCAGGGGGGAGGACATTAGGTCCCCCCATTAGTATTTAGGGTCCCCACCCACCGCTCAGGGGTGGGGGTGGGAGGACAATAGGCCCCCCCCATCATTTCACTTTAGGGCCCCCACCCACCGCTCAGGGGTGGGGGCCGGGGGTAATACAGTGAACTGTTTAATAGACATGCCCCTACTCGCGGTATAGCGAGTAGGGGCAAAATTTACTAATACTAAGTAATTTTTACTTAGTATTAGTAAATTTGGCTGAAAGACCAATTTAGGTCTTTCAGCCTTTTGGTAGATAACTCCCTAATACCGTGGGAATTAGGGAGTTATCTACCAAGCGGCTGCAAGAGAAGTCCCGAAGTTGCCGAAGTGTTGAAGTGCCGAATTCCCGAATTGCGAAAGTCACGAATTTCGGAACGCCGAACCGAACCGAAAATTTCCCACATGCACATGCCCAGAAACAGTATAAATGAGGACCACCTAAGGATGTAAAATAGTAAGTAACTAGTATTAAAATCCATATTTCAGAAAATAGATTAAGTCACATACCCAAAATTTCTAGTAGATGATCCTAGAGGACAGGAAACATTTGATATTTACACTACAGCCTATGTAACAACTAGGTGATTACTAGGAAGTGACAAAAGGAGTACATTGCTTTTACAGAGAGCAAGTACAGAGATATAACCAAATCAGATGTATAAACTGACAACTCAGAGTGCAGCCTACAATCAATAAAGCAGGAACAAATATAATAGCGAGCAGCAACACAATATGTGTTAAAACAATTGGCGGTAAGTAAATGGCTTACAAAATAGTGATGAGTAAGAGTAGTAGCCTTAGTGAGGCTACCTAGAAATTGGGAATGTGAGGTATACTTTATAGACTGAAAAGCTAGCAGAATAGCAAAAGAATTAGGTGTACATGGATAAGAAAAGAAAATCTAAAACCACCTATGTAGAGTGATGATGTATGAAACAAGTCTAAAGAGTGCCGGGGTATGTAAACAATGAATGCAATAGGCCAAATGAGGGCTGAATGGAAATGCAGTAAAAAAAAAAAAAAAAAAACAACAAAGGTATGTGGCTGAAATGAGCACTGTAAATACCTGGTAGAAGACTTCTAGCAAAGTGTAACCATGAAATAAAACAATGAGGCCAAATGAGTGCTGGCAGAACTGTAAAAAACAAAAGGCCGAGGTGAACAAACCTGCAAACAGGTCGAATGGGGGCAAAACACTATTTTATTTTTTAATAAAAGTACATGATAGCCAACCTTTGGTAGGTCCCAAATATGCGTACACAGATCAAACTAGGTCTGGATACAAAATTCGTGGCCCAAGCAAAACTTGCCCCAATTGAAATAATGAAAGCATATAACTCAATGTAATAACATAACAGGCCACAAGGGGGCAAATCACAGGAGATACAAAGAGCGAGCAGACTGAAAGTAAGGCACCATGTAAAGTAAAAGGGTGAAAGAAGGTGAAATTCAATGCCAAGTGTCAATGCAGGTGATGGCCGCAATAGGGTCGAACATGAAGCCAAAGTATAATAATCATTTGGGGGTCGAATGTGCTGAACATATGCACAAATAAACAGTGTAGTGGCAGTAGCAGCCAAAAGAGGGACGCAGATAAGCCCTGTACAATACATGTGGTGGCTGCAAAACATTGTGGGACATATCTGAACCACCAGAAAGCATCAGCAGAAGATGGGATATTTATCATGGACCTCTACAAATGGCAGGAGAGGAGGTGAGCGCTGATAGCCAGAAGACCATAGCCACGGAAGGGTAACTCAACGAGGTGCTGTCTGTTGGGCAGGTAACAGGACAGTACTTTGGTCATAAAGTGAGTGAATTTCGAGCATGGGACCCAAAGTGGAACTGGAAACAGGGACACAGGATAAGTTAGCCTTTATAGATATTGCAGAAAAAAAAACTTTATTGCATACTCCTATAACTGTTGGACATGCTTTCCTGAGTTCTTTCTCAGGGTGCTAAATATAAGTGCTGTAGACAGAGGATTTCAATCTTCCCAGTCTTTTAATAAAATGGACTGGTGTGTCCATACTGGAGGCTGCTCCGATCCTGAGGGAGTGCCCAGAAAACGAAGAGGGCTTATATCCTAATCTAAGCAACAATGTTCTAATGTAAAATATGAACTTGGAAGTGGTAAGTGGGGGTCAGTGGAGTAGCAGCAAGGGAGAGTTAGCTAGGTGGCTGCTGCGTGTGGATAGAAATGAATCAAGTATTTTAACGAGGCACCAGGGGTGGTCTATTGGAAAGAGAAGGATTGCAGTAAGGTGGTGAGTTTTGGATGATTGTAATGAAAGGATGTAATAGTCGTCGTGCTTAACCAAATCGGCTATTTTAAGACTAGAATTAACATCGGATTGTCGGATCACAGTGAATTCTCTGGGTCTGAGGAAACCGTAGAAGGCTATGTAAATAGCTGCTTTGATACAGAGTTGGCCTGATATTGAAAGCGTTAGTGTCCAAAAGGTCTGATATGTTCCTGAATATGGGTTTGTCTATGGGTTGTAAGAGGCCGGTCTGTATTGTTGATTCCTTTTAGAATATTTTTGATTGGGTATGAAGAAAGAAAAGGTGGTGGGGTGATTGGGAAAGGTGGTGAGGACGTGGTGTTGTATGCCTGTAAGATGAAATTTGATGGTGTTATGTGCTAA